>JAESUZ010002323.1:0-573124 GCA_017311185.1 Proteles cristata cristata
CTCCCCTGCTCACACTCACTTTTTCTCCCTCAAAAATAAATAAATAAACATTAAAAACAAAACAACAGCATGAGGAATCCTTGTGGTGGTAAAATAATAACTGTTTCTTGACTGTATCAATGACAATATACTGGTTGTGACAGCTTTGCCAAGTTGTTACCATTGGGACAAACTGAGTAAAGGGTATATAAGAACTGTCTGTACTATTTGATGCAACTGTGAATAAATCTATTAAGCATCTCAAAACAAAAATTATAGTTTAACAAAGCCCAAGTAATATGGTAGTTCTATTTTTAATTTTTTGAGGAACCTCTTCACTATTCCATCATGACTAGACCATTTTGCTTTCCTAACATTACGTAAGAGTCCTAATTTCCCAAAATCCTCAACAACAACAGATTTTTTGTTGTATACTTCGTTTTGGTTTTTTTATATAATAACCATCCTGGCAGGTACAAGGTTTTGATTTGCATTTCCCTGATAAACAGTGACATTGAGCACTTTCCATAGATCTGTTCACTATTTGTATGTCTTCTTTGGATACATGTATATTCAAGTCTTAAGACATTTTTAAATGAGGCTATTAATGTTTTTGTTGTATTGTTTCTTTCGTTTTGTTTGCTCTTCAGTTCTAATAGTTATTTAGATTTTTGGAAATTAACCCCTGATCTGGTATGTGGATTTCAAGTATTTTCTCCCATTCTATAGGCTGACTTTTCACTCTTAACTTTTCTGTGCAGAAACTTCTTAGTTTGATGTAATCCCATGTGTCTAAATTTTTGCTTTTGCTACCTATGTTTTTTGGTTTCATATCCAATGAAATTATTGCCAAGAACATGTCATAGGGATACAGGAGAAACAGTGAGTTGCTAAGCAAAGAACAGGAAGCCTCAGTTATGCAAGATGAGTAAGTTCTAGAGATCTGCTGTATAATACTGTTATTATAATTAACTATATTGTACATTTAAAGATTTGATAAGAATACAAATCTTATGTTGTGTTCTTAACAATGTTTTTTCAAGTCTGAAATCACATGTCACTTTGCTTTCTGTCAATGTCCCCAACTTATACAACATAACATATATTCTATCACAAATGAAACATTTCCTATTATTTTATGCCAAGCGGCTTTCTGGAAAATGAAAAAGTCAAATGAAATTTGTTACAAAGGACTGTTCCATGGATACTTCACCTAAAGTAAGTAGGAAGATTTTACTGTCTCAAACTTACTACATTCTATTTTCCAATTACAAAGTAATATGTTTGAATCAAATTATATTTTCTTTTTATAATTAGTGACATGGACATCGTGGGTTCATGTAATTTTGAGTACGTATGAAGAGCCTATTTCCCAGAATATCTTTACACTTAACATTTCTTGGTAATAATAGAAATGTCACATTTTCTGTTAAATTATATAAACCATTCTTAAGGCAAAGAACATTAGAGAGAACAGAAGATCAAAGTTTGAAACTCATCATCAGTTAAAGATATACACACACACACACACACACACACACACACACACACACACACACACACACACATTTTTCAAGACCATGACATTTGTCTTGTTCCTTTCCCCCAGGATGGCATACCCAATGGGAGAACCTGAGGGCAACAGTCTCACTTATTATCATCTATCCATTCATTAAGTAGTCAGTGGTCTCTAATTGCCTAATACTGCACTAACAGTTGAAGAAATTATAATTTCAAAACAGAGCCTGTTACTGCTGGAGTTTGTATCAGACTAGAGTTTGTGATTGAAATGGCTGCTATTTTGATACATGTATCTGTTTGCGCTCAGGACCAGTTCTGCCTTCTTTTCAGATTCCAGGAGCCTGGAAATCTTCTCTTCCCAGATTCGGTGCCGGCAAGATTACATTGTTAAATTCTAACAAGGGAAGGCTAATGCAGAAGATTCAACTTTGTTAATTTTATTTATTGTTAATTTTAGGTTTTCTGTATTTCTGCTCTTATCTTTATTATTTCCTTCTGGTTACCTATTTTGAGTTTACTTTGCTCTTTTATCCCCCCTCACTTCTTTAAGCTAAACTTTAAATCATTTATTACAGATCTTTTTTATGTCAAAGAATCATCTAAAACAACGGATTTCTCTCCACATTTCTAATGTAAGCATTTAAGACCTAAAATGTCTTCTAAAGCCTGATTAGCTATGTACCACTAATTTTTATTACCATTCAGTTCAAACTATTTTCTAATTTCTGTTGTGATTTCTTCTTTAATCCACGGTTTATGAAAACATCTTATATTTTTAATTTTAATTTTTAATTGAAGTACAATTAACATACAATGTTATATTAGTTTCAGGTATACAATATAGTGATTTATACACTCTATTTTTTAATTTATTTATTTAAATTCAAGTTAGTTAACATACAGTGTAGTATTGGTTTCAGGAGTAAGAACCCAATGATTCGTCACTTACATATAACACTTAACACCCAGTGCTCATCCCAGCAAGTGCCCACCTTAAGGTCCATCACCCATTTAGCCCATCCCCCCACTCACCTCCCCTCCAGCAATTCTGTTCTCTGTATTTAAGAATTTCTTATAGTTCACCTCCTTCTGTTTTTATCCTATTTTTCCTTCCCTTCCTCTATGGCCATCTGTTTTGTTTCTTAAATTTCACATATAAGTGAAATCATACAATATTTGTCTTTCTCTGCCTGACTTTTTTCACTTAGCACAGCACACTCTACCTCCAGCCACATTGTTTCAAATGGCAAGATTTCATTCTTTTTTATTGCCAAGTAGTATTCCATTGCATGCATGTATGTATGTATGTACGTGTGTGGTTATTACATCTCCTTTAAAAACTATAGAAAGCTTATGAAAGAAATTGAAGAAGACACAAGGAAATGGAAAAATATTCCATGCTCATGGATAAGAAGAACAAATATTATTAAGATGTCTATACTATCAAAAGCAATCTACACATTCAATGCAATATATATCAAAATAACACCAACATTCTTCACTGAGCTAGAACAAACAATCCTAAAGCTTTTGTGGAGCCAGAAAAAAACCTGAATAGCCAAAGTAATATTAAGAAAATAAACCAAAGCTGGAGGCATCACAATTCCAGACTTTAAGCTATAGTCATCAAGACAGTGTGATAGTGGCACACACACACACACACAAAAAAAAGACACATAGATCAATGGAACAGAATAGAGAGCTCAGAAATGGACTCACAAATGTATTGCCAGCTAAACTTTGACAAAGCAGGAAAGAGTATCTAATGGAAAAATGACAGTCTTTTCAGCAAATGGTGCTGGAAAAACTTGACAGTGACATGCAAAAGAATTAAACTGGACCACTTTATTACACCACACAAAAATAAATGCAAAATTGATCAAAGCCCTGAGTGTGAGACAGGAAACCATCAAAATCCTACAGGAGAAAACAGGCAGCAATCTCTGTGACCTCAGCCACAGCAACTTCTTACTAGACATGTCTCTGAAGGCAAGGGAAATAAAAGCAGAAATGAGCTAGTGGGACTTCATCAAGATAAAAAGCTTCTGCACAGTGAAGGAAACAATCAACACAATTAAAAGACAGCCAGTGGAGTGGGAGAAGATATTTGCAAATTACATATCAGATAAAGGGTTAGTATCCAAGATCTATAAAGAACTTTTTTTTTTTTTACAAATAGTTTACTGTCAAATTAGTTTCCACAGAACACTCAGTGCTCATCTCCACAAGTGCCCTCCTCCATGCCCACCCCTCCTCCCCCCCACATCCATCAGTCCTCAGTTTTTTTCAGCATTCAAGAGTCTCTCATGGTTTGCCTCCCTCCCTCTCCCCCACCATTTCCCCCCTTCTTCTCCCCCTTGGTCCTCAGTTAAGTTCCTCCTAATCCTCCTATACATGCAAACATATGATATTTGTCCTTCACTGCCTGACTTATTTCGCTCAGCATAACACCCTCAAGGTCCATCCGTGTTGCTACACATGGTCAGATTTCATTGTTTCTCATTGCCATGTAGTATTCCATGGTATAGATAAACCACATCTTCTTGATCCATTTGGCCACTGATGGACACTTAGGCTCTATAAAGAACTTCTCAAATTCAACACTCAAAAATCTTGTTCTTATTGATGGTAATATACATGTTTTCAATACTTTTAAATATATTGAGACTTTTTTATGGCCTGTCCTAGGTCCATTTTGCTGTATAGACAACTATTTTGAAACAATTAGTCTATCAACTGCTGAGGACAGGAAGTCAAAATCTCCAGCAAGGATTGTGAAATTGTTTATTTTTCCTATTAGTTCTGTAAATTTTTGTCTTCTGCACTTCAGAGTTGTTTTGTAAGGTGCATACACTTTTACAATTATATCTTCCTGATAGGAATTTTCTCTTTTATCATTATATCTCCCTTGGCCTCTGGTATGATATGTTATTTGAAGAGTATACTGTATGTGATAACATAGCCACTTCAGCCTTCTTACGCTTACTGTTTTCAAGGTAAATCTTTTTTTCTTTTATTTAACCTATTGCACCTTTATGTTTAAAATGTATTTCTTGTGGGTAGCATAAGTAGGTCTTGCTTTTTTATCCACGGACTCAATTTTAAGGGAGTTCTTAGTTTGTTACTCCTCAATGTATTTTATGGTTTGATTTATGCATGGTTTTCTATTTTTTTTAATCTTTTTTTCTTTGTTGTGTTGTTATTGTCCCATTGTTACTACCTTCCTGACCTATTTTTTTTTTAATTTGAGTATAGTTGACACAAATGTTACATTGGTTTCAAGTGTATAAGACAGTGATTCAATTTCTCTATATATTATGCTACTTTCACCACAAGTCCTATTTTATTTTGCATTTAAGGATTTTAAAAATTTTAATATATCTATTGACTTTGGCTATACTTCTTTGCATTATCTTATAATGGGTCCCGTGGAGATTATATTATACATCCTTAACTTTTTACAGTCCACATAGAGTTAATTTTGTATCATTTTACATCAAATGTAGAAAACTTCCAACAAACTTAAATTTACAACCTCTCTTTTATGTTACAGCATTTGTATGTATCACATTTATGTATTTTATAAGGGAACAATACAACATTGTCAAGTTTTATGCAATTATATGTCAAGAAATTAAACATAGTCTTACATATTTATTTATATATTCACCATTTCCAATATCCTCTAACTCTTCCTAAAAACATGTTTCCAACTACCATGATTTTCCTTCAGCCTGAAGAAATTCTTCTAACATTTCTTTTAGTGCCAGACTAATGGCAGTGAATTCTCTGAGTTTTCTTTTATCTGAAATTGTATTTATTTGCTTCATAAGAATATTATCAATGATATATTCTAGAATCACTTTTATTATTTTTTTTCTCTCAGTCATTTAAAGATAGCTTCCCACTATCTTAGGGAACCCACTGATTCTGATGAGAAGTCAGTCATCATTTGATTCATTGTTTCCCTGTATATAAGGTGTAATTTTTTTCCTCCAGATATTTTCAAAAAGTTCTTGATATTTTATCAGTTTTTACATGATGTGACTTTATTTTTGTATTTACCATGACAGAGTCACTGAGTTTGTTTTGTGTCTTTCATCAAAAATAAGGAATTATCAGCTGGTCTTTCTTCAGGTATTGTTTATCTCATTCCACCCTTTCTTTCTAGAACTTCTCTTTACATCTAAGTTAGAGCTGAGACATGTCCTACCTGTGCCTAATGCTTTATTCATTTATTTTTCAACTGTTTGGTTGAAATACTTTTTATTATTACAGTTTTAAATTCACTCAATTTTTGCTATCTTCATTCTTGTTAATCCCATCCAATTTCATTTTGTTTCAGATACTATATATTTAAGTTCTTCTTCTCTTCAATTTTTTTTTAAATGTTATATTTATTTCTAGGAGAGAGAGAGAGACAGCGTGAGCAGGGGAGGGTCAGAGAGAGAGGGAGGCACAGACTCCGAAACAGGCTCCAGGCTCTGAGCTGGCAGTCAGCACAGAGCCCGACGCGGGGCTCGAACCCACGAACCGTGAGATCATGACCCAAGCGAAAGTCGGACGCTTAACCGACTAAGCCACCCAGGCGCCCCTCTTCAATTATTTTTTGATAGTTTTTGCTTCTCCAATGAAATTTCCTATCTTCTCATTCAACATTTTCTTTTACATCTCTGAGCATAGTTATAAGAACAGATGTATTTGATTCCTAGAGCTGCTATAATAAAGTGCCACAAATTGGGTGACTTAAACAACAAAAATGTAATGTCTTAGAGTTCAAGGTGTCAACAGGGTTAGTTCCTTCTAGGGCTACAAGCAAGAATCTGCTGCATGTCTCTCTCCTGGTTTCTGGTGGTTTGCTGGCATCTTTGGGATTCTTTGGCTTCTAGATCAGTCACCCCAATCTCTGTCTTTCATGTTCACATGGTGTTCTACCTATGTATGCCTTGTCTGTTTGAATATCCCTTTTTTGTAAGACACCAGTTATATTAGATTAGAGCCCACACTAATGATCTCATTTTAACTTGATTACTTATAAAATGACCCTATTTCCATAAAAGTCACATTTTGAGGTTTTGGGTATGAGGACTTTTATCTTTTTTAATCCATATCCTTCAATCCATAACAGCTGGCTTGAAATCCTGGTCTACAAATTACATTATCTGAGTCACCTTTGAGCATTGATTGATTGCATTTTTTCTCTGCAGAATAAATCATATTTTCTACATTTCAATATGTAAGGTGATTTCATATTATATTCCATAATTATGTATGATATGAATTGTGAATAATAATATGCTCTAGTTCTATTTTCTTTTCTTTTTTTTTAAATGTTTTATTTATTTCTAGGAGAGAGAGAGAGAGAGACAGTGTGAGCAGGGGAGGGTCAGAGAGAGAGGGAGTCACAGACGGAAACAGGCTCCAGGCTCTGATCTGGTAGTCAGCACAGAACCTGACACGGGGCTCGAACCCACAAACTGCGAGATCATGACCTAAGCGAAAGTCGGACGCTTAACCGACTAAGCCACCCAGGCGCCCCACTCTAGTTCTATTTTCTGAAGACTGTTATTAGGTGTGTGTCTATGTCTGTGTTTTTGTGTATGTATGTTTTAGCAGCTAATTAACTTGGCTTGACTCAACTGTAAACTCTGCCTACTTTTTTGTAGGCAATTGTTCTTATTTTAGCCTTACCTAGGATTCTTGAGGAAATTGTGTGGTACTGTGACTCACCCTCTCATTTCACACAGTGATTTCACTTGGGTAAATAGGGTAACTGCCAGGCAGACAAGCTCTCGATCATTCATAATACTACAGTGATCTGATTCAAGGGTCAGCCAGAGATTTGTGCGGAGTTTAAACACTAAATTGTGGTCATCTCTCTCTGGTTATCTCCCTTCCAGAATCCCCTCTCACTTCTATTAGCTATGGTTGTCCTGAACTCTACCCTCTGATTTTGACATTAATAAGACTGTAGGTTTTCACTACCCTGCATGGAACAGAATGAAGCAAGCTTTCAAGCTCAAAGCCACCAAAATGTGAAATTCACCCAGTGCGATCGCCTTCTTCCAAAAGTGGACACTTCTCTAGTATGCCCTACATTTGGTTGTTCTACAATTCCTTCACAAGTTTTTCTTTTTCTTTTTAAATTATTTTTTTCAGAATTCATACTTATTATCTATGAAGGGTTGATCTAAAAATATGTACCAGCTTTACCACAATCCTGCATAATACATGAAGAGCAGAATCAAAGCAGGAGTTATTATTTGTACTAAAAAAAAGTATTTCAATGTATTATTGCTTTGTATCAAAATCCTCCAAAACTCAATGACCTATATCAGAAGGGACCTATACCCATTTATTTGGGTAAATGTCCAAATAGCTGTCAAGACCCAGAGAAGAAATTCTCAGATAGTATATTTAAGCCAGTAGTGTCTAGACATCCTCAAGAGTAAAACCCATCATCATCATTATGGTATTTCCACTGTAAATCTCTTGTGTGACTTGTATTTAGAAGACCAAAAAGAGTGGCTTTTCATTTGCCTTTCTTACAGTAAATCTTTGACACTATCTTGAGAGTCATACATACTTATACCCTAGAACCTTTGTAAATTCATGAATTTATAAATACAGATTTCTCCTATTTCAGTGTTCCAGTGAAACATTTTGTAAGCCAACATGGCATAAAGTGAAGAAGCAAAGACTATTAATTCACATGTAAATTTTTTTTGAAAATCCTCAGACCTTCCAGAATAACCTCTCTAAGGCTTTTCTGATACCTTAGGACACACCTTGCTAAAGGATGCACATAATAAATGGAGATAAAGAACCAGGGGCTCATAGACAGCTCAAAGCTAGGACAGATTGGTACTGAGTGTAGTTCCCAGGAGGGGAGCTTGGTGGCGCCATTCTCACTGCTCAGAGTGCGCTGCCAGGATGACTACCTGGAAAACAGACACTGAACACTAGTTTTGCTTTTTGCCTTCATAAACATGAAAATCCTATCTGAATTGCTTGTTAGCAAAAACAGATACTAACGTAAGTCTTTCATAAAAGCAAAAAGATGTAACATGAAATTTCAAAATGTGAGGGATACCTGTAGATTATTTTTCAGACTCTCTCCTTTACCTCAAATCATATTTATGTTGAGTGTAATGAGTTCTTTGGCATAGCTTCAAATTTCAACCACAGTTTTCAACATTTACTAAAGTTTTATCTCTCCCTTTTCAGCAATATTTCATAAATAAAACATTTTTACAACCTTAGGAGAATTTACAAGTATATAAGGAGACGGAGAGAACAACTCAGCTGCATTGAGATGTGATAGACTAACATCATTCACTATCTTAGTAATTCACAGCCCAGCATTCAAGTTTATGCTTCAGCAAGGGAACAAATTGCCATTGTAGCACTTATCAAGTATTGCAATTGCATGATTTCTTTTCTGTATCTTCTACTAGAACATAAACTAAATTGTCATTTCATCTCTGGTACCTCACGCAGTAGGCCTTTATTAATATTTGTTCAATGAATTAATGAAAAGGCAAAGCTAAGAATACTAAAAGGTTACTGAATTTACATGTTAAAATAAAACCTCTGCTTTTAACATTAGTGATTGTTACGATACAATGTATACATAAGAATGTGAGTGGGTATGTGTATGGGAGTGTAAGCATAATTATAAATATATACATGTATATGAATAATTTTGCAAGCCATCAATGTCTTGGATGGCTACATTTTCTAAGGCATGAGTTGCCTGTACTTTAAAAAATACTCATGTCTGTGTGATAATCTTTGAGATTTTCCTGATATGCCCACACTCTAGCTTTTCTCTTGATATAACCTAAAAAAGGAACATGCTCCCAAGGTGGGTTTTACAGAGAACTCAGTGAATTCTAAAATATTCTGAGGTCTAATCTCAGATATCTGATGAAAACTAAGCCCCTTACCAAAGACATGCTGTCCATCAATCCCCCACACAATGATAGTTTTAAGTGCAACTCCCATGATATCACCTCCCTGCTTAGAACATTCATTTGTTCCTCACTGTCTAACATACACAATCCAAACTTATTTTTTTTTTAATATTTTTTATTTATTTCTAGGAGACAGAGAGAGACAGCGTGAACAGGGAAGGGTCAGAGAGAGAGGGAGTCACAGACTGAAACAGGCTCCAGGCTCTGAGCTGGCAGTCAGCACAGAGCCCGATGCGGGGCTTGAACCCACAAACTGCGAGATCGTGACCTAAGCGAAAGTCGGACGCTTAACCGACTAAGCCACCCAGGCGCCCCACAAGCCAAACTTCTTAAATGCACTTCTCTTTCAGCGTAGTCTTCTCCTTCAACCCATTCACTAGATAAGTGACCTCTTAAAGGTACTTACCTTCCCTGAACTTCAATGTCCACTTTCATAAGTAGAAATACTAACATTTGTATCAAATATGAAATATGTATCAATATGAAACACAGTAGGCACTTAATAACAGCTGTTAATTACTAAAATTTATCTTAACTTCTCTTTCACAAAAAAATATGAATTATAAGCCATTTTTCCAAAATATGCTCTCTACCCATGGCATAATTATTATAATTTAGACCACTGCGGACAGCATTTCTTGTGGTGTTAGGAAAGTCCTATATCTATATTGTCAAAAATCATGTGGTTATTGAGCATGTGGAATATGCTTTGTGTAACTGAGAAAGTGTTTTTTTAATTTTATTTCATATTAACTCATTTAAATCCAAATAGCTACATGTGGTTATTAGTCACCATATTAGACAACACAGATACCTATTTCCCTTAAATGTCTATGTGATACCCTATGTAGGCTGTGATTCCTTCTTAAGATACCCTATTTCCTCAACCTTAGTGAACTACTATTTGATCAAATAGATAGATTTCACTAAGAATCTTTGTTTTTGTTATTGTTTATTTGTATATGAATTTTTTGGTAGAGAATACTGTCCATCTCTCTCCTTCTCAGGTGGATTGAATTATTTTTCATTCTCAATATTTTGTACACATCTCCATCAAAGTTTCTTGAAGTGTGTTGAATTTATGTTTTGCAGATAGCATTTGAGTTTTAATTTTTTCTACCTCTACTGTTGAAAGAAAGGCCTCCATTTGGTAGAAACTCAACAAAGTAATGGAGGAATCAGGTGATACAGAGACAATAGGGAGACCTCAGGTAGACTGGCATAAAAAATGTGTCACAGAGGAGGTAGCTCTAAAAGCTATATCACAAGTGTGTTAAATCAACACTGCTAATTAGGTTCCCAATTTTGAAGAACCACCACCAAATATTTTTCTGTAAGGATCTCATCAAAACAACAATAATCTATAGAGAACTGAGTATAATGGCACCTTGTTTGGGTTGATGGAGAGACTGATTATAAGGAAACAGGTGATCAGTAGAAAATAAGAAATGCTTATCACTATTATTTAAAAGCCTCTACTCATAACACAGGTAACATTTGATACTTCTCAGGAGGCCCTCATTCAGCCCGTCACACACACACACACACACACACACACACACACACACACACACACACACACACACAAAATCATTGACACAGTAGACACAGTCTTTGTGACATTTTTTTAATTGTACATTTTTTACTTAAACTTTCTGGAACTAAATTCCTATAAGCTGACTTATGCCCTCAGAGAAAGACAAATCTACAAAACTCTTGTTCTGCCACAGAAAATGTTACAATTAATACACTTTCTCTTGAAATCCAATCAACAGTAGTCATGTAACATATAACCATTATGTTTGAATTATTATCACTGAGCCCTAACCCAAGACAATAGCTATAAAGTTTCTCTAAAAATCTGCAGAGCAATTAACTCACATAATGAAGTTTAGGTATAGATAGGAGATGAATACCAGTATGCAAAATTGGCTGGAAGGATTCAGTCTCTGGTCATAATGACTAGATATATGCCCAGGAGAATGGCATGGTGGTATGTTTATTTTTAAAATATTTGTATTCATCATACATTATATTTAGGCTTAAACTAGGCATGTGGGGCACAGAGGAATTCAAGACCCAGTTCTTGACCTTAAAGAGCTCATAGGTTAGCGTGAAAAATAAGTAAACATTTCAACACAATATGATAAATACAGCAATGTGGGATGAGGGGTGGAGGCAATCCGAAAATTTCTGAAAATAGGAAAAAGCTAAAACTGAAAGGATACTTAAGGATTACTCAGTGAAGTGTGTGTTTTTATTAGTACTGGAATAGAACAGGAGGTGCTAATGGTACAGTGTTTTGAATGGAGTGTTCTTTTAAGAGGGAATAATATGTGCAAAGTCTTAGCAGATGACACTCAACTAGGCAGAAGAGACAAAATATAGATAAGAAATATTGTTCTGGGAGCTCTCAGTTGTATATTCCTTATAAACAGATGAATAAAACCATGACAAGCTGAGTTCTGTAAGAGAGAATGAATAAAGTTCATTAATGGTCTAACACTTCCTGGAAAGTTAAGAAAAGTTTTACAGAAGAAGGTAACATTTGATTTGAATCTTCAATCTTCAAATGCCCTGTTCCCAAGCAGATTCTTTTAGAAGCTGTGCAAAGACCTTAATGATTCTAGTATACAAATATCTTAAAATAGTTTCAGAGTAATGTGAAAAAAATATGTGTTTACAAAGTACATTTGTTGAAAAGGGGGGGCGGGGAGCAAAGGCTACTGTTGAATCAAGAGAATAAAAGGTGAAGTATTCCTGTTGATGCTTACATCAAAAATGAGAACTGTGGAATCACAGAAGTATCACAGGATCAGAAGTCAAATAATGACCCTATGAATTCACTGAGTCATTTGGCTGATACTTAATGCATGCCAACTCCAATACAGGTATTTTGAACACAGGGAAACAGACACCTAGGTTATAAAGAGAACACCTTTCCTCAAGGCTGACATAGCTCGCAGAGGGGAGAGTCACGGAAATATATGAAGTAGAACTGGATGAATAAGTGCTGTGAGGGGGAATGCACAGAAGACTCAGAGGAACTCAATCAAGCTTTCTTGGGGGTAGAGGAGCAGAGTTGGGCGATTAGGTCAGAAAGAGTTTTCCATATGGAGACAGTCTTATAAAAGAACTTACAGTCCTGCAGGCAGCAGGTCACCAAATTTGGGACTGTAAAATAAATGAAGAAATCCATCATTTACTATAGTCAACATTCTCGTATCTGGTGTGAATATGGAGTCAGAAAGTCAGTGATAAAGGTCCAGGTAGGTAATAATATAATCAGGCTCTGCCTGAAGCAGGTGTCTTTTGACCTTCCTTTTCTTGAAGATGATCGACAAGTTTACTCTGACAGTCAATGACAGATGGTGAAAGCAAAGCCTGAGGCAATGAAAGTCAAATCATATTTATTTGCCTGAATAATCCCACTGTTTCTCGGGAACCCTGCAGAAATGACAATTCAAAGACATTTCAATTACTGGTGTTCAATGTTTTCAGAGGAAAAAGATATTGCTTAATTGGGGGGAGGCTAAAATACTTGTGTAAGTATAATTGGAAATCTGTCGAGACCATGCACAAAATGAGAAAATGACCTTAAGCTGCTATTTACCCTAGATGAACAGTTCAGTCCAGGGACTGCTTTGGGCTAATGTAAGAATATGCTAAGACACTGACTTCTTCTAGAGCCATGGATTGAAGATCACCTTTTAACCTAGAGAAAATTAATCTGTTCAAGTCATTTCATTTGAACGATAAATAATTAAATAAAAGCTTACATTTTAACAAAGTAACTGATATCTTCAGTTGTACACTCATTTTCACATACATCTTTAGAGCCATTCAATGACACAGATATTGTTAGGCCCATTTTCTAGATGTACAAATAAGAAAAATAAGCCTCTAATAGAAGAAGTGACTTGTCCAAGACCCTATAGATATGAAATGACAGAACCAAGATTTAAATCAGCTTTGGTTCCTCTGTCCCCCTTTCTTTGCCCCTCACCCACTTGTGTGCACATGCTCTCTCTTTCAAAAATAAAAAATAAACATTAAAAAAAAGGTAATGGTATCTGAGCAACTCCACACCAAAAATATTGTTTGGGCCTTAGAAAATGTAGGTTATTTCAGTAAAAATTAAAATAATGAAAATCAAAGGAAATTCATGTTTCTCTTTGAAAGATAACTTAAAATAATATTCAATAAACTGATATAATAATATTTAATTCAAAGGACTTTTTTTTGGTGGCCAGTTATTTAATTCAAGTTAGTTAACATACAGTGTAGCATTTTTTTCAGAAGTAGAACCCAGTGATTCATCACTTATATATAACACCCAGTGCTCATTCCAACAAGTGCTCTCCTTAATGTCCATCTCCCACTCAGTCTATCCCCCCCATTGATCTCCCCTCTTGCAATACCTAGTCTGTTCTCTCCAAAGGACTTTTCAAAAACCCAAACATGCTTAATCTCTACAGTATTTGATTCACTAACCACTTTCTTTTACTTGGAGGCCTCTCCTCTCTTTATGACATTCCTTTTTCTCTCTCTTACCTTCTACACTGTTTTTTGTTAGTCTCTTTCCATGGATCTCCTGTGCCTTTTCCTCTTACCTAAGTATAGGTATTCTCTTTAATTCTTTCTTAATCTATTGCTCATTTTACCACATATGATTGTTAACTAAGTAATTCTACTGTCAAATTTTTAATTTAAAAAGACATGATTTTGTAATCAAAATTCATATCTCCAACACAAGGCCAGAATTCCAGTTCCTCCCTCTGACTCATCAATCTGTACTCTTTCCAGTGCCACATTTTTTGTCCAGGTAAAATAATAGAAGGTTGAGAATTCCAAATGACATTCCTAAAACTAAACTGGATTCTTGGTAGGTGACTGCAAACTTAGAAACAAAACAAGATCAAGTGTGAGATGAGGGCCTCCAGCATGAATTCCTGAG
The DNA here is from genome assembly GCA_017311185.1 of Proteles cristata cristata. NCBI lineage: Eukaryota > Metazoa > Chordata > Mammalia > Carnivora > Hyaenidae > Proteles > Proteles cristata. The sequence goes on from JAESUZ010002323.1 coordinate 14,434, forward strand.
CCTAGACAGAGTTGGGAGAGTTTGAACTGCCCTCCTCTTCCTACTCATGTGCCCATCCTGGCTTTGGCTAGTCTACTTTAAAATAGAGTATCATTTCTATTCCAAGCAATTCCTTATCTCCCCTTAGATTTGCAAAGACCAAAGCAAAATGCAGCTGTTGAACACATTTCCCTTTGCTTAGCCTATGTCTCTAATTCCCCATTCTCATTTTTCAGCAAACCAATTTTCTCTTTACCGTCTGTCTCCCACAAATACATTTGAGAAATCCTTTCTTGGTGATTGAATTAGGCCCTGAAAATTAATACTGTTTTTTTTTTTCTTTCACGTCCACTTATCTCTTAAATTTTTTTCAGCTTACTTGCTTTTGAATCTCCCCAATTCTTCTCATTACTAAAGAGCTCTGGTTTCCTTTTAAGGCATCCTATACTTCTTTACGGGGAGTGGCAGAGAGAAAATTATCTTCTTAATGGTTTTATCAGCCAGTATTAATGTTTTTAACTAAAATTCATTAGTTTTGAACTTTAATTTCAGTGCCCTCAGCCTTGCCATAATTTAATACATATCCTACTAATATACTTTTAGTTATTCATTCAAAATCCACTTAGTGAAACTATAGTGTGTTACAAACTGTATTAGATTTTAGAGACATTAAGATAAACTACACAAGAAAACTTTTTCATGTGGCTTACAACGTTGAGAAAAAATATGTGGTGAATAGATACTGTAGGATGAATAATAGGTATATTTATTACTAATAAAATGACAAAGATGATCAGATGAGAGTATAACTAAGATAAGCAAGTGGGTAGAGATGATATCCTTGAAGTCCTGCTTCGTGTGTAGCTTTCTGCACAGACCAAAGAGAAAGATGCATTTAAGGTAGAAGCAGCAGCATTCTGAAGGCCACATGTGTTTTCAGCGGACGCTTTAGGAGTGTCTGGCAAGCCCCAAACAACCCAGTCTCTTCTGAAAAATATCTTCCCTGTCTATGATATTGATACAAGTGTGAACTCCTAGAGCCAACTTTGTACTCCATAACCCAGACCATACTCTTGGCCATAATTCTTGGACAGGTTAAACTAAGTTAAGCAAATACAATTTCTTCTTCAAATTAATTTGATGAGTAGTCTTAACAACACCATATCACTCTCCCTAAATAGCTGTAACTTTAATACAAGAAATTAGAAGCTCTGAAATAGCAGCTGTGTCCCACTATATGGCCTAAGGTTATAGAGGGAGAAAAAAAATGAACTAGACATAGACAGGCAAGCAGAAGAGAGAAGAACATGTCCTGACCACCTTCCAAAAATGCATTTCAGTCCTTTTTTAACCCAGTTGTAATCGAGCTCAAAGGTTATAAGAGATGCACCTACATTCTTCTAATTAGCTTCCCTATTTTGGCTTAAAAAGGCCTGAACTGAATTCAATACTGTAGCTAAAGAATCCTTACTAATCCAGGTATTAAAAAATTTGAGCTAACCATTTCAGGCTCTCAATGGCCAAAGCTGGAACTCAGGGAGCAACAAAATAAACAATATAGTACTGGCTCATAACTCAAAGTATAAAATAAATATTCCTAAGACCATATTTATATAAACACATGAATAAATATATCAATAAATAGTTCAAAAAAATAAATGTGGTAAAATAGATGAATTACCCTTACAGAGGAATTCCTAATAATATATGTTAATACTGTTCTCTCTAGGAGACAGAGCTCAATCTTCCTCTCACCGCTAAATGTAGACCGACTTAGTGACTCAGTTCCAAAGAATATAGAAAGAAAAAAACTCATAACATTATAGAGCAGAAAGCTGGCAAACAAAGAAGTCAAGGTTAATATTACAGTGCTAGTCATACTGATAGTATGTTCCCCTTGATACAATGTGATGAGAAAAGCATTTCACCTCCATGGCATTCTTCTTCAAAATCCCTAACTTCAGTATAATTATAAAGTAGAAACAACAAAGAAAACAACTGACAGACATTCTACAAATGCCTGACCATTAATCCTCAAAATTCTCAAGATTATAAAAAAATAAGGAAAATCTGAGAAACTGTTACATACCAGAGGAGAATAAGGAGACATGATTACATGCAATGTGGTGTCCTTGATGGGATCCTGAAACAGAAAAAAAAAAAAAAAAAAGACATTGGGAGAAAATGGTGAAATCTGCATGAAGGATAGAGTTTAATTATTAGTAATATACCAATATTTGTTTCTATATTTTGACATCTACCATGGTAATGCAAGATGCTAAGTATAGGAGAAAAAATCGGTAGAGGAATATGTAAACCCTATTATATCTACAAATTTTCTATAAATCTAAATCATCCTAAAGTACAAAGTATTTTTATAAAAGATTATTCCAAACTAAAATGGATTTGGGAGTGGCTAGAGTCTAGGATTAATATAAGGGCAAGGCAGTAAACACTGAAATCAAAGTAAGTGAAGACCAAAGTTTAGACAATTGTTTTTCCCATACAAATCAATGAGAGTTCAACAAAGGATGAAACTATCAAATCTGTCTTTTAGAAACAGAATTTTGGTATCTTTACAGAAGATATATGTGAAGGGAGGCAAGGCATAGAAAAGACAGCACAGTTGTGGGGGCATTTCAAAGTCCAGGTAAAAGATTTTGAGCATATAAATTGATGTGACACTACCCACTAAAACCAAGATCCAAATAAAAGCTCATTCACTCAACCAGACATGTGTAAAGTCACAAAAGCAATTTTCAAAGGCCAGCGAGACACCGGATATATGGGGCCAGATTCTGGCTCTGAGACTGTATTATTGGTCTGAGATCATTAAAGAGGTTTAATTTTCTTTATTGATTTTGAAGAAGCACTTCAATTCACCTTTAAATATTCTTCTCTTCTTCCCCTTTACATTATAAAATTTCCATCAAAGGTCCTTAGGGCTTTCCACACGTTCCTTCAAAATCAACTTCCTTTAATGTTTCTTCCACTTAGCATTTAAAGTCTAATAATACTGCGGTCACTGACATTCCCCAAAGTCTAACCCATTATCATAGTTGGCTTTTTTCCTAGGATGCGTTTAGAATAGCAACTGGCCACAGCTAGGAGGAGCAGCCAAGTCCCCCAGTGTGAATCTAAGAAATCCAGCCCTGTTCTCAAAGTTTCCCTTCTGTAGTTGGTTCCTAGGTGTTCTGATCAATATCTGAGTAATTAAAATTTCTCATGATCAAAGTTCTGACCTTTGCATTGGCCCTGTTTATCAGTAAAAACATGTCTTGATCTCACTGTTGGTAGCTGCCTGGAGGTTTGTAGAGCAATTTCTCTTAAGTCCCTGCCTCCCTCCCCTGTCCTTGACTTTGGTTCAAGCTGTGTTTGCTGCATCAGCCAAAATCATGTTGTAAATGCCCTTGGCTGCCTCAGCTAATCTTCAAACAGCACCACCTCCCTTCCTTCTGCGGTAATGCTCCCCACAGACTTTCTCAACTACCATTTAAAATTGTCTGATATTTTGCTGGTTCAGCCCTATGTCTGCTTCGTTTTCCTTTTATGAATCCTTAAAAATATGGAATTGAAATGCAATAATCGAATTTTATATGCTGTGGGTATTTGTCAAGAAAATGTGTTCTTTTCTTTGGCAACACACACAGGGACACATCTTTCTTCACGGTGAGCATCGTCATCACCCTGCATCTCCACCTCCCCATCCATAAAAAAATTAACATTCCCTTCAATACTGAAATCTCTTTAACACTTAACTAGATTATTACATAGTCTAGGTTTATACTGACCCAATAATTGCCTACTGAGAGGCTCCTATCACCAGGTACTGAGGAGGGTGATAGGAATAAAGCATGACATCAGAGAGGTATGATCACTGCCATCACAGGTCTTAAATTTTAGTGGTGAATAAAAACAAGTAAGTGGGCAATTGAAATAAAAATTGCAGTTAAACAAAGGTTTTTCCACAGCTAACATATAAGAACTGTACTGATATATAAGAACTGTCAACTCAGGACAGACATTTAGAGACCAGAGAAATTTATTAACTGATCTGATTTCCCATCTCTGTTAAAATCCAAGAAAATCACTGTTAACCTATCAAAAAGAGAGAGCCAGTCACTCAACAGATTCTGATGATCCCCTTCCCTAGATCTCAGGGACACTGAGAACGTCCCTACAGTCCAGTCCACTTTCTACATTGGATTTTTATGTTCAAAGTCCAAAACTACTTCTCTACCCACTTTCCCAATCCAAGGCATAAAAAATATATAAAACCTTCAGCAGTTCAGAACTTTTTAGAGAACTAAAATCACCATGGGGACTGAACTCCACCAATATTTTTTCCTTCCAAGTGCTAAGTATTGTGTTGATACATCTATCAGATTTCAAGTCAAGCTATCCCATATAGCAGCAAGAGCTACTTCAGACAACAGTGGGGTTGCTCCAATCTTCAACTAATTTAGTCTTCCAAAATACTTACTGATAGTAAGAAAAATGAGGATAGTTAAATGTCAGAATCTATCCATGTAATATGGTCAACTCGCAAATTCAGGACAAACCAAAATGTTCAAACAAAAAAAAAAAAGAATGAATGGAGGTAGTTCTTAACTGTGGTCCACAACATAGAATGTTATAGACAGAGAAGACCTAGTAGTTTATTGGTCACTCATCTAACCAAGAGGAGAGAGCTAAGACTAAATAATTTAAACAACTTGCTCAATGTGGCATAAATGACAAATCTCAGACTAAAATCCTTAATCCTTAAACCTCAGGTTTTAAAGAACAACAAAAATAAGACTAACTTACAGATAGACTTATTAAATTTATTGATATGTATTAGGTTCAAGATACTCCCCTAAGGCTGTCTCTCCCTATCTCATTGCATTGTGATAGATATTAAATGTATAATAAATGTGAAAAGTAGTCTGAAGTGTTCAACACTTAACAACTTAAACCATTTAAATCACTGTAATAGTAACTGGAATATCTGAATCATGACATGCTCCCTCACTTCTATCAAGGTGCAATACGCAAAATTTCCTGAAAATACTGAGTAAATGAACTAGTAAAACAATAAAAAGAACAGAAAAATTGACCACAGAAATAATTTTCTGAGCTATCTATTCATAGCTTCTTGTTTTGTTTGCCCCTTATTTCAGTGTAATTGAGTAGACATTTTATTTGCCTCTACTTTTCATTCAACATGAAATAGCATACAGGAGCATAATAAATAATATATAGCTATATAATCATATCAAAGTGGAATATGCATCAAAGCCTAAAGAAGAGACTGTTTAAATTTTTGCATTCATATGCATCAGGGATAAAGAATATGGGATAGCTGTGCTGGAAAAGAAGGGCAGAAATTTGTTCATATAATGTATTTTATTTTACTAATTATGTATTTTTACATGGAATAAAATTACAGGGTGTTAGATTTAGAAACGAGATGAGAAATCACATAAACCAGTACTGTAAGTTTTTGAGATGGGGTTTGGAGCAGTATATTTCTTATCTTCAAATGGATACCAAATCATCCAAGAGTGAACAGAAGTCAGACTGGCTCCAAATACACTGTTTGAGAATACTACCAGGAATGATTGAGTTTACAGCTTCACAATTTTTTATAAATCAAGAGTGTAAGTACTATGACCTCCAAAACTGTAAAGGCTAGATTGGGAAATATATCCCCCCAAAGCAAAAAATATGCACTTAAAATGATAATAACCTAATAACAATGGCAAACATTTAGAGTGCTTCCTCTTTGCAGACACTGGGCCAAGTCTTCCATAAGCTAATTACTGTTAATCTTCACATTAACTCAATGAAATGAGTAACATTAATATCAGCATGTTATAGATGTGAAAACTAAATCACCCAGAGGTTAAATAACTTGCTTAAAATCAAATGGTTAGTAACTGGTTAGACAGCCCACATTTATTACATGGATTGCAATAATTTTAACCTCAGCTTATTGGCTTCAGAGTCATTCTTACACTAACAAGGTCTACTGTCTATTGGTAATTAGTCCATGCCATCATTTTCTTCTTTCTTCCTTCTACAATTAAAGAGGAGAGCCTCTTCATGAACAAGACTAGCATCTCCTCTTGTACCCAATTCCAACCAACTCTTCCTCTGCAAGGATGTCGTTCTACTTACTCTCTTCTTCCTTTCTTGCTTTTATATCCTCTCTTATACTAATACTCATACAATATTCAAACATTCAGTATATTCCTAAAACCCTCCTTCAACCCACATCCTTTTCTAGATCTTTTTCCAAATACTATGTATCTCTTCTCTCCATAAGCAATCATTTAAAGTGGTTCTGTTTATGTAGGCTATTATTTCTCCTTATCAAGTGCCCACTTATGCTGCAATGAACTGAAATCCACCTTGGTTATGTTTATATAAATCATTTCTCAAACTATAAGTCTATACCTAGAATATCTTTGTGAGCTCTGAATTCTATAGCTCTAACCAGTCAACTGCTTACTCCACTAGAAAAACCTCAGTACCTCAAACTTTTTTTTTTAGATAATTAATTTAGTCTTCTATTGTTTTTCTAATATAAGCACTTAAGCTGTAAGTTTCCTTTTTTTAATTTTTTTTTATTTTTTATTTTTTTATTATTATTTTTTTTTACAAATAGTTTATTGTCAAATTAGTTTCCACATAACACCCAGTGCTCATCCCCACAAGTGTCCTCCTCCATGCCCACCCCTCCTCCCCCCCACATCCATCAGTCCTCAGTTTTTGTCAGCATTCAAGAGTCTCTCATGGTTTGCCTCTCCCCCTTTCCCCACCATTTCCGCCCTTCTTCTCCCCCTTGGTCCTCTGTTAAGTTCCTCCTAATCCTCCTATACGTGCACACATATGATATTTGTCCTTCTCTGCCTGACTTATTTCGCTCAGCATAACACCCTCAAGGTCCATCCATGTTGCTACACATGGCCAGATTTCATTGTTTCTCATTGCCATGTAGTATTCCATGGTATAGATAAACCACATCTTCTTGATCCATTCATCTGTTGATGGACACTTAGGCTCTTTCCAGGTTTTAGCTATTGTGGAGAGTGCTGCTATGAACATTGGGGTACATGTGCTCCTATGCCTCAGCATTTCTGTATCCCTTGGGTAAATTCCTAGCAGTGCTATTGCTGGGTCATAGGGGAGTTCTATTGTTAGTTTCCTGAGGAACCTCCACACTGTTTTCCAGAGGGGCTGTACCAGTTTACATTCCCACCAACAGTGTAGGAGGGTGCCCGTTTCTCCACATCCTCGCCAGCATCTAGAGTTCTCTGATTGGCTCATTTTAGCCACTCTGACTGGCGTGAGGTGGTATCTCAGTGCGGTTTTGATTTGTATTTCCCTGATGAGGAGGATGCTGAGCATCGTTTCATGTGTCTGTTGGCCATCTGGATGTCCTCTTTGGAGAAGTGTCTGTTCATATCTTCTGCCCATTTCTTCACTGGGTTGTTTGTTTTTCAGGCGTGTAGTTTGGTGAGTTCCTTGTAGATTCTGGATATCAACCCTTTATCTGATATGTCATTTGCAACTATCTTTTCCCATTCCATTGGTTGCCTATTAATTTTCTGGGTTGTTTCCTTCTCAGTACCTCAAACTTAACCTCACTTTTCCCTCTTCCTTCATAATGAAGGGAAGTATGGTCAGTCACAGGGAATGACACCACCATTAAGGCAATCAAGGTTTTTTCTTACATATACCTCAAAACTCTCCCAGCCTTTACCCAATTCCCAGTCCCAAAGCCACTTCCACATTATCTGTAACTGTTACAGCAGAACTCCACTTCTCAGTACGAAAATGTCACTCAAGCCAAAATTACGAGAAAAGTTATTGAATCCTCCTCACTGCCTTCTCTCTGCCTCTCATACAGTTTCCGACTATCATCAAGTCCTGATTCTAATTCCTAAGTATCTTTCAAATCAGTTCACTTTCTCCCATTTGTCTGCTAGTAGCATTGTTTAGGTCACCATCACTTTATGCCTATGTACTGGTATCCTATTGCTGCTGTGACAGGTTACCACAAACTCAATAGCTTAAAATAAGACACATTTTGTTACAACTCTGTAGGTCAGAACTCTAATCTAGGTCTCATGAGGCTAAAATCAAAGGATCATCAGAGCTGTGTTTCTTTCTGTATGATCTAAGATAATCTATATTTTTTTCCTTTTCAACCTTCTAAAAGTCATCCACATTCCAAACCTTGTGGTCTCCTCTCTCATCTTCAAAGACAACAATCTAGCATCATTTTGACCCAGATTCTGTGCTCCAATATCTTTCTCTGACAAGAAGGCAAGAAAGGCTCTCTACTTTTAAGGACCCATGTGATTAGATAGAGCTATCTGAGTAATTACTAGAAGTCAGAGTAAAGACAGCCAAATATCACTAGACTGAGAAGTCACTTTGAAATGAAAAAATGAAGCAAGCCATTCCATACCATTTACACAGGATTTTATTCTGGGTAACTTAGTGACAGGGAGAGATCAGTAGGCAAAAATGCAAGCACTACACTGCCATTCTCCACCCTGTTTGGACCTTAATCCTCAGCTTTTAGAGAGAGAGGCATTATGGTGATGTCAGACTTCAGTTATCTAAAATGGGGCCATATCTATGCCAGAGGATCTCTACTAGTGAGCTAAACTAGAGCCTTCTATGTACCACTTTAGGAAAGATCAGAATAAGCCTTCCACATTCCATTCAGGGCATACATTAACCTCCACATAGTCCTCAGGTAGGTCATTAAACAGACATGGACAAGTTGGAGGGCAAAGTATGGAGTCAGTATTGTCAGTGCTCCCACAGTAATCCTGCTTAAACTCTGCATAACAAGGTCCTTTATCACACTTTCAAAAATCTCTGTTGCCATATAAGGAGCATATTTATAGCTACTGGATGTTAGGACCTAGATATCTGTGGTGTCCACTTTTCTGCCAACCACTGCCTAGATTACTCAAAGATCTATCTAACTAATGTTTCCACATCTACCCTTTTTCTCTCCATTGCACCCTGATGTGTCATCAAAACACTCCTCCACAGTACAAATTCCTTGCTTGAAATCTTTCACTAGTTTCTCACCAATGCTCATTAAACCATGCACATCAAGGGGGAACCCAGGTAAAAGCCATTTGGTCTGTTTTCAACATTCATATAAAGTCTATTGGTTTTAATGAGCACATGAGATTATACCTAATTGTATTTTTATCATAAGATCAGTACTTTGTCAGTGTAAAATTTTATACAGAATATAAATTTTATAGTTTTCTTGCATTTTTAAAAATATATATATGGAACCACAAAAACCAAAAGCCACATCTAAGATGTCCTATTTTTCATAGCTTGTATCTCCTCTTCTTAAATTACCTTGTTGCCTCCCAGCCTCACCTCTGGGCCCTGCACTCTTGCTCTCCCTATCCTTTATATTATAAAACCCAACCATCTAAAACTCTTGCCAATAGCACATGTCAAAAGGGAACAGGAGGCTGGCTAGATCTATGCAAGATGAAACAATCACATGTTCTAGGTTTTTTTTTCCCCCTCTAGATTCTCTGGCCTGAATGCAATAAGCTCCAAATCATGAAGTGAGCAATACAGTGCTAAGAGGGCTCCAGGAAAATCCCTCTAGGTCTAGGAGGAGGAGCTATAAGAGGAAAACCTAACACACACACAGAGGGCAGAAACCCCTTATTTTATTCTCTTTTATATTCCACTTTCCTGTACCCCACATCTCAAGCAATCCCAAGGATTTGGAGTGGGTACAAGGACAAGCAACATGTAATGGAAACCCACAGGAGCCAAAAATCTAAAGGCTACAGTTCCAGCAGGATAGGACTCACCTGCAAAGAAGACTCCAGAGAACCAAAAAACACTATGGAGGAAAAATGGGAAGAGGATCCTGGGGAAACAACCTCATAAAGTCATTTATAAACTCTAGGCCCCAACCCATGCCACAATGCAAGGAACTAATACTAGTTAGCATACACAAGACCAAGAACTGAGCTGAAGGACAGACCACTGCCCAGATTCCAGAGACTCTACTGGGTGGTACACATTCCAAAGAGATGTGAAGCACTCTGCAAAGGCTTTGAAATCTAAACTGACCAGAATCCCAGCCCACAGAAGGAGGTTTAGAACTTGCAGCAAGAACCTAAATGGGTAGACTGGCTGCTAAGACAAAAACATCAACAATTTCCTTAGGATTTAAAGACCCAGAGTCTTTTAATATTTAAAATGTCCAAAATCCAATCCAGAATTAACTGGCATTGGAAAGACTTTGAAAAGTTGAACTCTCATGGGAAATGGCAATATACTTATGCCAGTGTCAAGATATCGCAAATATAGTAATAATCATTAAAATTATTTTAAGGTATCTGTTATAAAAATAACCAAAGGAGCAATGTAAAACAATTGTTAAAATTAAAAATTAAAGAAAACATGTAAAGAAAACCAAAATGGAAATACGGGAACTGAAAATGTCAAATAACTAAAACTAAAGAAAAATACCTCACTGGATGCACTCAACAGCAGAATGAAAATGATAGTGCAAGAAGTGAGTGAACTTACAGATAAATTAATAGAAATTATCTAATCAACTGAAAAGAAAAGGACTTTAAAAACATGAAGAGAGCTTCAAGAATATGAGAAACGATAAAAAAAGATATATTTGTGTCACTCAAGTTCCAGAAAAGAAGAGAAAGAAAGTGGAGCTGAAAATTTTTATAAAGAAATAATGACTTCCCAAGAAGTTGAATAAAGAAGGAATCCATCTGTCTATACTGATAAAAGAGAGAGAGAGAGAGAGAGAGAGAGACTCTTCTTCACTGGAGAAGACAAAATACTCTATGTAGAAGGAATGACAGTTTTCAAAATTCAACTGAGTACCAAAACTAGTAAGAGACAGTTGAATAAGGAATGGTTATTTATATAATCTCAAAGTTTCTTCTTACAAATTACTTTTTAATTACAAAAAAAAATGCTAACTTTACAGTGAGGAACTCTGATAAGTATCACTTTAACCAAGTTATGTCTAACACTATCATAATTGGGATAATTATGAAAAAGAGCAAGAAGAAAAACACTATTATTCATAGTGACCATGTGCCGATACTTGCAAAACAACCCAAAGGAAAACAACTAGATTTTCTTTTCTTGCACTGCTCTTCACTTGGCTAAAACAAAACAAAACAAAACAAAACAAATGAAAACAAAACACTCTTACAAAGAGAGGCAAACATCCTTTACAGAACAGCAGAAGTACCTCTCTTGTCAACAGCTTCTAGGCAAAATGCATAAAGAAACTGAATGGAAATAATAGGATTCAAGGAGAACAAGTATGCATCTTAAGCTCAACCACTTACCACTTTCGTGTTTTGGGAAAAGTAACTTACCCTCTCAGAGCTTGTGGGTTTACACTACAAAATGATATATAGGGTTATTTTTGAGAAACAAATGAAATAAAATATGTAAACCTGTCAAGCACATTACCTGTCATAAACTTGATAAGCAGCATTTTAACTGAATTAGTTGCACAGGGATAACTCTGAAATATATCCTCTGTAGGGATGAGCAGAAACTACCCTTTTGTAGGACATGCCAAACTTTCCATTAGTCATGAAGGAGGTCTTCTCTTGCCTTGGGCAGGATAATTTGTTAACTAATTAAAGAGCAAAACTAAAGGGAAGAATGAAGATTTCTGGTACTTCAGGAATGGAGTCATTTCTAGATAAAGACTTCAAGTTTAAAACTTGTTACCTTCTTTTCCCTCCTAAAACTCTACTCAAATGAAAGTCAAGAACATTTGTGAAAGCATCAATTCATAAGGATAAAGAAAATGTGACAGGATGTAAAAGCAATGAAACTTTGGAATCTGAAAAACAAATGAACAAGGCAGTTTTGACAGTGTACCTGAAAAATCAACGCTCTGTGTTAAAAGTAGGATCAACTTAGAAGCACCCAGTTTTTATTTTTAGGACTACCAGAAGACTTAAAAACTGGTGGCCCTATAAGCTCTAGAAACAAAGATAAAATGGGATTAAAATCAGCAGAATTGTCTCAAAATATGTTTAATAAGTTCAACTACAGATCCCATCTTTGTTGACCACAGATGGATAATTGTCTATTTCCATCTCAACCGAGCTGAGGTTTTTCTAAAAATGTAATTCAGAAGGTCTCAAAATTGAGAACACCAAGAACAACTGAGGCTTGATTTCAGTAAACAGAGGTGCTAAGTGAAAACTTTCACACTAGGTTTTGAAACCTGTAACTTTCTCCCTCATTCAGCTTCCAGAATTCTGGCACCAAGACTATGTTCTACAGATGAGAATGCATCCGGTAAGTCCATAGAACATCACCTGGAGAAATTAACAACAGACTTTTCCCAACAAATAAGAGTACACAGGTTTCTTTACCAACAGCTCATTGTTGTTAAGTCTCTCCCTCTCAAATGGAGATTTTTAATCACTTTTTTTGATGTTCAAATCTTAAATGAGTAAACACCATGGAGAAGACAGATAATTAAAGTTGGCTATGGTTGGTATTTTGCCAGGTAGTTTGGAAATAAGATAGAATCAAGAATATTTGTAAGGGAACATTTACCATGTTGGATCACGGAAACTAAATTGCTCAAAATGGAAGTTAGAAACTGAAAGGGTAGTATATAAAAGAAATGGGATATACTCAACATGGGTGGAATCTCTGGACATAAAATCATATTAGAGAGAGGGTATTGGAAGACTTGGGCTTGAAATACAGGGTATGGTATAGAATGGGATCCTTAAATTTTTTGGTTGAGAAGTATTACTCGGAGAGGTCATGCATGATATGGCCATGTGTGAAGTTAAATTAAAAAGGAAGGAGGAAACTATGATTGATGTTGATGAGGTTATTTTACAAGTAACAGACATCTAAATATCTTCAGTAAACCCAACTATCCCAATCAAAATATAGGCTGCATTGCCTCATAACTGAGAATCCCATGAGTGCAGTTAATATTCAGGAATTGTTCAATAATGTTATTAAACTCAGGTATTCTCTCTTTGTTCTTCTTTCGTCTGTCTTGGATTTATTCCCAGGCAGGTGACTCCCAATAAATATGTGTTAAACATTTCAATGGATCATATAAATTACATACACCATCTTCACTTTCACCTCAAAATGTTGTCTTCTTACTTTTCATTGCTTTCTCTATTTGTCAAAGAAAAGCATGAATCCATTTTTCTTTCTAATCTTAAGTTCTACATGTATAATATAAGTACCCATTTTTTGCCAGGACCTCTAGAACTATTTTCTACATATTACCATTTTAAAATTTAAACATAGCTCTATGTGATCCTTCTTGATTAGACCACACAAAAACTTGTATTTTCCCATCCTGAAAACAAAAATATAAAAAAGTTTTTCTCAAGAGCTATCGATCCATACTTCTATCCTCTATTTCCTTCCCAAATTTCTATTAAATCATTTTTTAATTTACTGCTTTATCAAACTTTAAATCAATCATTCCCACATAACTTCTTGCAAATACAACTGCAGCTCTCCTCACAGTCAAAGAACTGCTTTCTCAAAAGTCAGTTATGATTTGCCACACATATTCCAAGTCTCAGGTCAGAACTTTGTTTCCATTTCATGACCCTAATAGGTCTTATTTGGCTCATTTCAATTTTTTTTTTTTTGTCCTTAATATCCTATCAAATCTATTTCCTTTTTGACTCATCTATTTCTGGCAATGGCATGTCTGATGCCACTGACATACATCCTTAAGGACAACCAACACCATACATTTCTACTCTTAAAAAATGTTGTTTTAGCCTCTCATTTCCTACAAAAATTTTTAACCTCAAATAATAGTATTTATTTTGCCATGACTTCCTCAGCTGCTATAGTGAAATGAAGTGATTATAGACTGTGGGGTCAAAAGACCCGGTTTCAAATCGAACTCTAACACTTTCTTTTAAATAATCTTTTTAATAATCTTTAAAAATTAACGTTTAGATAGAATAAAATGTCTGTAAAGTAAGTACAAGGTTTCAATGAAAATAATTGAGAGGTAAGGGTTAACTTCTCCAAGACTGATCACTTTAAGGCTTCCTTCCTTGCAAACGAGTTTGTCTCCTGAAAAGTCCCATGGAAAGTGACATGATTAACTGCTTAAAATAACCAATTTTGGTCAACAAGAAGACTTAACTGCAAATGTATCATCAAGTGCTAGTGCTAGAACCAGGTGCTAGTGCTTTCCTAAACATGAACACTTAGATAAGAGGAAAGGCTGAAGCCAAGGTTCCATGGCATCATATCCCTATTGCATCTCAGCTTCTGTTCACACAAGGAAAGGACAAGGACTTTCCTAATAATGTAGCTTCAGAGCACCATAGCGAAGGGTCAGGGTCCCTATCCTGCAATCTGATGTCTGGTTCTGACAGATGGCTCTGCCTATAATATAATGGGAATCATGGGACTGGAACATTTTCTACTGCTTTGTCTGCATGAGTGTTTCTAAAAAAAAGAGAGAGAAAGAGAGAGAGAGAAGAAAGAAGGAAAACTGCTTCAGTAAGTCTGGTAACACTGCTTATGCATCTTATCTTCCCTTGTTGCTCGGTAGCCGTGGCATAAAATACTATGTACTCCCTATGCTGTTCTTATGCTTTCCAGTTGGGATACTTTTCAAACTCACATAGTATCTTTGGATTTCAATTTTCTTACAAAATAACATAAAAATGGAATGTTTCCATTATGAAAAAAGATAACATGTATGAAAGTGCCAAGTTCAAAACTTACAACAAAATTGAGTTAACAAAGGTTGTTGATCTGAATTAAGTAAAATCTAATTATACAAAACATCGCAGGTCATCACTAAATAAAATAGAATTTAATCAAAAAAATTAATGGACTTTTCAAATATAGGAGATTGGAGCATATTGAACTAATAAAAGGCAAAGAACGTAATTTGTCAAGGTACTCATTTTCATCGCCATTAATAGAATACAAAAGAAAAACAAAAAAATTCTTGCATTTATGCATAAGACATATAATAATGAGGCCTGCTTTAAAGTAGCCTAGAGGGTCATAAGTAGGTATGTATTCTTACATTTATTTCTCCATGTTCAGAGTTCTTATGTCCTCTAAATACTGTCTAACAAAATGTCAAAATTGCATGCTACTTAACGAGGTTTTTTTTTTTTACCAAGTAAGAAAATTTTTCATTAAAAACATACTTTCTGCATTGGCTGAGCAAGGAGTTATGAGGGGATACAGATATATATGAAATACAAAATGGGTCATACTCATGAAAAAATAGTGTGGCTTTCCAACTTGAGCTATAGAGTGAATGGAATGCCAATCAAATCCTAGCAAGTTATTTTGTGGATAGTGACAAATGATTCTAAAGTTTATATGGAAAGGCAAGAGGCCCAGAATAGCCAGCACAATATTGAAGGAGAACAATGTAGAAAGACTATTCAGCATTAAGGCTTACTATAAAGTTATGGTAATCATGACAGTGTGATTTCGGCTAAAGAGCAGACAAATAGATCAGTGGAATGGAACAAAGAGACCAGAAATAGACTTCTATAAATATACCCACCTGATATTTGAGAAATGAGATAAAGCAATAGAATAAAAATAGTCCAACAAACGATGCAGGAACAACTGGACATCCATATGTTAAAAAAAAAAAAAAGAAAAAAAGAAAAAAAAGAAAAAAGAACAGGTCTGTATTAATATAGACCTTACAACCTCCACAAACATTAACTCAAGATGGATCACAGACCTAAACATAAAACACAAATCTATAAAACTCGGAGAGAACATAAGAGAAAATCTAGATGACTTTGGGAATGGTGATATCTTTTTAGATATAACACCAAAGGCATAATCTATGAAGAAAAAAAATTAGTAATAAGCAGTATTTAATTAAAATTTAAAACATTTCTTTGTGAAAGACATTGTCAAGATAATGAGAAAATAGGCCACATACTGGAACAAAATATTTGTAAAAGGTCTGCCTGATAAAGAATTGTTATCCAGGGGCACCTGGGTAACTCAGTCGGTTGAGCATCCCATTTCAGCTCAGATCATGATCTCACAGTTCATGAGTTCAAGCCTTACATCCAGTTTGCTGCTGTCAGCACACACCCCGCTTCAGAATCTCTGTCCCTCTTTCTCTGCACATCCCCCTCTCATGTTTTCCCTCTCTCTTAAAATAACACCTCACCAAGAAGACATACAGATGTCAAATAATATATGAAGGATGCTCCATGTTATACGTCATCTGGGAAATGGAGATTAAAACAATGGTGTTGATACTGCTACATACATATTATAATTGTCAAACCCATAATATTCAAAACACCAAAGTTGGTGAGGATGTAGAATACGAATGCACTGATTGCTGGTGTGGATGCAAAATGGTACAGCCACTTTGGATGACAGTTTGGAATTTTTTATATAAATATAAAACATACTCTTTCCTTACAATCCAGCAAGTGTGTTCCTTGGTATTTACTCAAAGGAGTTTTAAAGTTACATCCATATGTGTACATTCACGTGTGCACGCGCACACACACACACACAGACACACACACACATACATGCACACCTGCACAAAGATGTTTACAGTAGCTTTATACATAATTATCAATACACGGAAGAAATCAAATGTCCTTCAGTACTTTAATGGATAAAAAAAACCAATGGCACATCTTGAGAGTGGAGTATTACTCAGCATTAAAAAGAAATAAGCTATCAAGCCATAAAAAGACATGGAGGGAACTTAAATACATATCACTAAGTGCAAGAAGCCAAAGTAAAAAGCTATATACTGTATGTTTCCAACTGTGACATTCTGGAAAAGACAAAACTATGAAGACAATACAAAGATCAGTGGTTGCCAGGGATGGGGGGGTGGGTAAAGGAGATAAATAGTGGAACTGGGATGATTTTTAGGGAATTGAAAATGCTTTGTATAATACCAGAATGATGGATACATCATATATACTCAAATTGAATGTACAACACCAGGAGTAAACTGTAATGTCAACTATGGGCTTTGAGAGATTATGATGTATCAGTGTAGGTTCATCATGTATAACAAATGTACACTCTGGTGTAAGATGTTAACAAAGGGAGAGGCTATGTATGTGTGGGGCTGGAGCATATATAGGAAATCTTTTTATCTTCCCTCAATTTTGCTGTGAATCTTAGGCTTCTCTAGTCTTAATTTTAAAAAATAGTATAGCATAGGCCCTACTGTAAAATATGGGTTCTGAGGTAGGGGCCTCACCTGGCCTATCTGCTTTTAGTACAAGAAATCTGACTGCTGTCATCATTTTTGTGTATCCAGTCAAAAAATATGTACTTTTTCCTGTATAACCAATTTTCTGAACAGTGTGAACTCAATGGGTTATGAAAAGGGAAATTTTTCTTCTAATACTACCTTAAAACTTTATTGAATCAGGGCGCCTGAGTGGCTCAGTCAGTTAAGCAGCCAACTTCTGCTCAGGTCATGATCTCAATGCTTGTGGGTCCAAGCCCCTTGTCCATCTCTGTGCTGTCAGCTTAGAGCCTGGAACCTGCTTCCGATTCTGTGTCTCTGTGTCTCTCTCTGCCCCTCCCCTATTCTCTCTCTCACTCTCCCAAAAATAAACACTAAAAAAGTTATCAAAAAAAAAAAAAAAAACATTGCTGAATCTCCCTTCCCTACCCCATAATGACACCTAATGGTGAATTCCATTGCTATCCTATCATTATCTGTCATAAGTATTATTTCCATTTTAATAATTAAGACTGCCTTGCTTATTTTAAAAGTCCCAACCTATCGGGGCGCCTGGGTGGCCTAGTCGGTTAAGCGTCCGACTTTCGCTTAGGTCATGATCTCGCGGTTCGTGGGTTCGAGCCCCGCGTCGGGCTCTGTGCTGACTGCCAGCTCAGAGCCTGGAGCCTGTTTCAGTCTGTGACTCCCTCTCTCTCTGACCCTCCCCTGCTCACGCTGTCTCTCTCTCTCTCCTAAAAAATAAATAAAACATTAAAAATAAATAAATAAATAAATAAATTAATTAATTAATAATAAAAGTCCCAACCTATCTAAATCAATACACAATCTCCTTATAAATTCAAAGTTTCTTCCCTTTAATATCTTATGACCCATGATTAAGGGAAAAGGGTATGGCCTATTCTTCAATTCCTCTTTCCTTCCTTCTCATTGCTCATAGTGTCATGGCTAAATTGAGGGAAAGAATTTTTGTTTTTGTGGATTTTGTGTGTGCATTTTCCTTCTTGCTTAGTTGACCCCACTAGTCAATACTACTTGAAAATCAATGCCTGTGCATGATAGGTATTCAAGTTCTGATTTTCTCATAGTCATTATACAGGTCCTTTGCAGGCTCTTTGAGGACTTCTGACATAGGTATCCATTTTCCAGCAGACTACTTTGTCTTTCATCTGGATTCTCTGAAAGAGTACATTAAAGATGTCTCTAGCTTGACTTCTTTCCATGGTGTTCACCTGTTCCCTAAAAAATGTCCATTCCAAACAGTAGTGGCAAAGATTGACTCACTACTACTATGTAATTAGAGGCCACTTCCAACAGTGTCTACCTACAGATTCTCTATATTGAATTCTCTAAATATTTATATGTGTCCCCTAATCCAGAGAGCACATATCAACTATCCCAAGATATTTTTCCAGTTGCCCAGAGAAGACTGCAGGGTCTTATGCATTAGCATAAAGTTATATAGTAGGAGGCCAGCCATTCCCAATATCTCTGGTAGTCTCAAAGGCCTCCTTACTTAGCTTTGGAGGAGAGTAATTATGTAAGAAATTCTCTACTCCATGAATTTTCTCAAATTTCTAATTTCCTCTCACATAGACTATTTGGGATATGGTGGGCAAACATTATAAAACACCAATGCCAGATACTGGTAAATTATGAAGACGGTACTTTAAAATTGTATTATATTATACTAATATTAGCTTGTATTTTGAATTTGGAACTCCATCTAAAATTCTGAAATCCCCCAAAAAATTATATTCTACAGTTTCCATTGTGGTTCAGGAATAAAACCAT
The DNA here is from genome assembly GCA_017311185.1 of Proteles cristata cristata. NCBI lineage: Eukaryota > Metazoa > Chordata > Mammalia > Carnivora > Hyaenidae > Proteles > Proteles cristata. The sequence continues at coordinate 33,491 of JAESUZ010002323.1, forward strand.
AAAGCATTGGGTAAAAAGTTTGAACCCACAATACAGAATAAGAAATGTATACTTTATGATAAAACTAAGTAAAATTTCAAAAAGTACATAGTGCACTCCTATATTAACTTTCAATTCTTTCACACTAATTAATATAAGTATATCCGAATATAGCTAAGGAAAACATCTCAATCCATGTCTTTATCTTATTTAGCAGCTGCTATACTTTACTCTAAATTGCCACACAATGCATTCTGTTTCATCGTAAACATTTGTTTTTAGTAATTAGAAAGTGATAATAGTTAAAAAAAAAATCTTATGCCTTTGTTTCCATTCAGTCTGCATTCACATTGTCTATATCAAATGTAGTTTAAATTACATTGTTTCCTCTAGCACACCCTAATATAGTCCAGGTTCAATTTTTTTTTTTTTTTAAAAGGAAAAAACACTGGGGTGCCTGGGTGGCTCAGTTGGTTAAGCATCTGACTTTCAATTTCAACTCAGGTCATGATCTCAGAGTCATGGGATGGAGCCGTGTGTATGGCTCTGCACCGACAATGCAGGACCTGGTTGGGATTCTCTCTGTCCCTCTCTTTCTGCCTCCCTCTCTCCATCTCTCAAAATAAATCAAAAAATGTTTCTTGGGGGAAAAAAAAGGAAAAGTGCTGCCAATATATCTGACTTATTTCTTTCCCTGATCTGAGAGTGGTGTGTTCTTTCTTGTATGATTCTTTTCTTTTTTCCAAATACTTGCTATAGATCTTCTCAACACTACATTTTTAAAAACTGTTTGAAATTGAGGCACTGTCTTAGTTTAGTGAAGATGCTGTAACAGAAATATCATACTCTAGGTGGCTTATAAGAAACAGAAATTTATTTCTCACAAATCTGGAGGCTGGGATCCTAGGATCAAGGCACCAGCAGATTCACTATCTGGTGAGAGCCTGCATCTTGCCTCTCATTTTGTTCTTTACATTGCAGAAGGGGCAAGAAAGCTGTTTGGAGTCTCCCCTATACCGGCACTAATCCCATTCATGAGAACTCCACTTTAAGGACCTAATTACTTGCCAAAGGCCTTACCTCCAAATACATTGGGAGTTAGGATTTCAACATATGGATTTTGAGGGGACACAAACTTTTAATCTATGTAAGGGATATCTCTCTCTCGGTTTAGTAGGGTAATAATTTCTATTTTGATCTTACATGAAAAAGTTTTCTCCTCTCTGGAAGAAATTATTTTCTTTCTAACACTATCTAAAGGGTGCTTTTCAGTACATCCTCCTCATTCATCCATTTGAGTTTTCCTAATTAGTAAGGCCATACTGTTGTTCTTTATGCCACTCAAAGATTTTGTGATATAATTCAGCTTATAAAATATAAAAATATGGGGAGCCTGTAGCAGATTGCATAAATGGTCATATTTAGCCATTTCTTCCTGTACATTCTTTTGCAACATGATTTTAAATTCCTTCCATCAAAAGATGGTATCAATTTCTCCAATCCTTCATTGTGGTTAGGCTGGTAACTTTTTCTGGCCATCAGAATTAAACTGGGTGTTATATGGAAACTAACTTGACAATAAACTATTAAAACATTAAAAAAAAGAATTATCCAGAATAATATTGTAGCAGTTCTAAGTTTAGAAATTATGAGAGTGTATATGCTTCCACTCTTAAAAACTTATTGTCCAAGTTAACCTGCTATATGATGATATTTGGTAGTTCAGTTACCCACATAGCCTCAGGTGATAGCAAACTAACCATCAGACATGTGAATGAGGTAATCTCAGATCAACAAGCCCACCAGCAGTCTGGCACCGTAACTGAAACCAGAAGAGTCCAGACAGCAAAATCTAGCTTAAATTGCCAAATCATACAATCCTGAGCTGAATAAATCATTACTGTTTTAAGATACTAGTTTGTGGTATAGCAATGTTCAAATAACACACAGGAAGGCAGAAAAATTAAGAGAGAAAGCAAAATGGAGACAATTGGCCAAAATTTAAAATAAACTTGTAAGCATAAGTCCTAATATAGTAATAATTATATTAAATGTAAATGATCTATACCACTTAAGAGAAGTTGGCGAAGTAGATAAAAAATGATGACCCAACTTTTTGCTGTCCATAAGAAAATCACTTCAAATAATGATGTAGACTTCACATAGTTTCCACCTCTGTTTACTGGCATATATGCATTTAGGATTGCTATGTCTTATTGATGGATTGACCCTTTTATTATTACATAATGTCTCCCCCTACTTTTAGTAATTTTATTTATTTTGAAATCCACCTTGACTGATATTGACATAGCCATTCCTGCTCTCCTTTCATTAATATTTACATGACATATTATTTTCCATCCATTTACTTTCAATTGAAAAATGTGTGAAGTAAACTCTGATAGAACTGAAATGAGAAACAAATCTACTATGATAGTTGGAAACTTTAATACCTCTCTCTCAACAACTGATAAAACAATTAAACAAAAAGTCAGCAAGAAAATAGAAGAACTCAAAATATCACTAATCAACAGAATCTCAATATTTGTAGAACATTCCATTTGAAAACATTATAATACTTTCTTTATAAGTGCTGAAAGATCATATACCAAATTATACCATTTGCTGAACAATAAAACAATTTCGTAAAAATGTGAAAGAATTTTAATCATGCATATTATGCTATACTAACACAATAGAATCAAGGTATAAATCCTAACAGAAGGATAATAGGAAAATCTTCGAACAGTTAGAAACTGAGTAACATATTTCTAATTACTCACGGATCAAGGAGAAGATCTCCAAGGAGATAAAAAAAAATTACACTAAATAAAACTGAAAACAGAATATATCAGATTACAGGAGACATAAAATAGCAATAAGCAGAAATTTTCTAGTATCATATCTATAAATTTTAAAAAGAAAAAAACAATAATCAAAGTTTTCATATCAAAAATCTTAGAGTAAAATAAACTCAAATCAAGTAGAAAGAAGAAAATAAAGATAAAAGTAGAAATCATTAAAATTGAAAATCAAAAAATAATACAGAAGACCAATGAAGTAAAGGGCTGGGCTCTTGGTGGGTTGCCTGTGTAGCTTAGTTGGTTAGGCATCTGACAATTTTGGTTTCTGCTCAAGTCATGATGTCATGATTCATAGGTTCGAGCCCCATGCTTGGGATTCTCTCTTTCCCTCTCCTTCTGCTCCTCCCCAGCATGTGTGTGCACACTCTTTCAAAATAAACAAACAAACTTAAAAAAAGAGAGAGACCTAGGCTCTTTGAAAATATCACCTCTAGTAAGAATGACAAAGTAAAAAGAGAAAAGATGTCAGTTATGAATGCCAAAATAAAATGGGCTATCTCTATAAATCCTACAGACATCAAAAGAATAATAAAGGAATACTGTGAACAATTGTGCACACTAAATTTGACAAATTAGAAGAAATGGACCAATTCTTAAAAAACAAAAAGTACTACAATCAACCCAATATAAAACACATAACTTAAATGTCCTGTATTCATTGAGGACATTGAATTCATACTTTCAAAACTCCCAGAAACAAAATCTCCAGGCTCGGACAGTTTCATTGAAGAATTGTACCAAATATCTAAGAAAGAATTAGCACCAGTTCTACCCAATCTCTTCCAGAAATAAAAAGTGAGTGAATATGTCCCAATAAATTTCAAGAAGCTAATATTACTCTGATACCAAAACTAGACAAAAGAGTATAATATGAGAATACTACAGATGAATCAGTGTCCTCATTAATATCAGTTATGTTAATAATCAGCAGTATATAAAAAGAGTTACATACCATGCCTTTCTACCTAGTTAAACAAGGCAAGAAGATGAAATTAAGGGCATATAGTTTGGAAAGAAAGAAATAAAACCATTCTTATTTGAAGATGAAATAGTTGTCTACATAGAAGATCCCTAAGAACCTAAAGAAAAATCCTAGAAGTAGTTAATGAGTTCAGAAAATTCACAATATATAATATATAAACTAAAATAACCAATTATATTTCTGTGTAGTAGCAATGAGCAAATAAATGCTAAAATTAAAAATGCAATACCATTATAATCACTCAAAAAGTGAAATTCTAAAGTGTTAAACTAACAAGACATGTAGAGGACTTGTATGCTCAAAACTACATAATATGGATGAAAGAAATCAAAGTTCTAAATAAATGGAAAGAAAGGTATATTTATCAACTGAAAGACTTAAAGTCATAATGTCAGTTTTCCCCCAAATTGATATATAGGTTTAATACAATTGCTTTAAAAATTCTAGTTTTCATAAGTATAGAAAAGGTTATTCTAAAAGTTATGTGGAAAGACATATGAACTAGAATATGTAAAACAATTTTGAAAAAGAAGGATAAAGTAAGAGGAATAAATCTACTGGATTTTAAGACTTACTATATAGCTATAATATCAAGACTATGTGTATTAACAGAGGCATAGAACTGTAGATAAATGGAATAGAACAGAGAAACAAAAATGGACCCAAAGAAATATGCCCAAAACGATTTTTTATACTTCAATAACAAAAATGTAGCCTTTTCAAGGGTGCCTGGGTGGCTTAGTTAAGCGTCTGACTTTGACTCAGGTCATTATCTCACAGTTTGTGAATTCAAGCCCCACCTCAGGCTCTGTGCTGACAGCCCAGAGCCTGGAGCCTGCTTCAGATTCTCTTTCTCTGTCTCTCTGTCCCTCCCCTACTTGTACATGCTCTCTCTCTCTCTCAAAACTAAATAAACATTACCAAAAAAATTTTTTAAAGAAAAGGTAGCCTTTTCAACAAATGAGGACAAAACAATTAGACATCTATGGGAAAAATAGGGGTGGGGGGAGGCGTGACTGTGACATGTTAAATAATTCGTTTTAAGTGGATCATGGAGTTAAGTGTAAAATATATAACTATACATTTTTCTTTAAAAACCATAGGAGGGGCACCTGGGTGGCTCAGTCAGTTAAGTGTCAGACTTTGGCTCAGATCATGATCTCACCTGCTTGTGAATTTGAGCCCTGCATTGGGCTCTGTGCTGACAGCTAGCTCAGAGCCTGGAGCCTGCTTCAGGTTTTGTATCTGCCTCTCTCTCTGACCCTCCCCTGCTCATGCTGTCAATCTCTCTCAGAAATAAATAAAAAACATTTTAAAAAAATTTTTAAACCATAGGAGAAAATTTTTGAGATATAAAGACAGACAAAGAATTCTTAGACTTGACATCAAAAGTACAAAGCATAAAAGGCAAAAAATGCTTTAGTGGAATTTATCAAATTAAAATATTTTGCTCTGAAAAAGACAAAGTTTGGAGGAGAAATACAAATTAGAACATATTTACAAACCATATATCTAACAAAGGACCAGTAACTAGAACATATAAAGAACTCTCAACATAAAACAAAACAAAATAAAACAAAAGAAAGAAAGAAAGAAATCTGATCCAATTAAAAACCAAGCACTAGAAATGGGCAGACATTTTACCAAGGAATATAAATACATAATAAGTAAGTGCAAAATTTTCAACATCACTAGCCATTTAGAAAATGCACATTAAAACCACAATGAAATACTACTACCCATCTATCAGAATAGTAAATTATAAAAAAGTGACAACACCAAAGGCTAGCAAGAATATGGAGAAATGGTGGGAATATATAACAGTACAAACACTTTGGAAAACAGTTTGGCAATTTAAAAAGTAAACATGCAATTGCCATATAGTCCAGTAATTCCAGTCTTGGACTTTTATTCCAGAAAATCAAGTCTTATCACAAATATCTGCACATAGATCTTTATTGTAGCCTTATTTGTAACGGTCAAAAGCCAGGAATAAACCAGATCCCTTTCTATTGGTAAACAGTTAAACTGTGGTATATCTATACAGTGAAATACTACTTAGTAATAAAAAATAATGTACTATTGATACGTACAAAAACCTGAATGAATCCCCAGAGAATTATGTGGCGTGAAAAAAAGTAATCCAAAGAGTTATATACTATACGACTTTTATACAATTCTTGAAATGACAAAATTATGCCAATAGAGAATAAATTACACATTGTCAGAGGTTAAGAAGGAAATAGGAATGGCAGGGACATGGGAATGATTATAAAAGGACAACTTAAGAAATCTTTGTGGTGATAGAAATTTTGTGTATCTTGACTGTATTAATACCAATATCCTGATCTGATATTGTACCATAGTTTTTCAGGATGTTTTCCTACAGGAAACTGGGTAAACAGCACAGGAGATCTCTTTATATTATCTACAACTGCATATGAATCTACAGTTATCTCAAAATAAAAATTTAATTATAAAAAAGTTATTACAAGTCTCATAAATTATAACGGCAATACGTAACAAGAAATGTTACAAGAAATTCCACTGTTGTGCCAACCAACTGAATTCCTGGCTTGTAGTAAAGTCTCTCTGTTCTATTTGAACCTGCTTCTTCCATGGGAACTTCTCAGTCAACTTAAATCCTCTTCAAACTCCTGCTGACCATATATTCTGCCAACTCCTCCTCGTTGGCATAATTTTGCTGAGAATAATTTGGGACTTCAATTGTCTCTGTAAAAAACTTAATATCTCCCTAAACTGGCTCTTTGAAGACCTCTTCCTCCCACTCCTACAAAAGTCCAGAGGAGAGAAAAGAGGTACAGTTAGGGTAGTTTTCAGAGAGAAGGGGGATTTGATCTGCCCAGCAAAGAAAGGGAATAACTTGGAAACATGTGAAAAGACTTTATCAGCCAATATAGGAGGCCAACGTCATTGAATTTGTATGGGAATGTAATTAACCAGCATGGGAATTTTTTTAAGGTAACAAAATTTTGTTTCATTTTCTTATATATTATACATAATATATTCTTACATTTTTTTAAGTTTTATTTAAATTCCAGTTAGTTAACATACAATGTTATATTTCTTTCAAGTATATACTAGAGTGATTCAACACTTCCATACAACACCCAGTGCTTCTCATAGCAAGTGCACTCCTTAATCCCCATCATGTATTTTACCCAGCCCCACCCACCTACCTCCCCTCTGGTAACCATTAGTTTGTTCTCTAGAGTTAAGAGTCTGTTTCGTTATTTGACTTCCTTTCTAGTTTCTTCCCTTTGTTCAATGTTTGTTTGTTAAATTTCCCATAGGAGTGAAATCTTATAGTATTTGACTTTGACTGATGTATTTCCTTTAGCATAATATACTCTAGCTCCATCCGTGTCATTGCAAATGGCAAGATTTCATTCTAGAATAAATATACACATCTTGTTATCCATTCATCAGTTATCCATTCATCCATCATTGGACATTTGGGCCCTTTCCATAATTTTGCTATTGTTGATAATGCTACTACATTTTGGAGTGTATGCAGTCCTTTGAATTTTTGGGGTAAATACCAAAGATTTTCCAGAGTGGCTGCACCAGTTTGCATTCCCATAAACAGCACAAAAGGGTTCTATTTCTCCATATCCTCACCAATACCTATTTTTTCTTGTTGATTTCAGCCATTCTGACAGGTGTGAGATGGTATCTCATTGTGGTTTTGACTTGCATTTCCCTGATTTCATAAGTCTGTTAACCATCTGTATGTCTTCTTTGGAAAGATGTCTATTCATGTCTTCTGTCCATTTATTAATTGTATTATTCTTTTTGGGGCATCAGGTTTTATAAGTTCTTGATGTGTTTTGGATTTTAACCTTTTATCAGATATGTAATTTGCAAATATTTCCTCTCATCCCATAGTATGTCTTTTAATTTTGTTGATTATTTCCTTTGCTGCACAGAAGCTTTTTATTTTGATGAAGTCCTAATAGTTTATTTTTGCTTTTGTTTCCTTTGCCTCAGGGGACATATCTAGAAAGAAGTTGTCCTGGCAGATGTCAAAGAGGTTACTGCCTGTGTTCTCTAGGGATGACTCTCACCACTGTTATTTAAATAATACTAGAAGTCCTAGACACATCAATAAGACAATAAAAAGAAAGAAAAGTCATTCACATCAGCAAGGAAGAGGTAAAACTTTATTTACAGATGACCTCATACTCTATATAGAAAACCCAAAAGATTCCACCAAAAAAACCCAAAAACCTGCTAGAACTGATAAATGAATTCAGTAAGTCACAGGACACAAAATCAACATACAGAAATTGGTTACATTTCTATACACCAGTAATGGAGTAGCAGATAGAGAAATTAAGGAATCAATCCCATTTACAACTACACCAAAAAGAGTAAGATACCTAGGAATAAACCTAACTGAAGAGTTTCGCACACTCCTATGTGAAATCACTATAAAACAGTGATGAAAGAAATTGATGAGGACACTAAGAAATGGAAAAATATTCCATGCTCATGGACTGGAAGAACAAATATTGTAAAAATGTTTGTACTACCTAAAGCAATCTATACATTTATCAAAATACCACCAGAATTTTTCAGAGTTAGAACAAACAATTCCAAAAATGGGTAGAGAACCACAAAAGACCCTAAATAGCCCAAGCAACCTTGAAAAAGAAAAGCAAAAGTAGAGGCATCACAATTTTGCACTTCAAGTTATATTAGAAATCTGTAGTTATCAGAACAGTATGGTACTGCCACAATAGGCATAAAGATCAATAGAACAGAATAGAAAACCCAGAAGTGAACCTACAGCTATATCAGCAATTAATCTTCAACAAAGCAGAAAAGAATATCCAATGGGAAAAAGACAGTCTCTTCAATAAGTGGTATTGACAAGACTGGCCAACAACATGCAAAGTAATTAAAGTGTATCACTTTCTTATACCAAACACAGAAGTAAATTCAAAATGGACTAAAGACCTAAATATAAGACTTGAAAACTTATCTGTATTTAAAGCTTCATCTTTAGTCTTAGCTTTTAAAATCTTTTATAAAAACCTATTTCTGTCTTTTCGTTCATTTGTTCACATTACTTTTCAAAAAACTTCATCTCTTGCAGGAGTTGCAAGGACTTAGGTCTGGGATGTGTTGCATTCTTGAATTTCTCTACTGATGACATAGTCAACCTTTAACTCTTATTGGTAAGGTAACTTGTATAATGATCCTCCTTTAAAAAAAAAAAACAGTAAACATTTCATAAGCTCTGAGAGGGCATACTTTTTTCAAAATACTCAGCAAATGCATTCTAAATAAAGATATCGTGACAAAAATAGAATCTCTGTAAACACTGAAGTAAATAATGGTTATTTGTGAGGCATTACCAAGTAATTCACATCATTTTCCTTTACACTTCCAAATCCAAACTCTTAGGAAGGATTATATTCGAATAGTTTTACCAATTCCTCCAGGAGGCTTCAGACAGTGAAGTATATTTTTGTTGTTTTTCCCTTGAGAATGTCGTTTTTAGGAACAGATTTTCTTTCAAAAGTCCAGGAATAAAAAGGTAACAAAAGACTCCTCACAGCTTACTTCCATTATATATGCACTTGCAACTACTAATTAGAATGTTTTAAGACTAATAAGCATGTTAAACAAGAGACAAAATGAATGTAGTAAGTACATACACAGATAAATATGTAAATATGTGGGGCAAATTTTACCTTGTAACCCAACTAGTTGAAATGAAAAAGCAGGTGTTTTTCAAGCAAAGAATTAAATTAGTTTTCCCAGTTAGTAGTTGTGAGTTCTTCTCCAAATTACTTATCTACTGACCTCCTATCTAAGTCACGGATAGCTTCTTCACATAGTTTTAGGGGAGAAGAAATATAATGGGTACATAAAGTTGCTAGCAGATGATAAAGTTGCTAGCAGATGGTAATTGCTCAATGGGTAAGTTTCTTTTCCTCTAAAGTGCCCTAAACTTTGTTGCACATCTAATCTAATTCAACAAGTATTTACTTCACCACTATTAAATGCAACACAATGTATTCAGTGCTTTTCATGTTATTAGGATTAAACTGCTGTGCCTTCAAGATTTTTGTACTGACACAAAGATGACACGTTGCTATTTCTATAATTCTATATAAAAAGTTGCAGTGAGTTCTGTAAGTGGGGTATGTCTGCAGTCATTTCAACCTACTTATAGCTTGCACTCTTGTATTATGGAAATGAGAAAGTTCCATTCCTAAGACCTTATTGTAGCTACAGGAGCATACAACTTTGTTTCTACCAATCAAACACACAGTGACAAGATATGGATGAGAAATGACCAAGAAGAGGGCTGCCTGGGTGGCTCAGTCGGTTAAGCATACAACTTCTGCTCAGGTCATGATCTCATGGTTCACAGGTCAGGCTCTGTGCTGACAGCTCAGAGCCTGGACCCTGCTTCAGACTCTATGTCTCCCTTTTTCTCTGCCCCTCCCCCACCTTCTCTGGCTCTCTCTCTCTCTCTCCTCCCTCCCTCCCTCTCAAAAATAAATAATAACATTTAAAAAAATGTAATGACCAAAAGGAGTAAGTTAGTATTTGCTGGCAGTCATGGTAAGGCCCTTTAGACACACAAACAGTAAAAGACATTTGTATATCTGGGGAGACTGACATTCTCTGAGCCCTAGAATATAATTCTCTCATCGTAGGGGTTCAGGGACTGGAAGTGTCTGCAATGGTGCTTTTAGAAAAATAGGGCCATTGGGTAGTTGAATGCTTTTCCTAAATGTGTTGTGCTTGACTTAATTGGCTCTAGCTGTTTATTTCCCTAGCCCCATCTTAATATTCTATAAGCTACTTAATGTCCTTTAATATTAGATCTAGTTTTCTCTGTTATCCACAGGTAAGAGCCCTGACAGATGACAAAAATTGTGTGGTTTTTTTGTTATTTCTTTTTTATTTAAAACTGTTAGAGAAAAAAAAAAAATAAAACTGTTAGAGAGTTACATGTGTGCTACAGATGTTTAGAAGAAGGCAATATGAATTACCATGTAATTCCACTTCCCTTTTTTCCTAAATGCAGTGCAGTGTCAATGAGATGGAACATAAAGAGATTAAATAATGCCCCAACGTACAGCAGCCAAACAATGTTCAGTGGTAAAAAACAGAAAATGGTCCTCCAGAGTATATTCAGGATACAAGCAGGAAGTGAATATTATCACCCGAAGAGGTTTAAAATTCACTCCTCGAATGCTCTAAATCTCAGAACCAGAATTACAACCAAGACAGCCATGGCTAAATAAAATCAGATGTAGAAGTAGAAACGCAGAGTTAGATAGACCTAATTTCACACACAAGCTCCACCATACTTACTAGCTGGTTATCTGTGGGAAGATAATTTACCCTTCCAAAACTCAGTTTCATAATATTTTAAACTCAGATAATAGTGAGAACAATTAGATCTATCTTTGATTAAATCTAATAACCTATAGAAATTACTTTTTACAAAGCCTAGCAAATCCTGTCATTATCCTGATCCTCCTCCTCCTCCTCCTCATCGTTGTCAGCACCATTAATATTTTTATTCTTATATGACCAAAAATTTATCTTTTTAACTGTTGTTCAATGTACACAGATATGTAAAGTAAAACTATTTTCCTATCATAGTTTCAATCATTCTTTAAAAAGTTCTTCATTAACATTTCAGCATTCCTTTTAGTGTATCTATGAAATATATTAATACACAGACATACAAACATGAAGTTTGGTTGGGGTTCTGCTGTTCAAAGCAGGGGGGAAAAATTTCCTAAAGCACTCTCTTACTAATGCTAATTTCACATTTGTTTATTCCTATTATATAATATATAGGAGAGCAATGGTTCTTCATAAGGGATAATTTCACCCTCTGGACACATTTAATAAAGTTTGAGACATTTTTGGTTGTCACATTTGGGGGTGAGGATGCTATACATATCTAGTTGGTAGAGGGCAGAGATATCACTAAACTTTACACATTGCACAAGGACAGCCCTTCACAATGATTATTCAGCTCAAAATGCCAATAGTGCTGCTACTGGGAAACTCTGTGGCAGAGCAGGGATTACAAGCAAATGCTGCATCGACAATGCCTGAGTCACAACCCAACTTTTCTACTTACGAGATGCGTGCCTTTGGGCAAGCTATCTAATTTCTGTGCTTCAGTTACCTGTCAGATGCGGATAATGATGATACCTACCAAAAAGGCTAGAGTGAGAAATGAGACCAGATAGAAAAGTGCCAGCACATAGTGACCATTCAGCAGTATCAGTTATTAATATTATTTCATAGACATGATCCGTTTCATTGTCTTAACCAGTGAAGAGGATAGGATTTCTCCTGTTTTGTTAATTAGAAATAAAGTCTCAGCAATTTTAAATTATTTGTAGAATGTTACCTAGTCAGTGAAAAGGAGTACAGGAGATAAATTCAGGCCTCTAAATCCTTTTTCCAAGCCACTCCAACACATACAATTACAATATTTTTGGATGTGTTAAATCTAAACCCGATTGTCTACTTAGAAATCAAAGTTAATAGGATCTACTTAAAATCTTTCAAAATTCTTATTTATGAATTGTCTAAGCCCAAGAAGACCATCACACTGTCTCTATCTCACATATCCTCTAGAAGAATTTGAGGAAATAATCAACAATATTGATCAAATATCCAAATAATTATGTAATTGTTAAGTATGTCCAAGAAGTAAAACAACAAGCAAAAAGAAAAGTCAAATCAATTTAATTACCTATTTTAGCAATTGAGTGGAAAACAAAAAATTTAAATATAGATATTAGTGATAACTGTGCAAAGCTAGAAATAAATAGGCATGTCAGAAATGTAAATGCTTAGCCATAACTGAATGGCCATTAAAAGTAAAGAGTATGTTCAATTGTGAAAGAAAAGAATTTAAAGCATATACAAAATGTTATAAATCAATTTCTGAAGAATTTTTCTAAAAGGTGCAATGCAAGCATGGGGAATATGCTGTGTGATTTGCTCCACATACTTATAGAAATATGGCAAGCATGGTCCAGGAGGGCAGGGGTCTTTGGCTATTTTGTTCGCTGATATATCCCAAGAGCCCATAATAGTGCCTTCAACAAATCGGGAGTTCAAGAAATGATCGTTGAATAGCTGAAGTAATAAATATAATCCTAACTCTTTTATTTTCCAAATTAATTACTAATTTCTCCCTGGCCTAAACTGGAAAGTCCAATAATTCACTCCTGAGGGCAGGTTCCTCCAAACTTCCCAGGAACTTGGGAAGGCAGACCTGATACCAAAGGTCAAGTGGAGAAAGAATAATGTGATGGGTTCTATCTAGCCACTGCCTCCTGTACCATGCATGCAAATCCTCAAGGACTGGTGTCAATCCTCATGTTCTTGGATTGGAAGCATGTTCTTGCTTCCAACATTAAAATCAGTATGTTCACTGACTTTTCAAATAAGCTGAGCAAGACAATTTGAAAAAAGAAAAATTAAAAACAATGTTTGTATTTTATATTTTAGCCTGCATTTAAAATAACCTTATATTATATTTACCAGTAAAACAGAGTATTTAAATAACAATTTAGGAAATACTTTTATGATATCTTAAAATGGAGTTCTCATAATACTCAAATCTATTATTCTTTCTTTTGCATCTGTGACTTTCGTACAAGCTTCTAGTAGTACATTACACATGAAAGCAGGAGACTGCCTAAATTAGCCTGCTAGGTAGGCTAGCAGTGGAGAGACTGGGTAATGTGAAGATTTATAAACACAGACCATGTCTGAGATATAAACTTGAAGTTTAGGAGAAGCCTCTAATTTCTAAGTTAGATGAACAATGAGAGTAAGAAATGAAAGTAGAAACTAACCAATATTTTTTAAACTAAAAAATGCTAGGCAATAAATTTATTTAAACTCATTTAACATTTATTATAGCTCTTTGAGTTGGGTACAATGGATCTCATTTTACAGATTAAATAACTCAACTTTATAAAAGATTATCTATGATCACATAGCAGGGAATTAGGAGCAAGCATTCACTTGGATGTGTGTAACTGCAAAGTCAACATTCTTTCCAATCTACAGTGCTGCTTCAAGAGAAAAAATAATAACCTTATGCAGAAAGAATTAAGTAATGGAATATATCAAGGTGAGAAAACAGGAACAATCTTACAATGTGAGAACTCAATTTGGTATTAAAAAAAAAAAATCTAGAGTTTTAATGGATCAGGAAGCCAGAACTAGTCCAGAAACCAGGATTCTTAATGCTGGGTCACGCGGCTTTTAAATGGGATACCATTTCCCCAAACTCCTCTCCACCTAAATCCAGAACTATTCCCAGAATCTTGGTGAAACTCTGGATAGAGATTTATATAAAAGTCAAATTGTCATAGGGGTGTACAGAAGCAAACTGCTATATCAGGGCAGAGCCAGGTCATATATTGCCTCATAATTTCCTCTAATTCTGTGATTCCAACTGTTTTCCTTATTACTGATTCCTTATGCACTGAGAGGAGTGACATGCAATACACTAGCCCTATAATAAGTGGTGCTGAGGAAACATACACAGAATAAAAGCATAAGACACACAAAGATTAAAATATAGCCTTTTAATATTAGGAATGTATAAACCCACTGTGATAAAAAGACTCACACATATGGAATGATCAGACAAGAAAAATATACTTCTCACACTCATTTTTATAATTAGTAAAAATTAAAAGAAGGTAAATAATAAAATATCATGTATATCAACTAAAGTTAAAATAAGCAGGGGCACCTGGGTGGCTCAGTAGGTTAAGCACCCAACTTCGGTTCAGGTCATGATCTCGTGGTCAGTGAGTCTGAGTCCTGCATTGGGCTCTGTGCTGACAGCTCAGAGCCTGGAACTTGCTTCAGATTCTTTCTCTCCCTCTCTCTCTGTTCTTCCACTGCTCAGGCTCTGTCTCCCTCTCTCAAAAATAAACTTAAAAAAAAAATTAATATAAATAAAAAAGTTAAAATAAGAAGAAGCTTAAAGAAAAAAACTTGGAGAAGAGACTTAAGCTAGATCAATAGCCAAATCTTTTGTCTGGACACATCTGACTAAAAGTTTTAAACAAGTGATTGAGGAAATCACATTAATATTCCAAATAATAAAAACCAAATCTAATATAAACCTGTTTTAAGCTGACTTTAAATATCATGACCACATTTTTGTCTTTCACATACAATTCCATTTTTTAATGTTAATTTATTTTTTGAGAGAGAAAGCACATGCAGCAGAGGGGCAGAAGAGGAGAATCCCAAGCAGGCTTTGTGCTATCAGTGCAGAGTCCTACACAGGATTTGATCTCACAGTTGTGAGATCATGACCTGAGCCAAAATCAAGAGTCAGATGCTTAACTGACAAAACCACCCAGGCAACATTAATTCCATTTTAAAATAGAAAAAGAACGCAAATCTTTGAAATAAAATTCAAAATCTCTTATAACTTTTTACTATTAGTAAATTTCAGCTGCACTCAGCATTTGCTTATTTTATTTGCAATGGTTAATATCTAACATTGCTCAAATAGGTTTCTTGTTTTTACAAGGATGGTAACAACTAATTTTAAAAATTCTTTCACACATATTAACTTGATGTTGTCACTAATAACCTGAAATTAGGAAAGGTACCTAATTCCTGACTCATATGTCCTCCCCACTCTGAACAGATGGGGATAGAACAAAAGGAAGAGATTAAAGCTGAGATTAACTTACAATATAAAGTTCTCAGCTCTCACACAGTAGCTATTAATAAAAGTTGACTCTAAATCTGAATTTTCATGACCCCATTAGTAGAGCTGAGGTCTTACTTGGTTCAGTCTCCTGACTTTTTCCAGAGCACAAATGTTTGACAGTCATGTTCTAAGAAAGCATGACTTCTCAATTAGCTGCTCAGTACTAGAGAAGATGCCCAATGCAAGTGTGAATAGGGAGAAGGCAAATAGTTGCTTAAAAATCTAATTTCCAAAGTAAAGTGGGATGCTAAATTGCTTTAATTTGCATGTATTTGATTTCTAAGATAGTTGATCATTTTTTAAGAATTCATTAGCCACTTTACTTCCTATTTGGGGAATTATCAGCATTTGCTTTTTAATTGTGAAAGAAGACCAATAATTTCCTAACAGTGCCAAACAGAAGTTGCTTAGAGGAATGTCGTAAGAATAGGTTCTTGAAAGATGCTTGGGATTTAAACAAGCAAAGAAGAAAAGAGTGGAGTATAGTTTTATGTTTTCCTTTCCTGTTCTTTATTTCATAGTATCTGCCTTGAAACTTTCCTTAGTCCCATTCCTCTTTTCTTCAATAGGTAACAAGCCCATCTTGTATTTTTAGACTATATTTTTTGGGCTTTATTAAGATGCATTGTAATTGCAATCTCCTTAATTGCTTCCTAATTGGTTCCTTCCTCCCCTTGGTGTATTTTTCATGCATTATTAAACTCCAACTGGCTTTCTGGAACTCATTTCAAATTCTTTCCAGACAGCTTGTCCAAAGTTAAGCTGTGTGTCTCCTGGTCCCTTGGTCACACAAGAAGGAACATGGGGGTTTTGGTGGGGGAGGGTAGAAAGGATTACTGCTTGGAACATATGTGTTTCTTTCTATAACTAACAAGGGTGACAGCAACAACATCAAGCATTATAATCATCCACTGTCATTCACAAGTACCTTAACATATGACAATCATTTAATAACAATTTCTTAAAGCATTCATTATTGTTCCCATTCACTCTGGAAGACATTTAAAGATCACACAGGTTAAGTATCCTTCCCCAGAGTCAAAAACCTGATCTGGGACTTAACACCCACATCTCCGCACTCTAAGTCCCTAGGCTCATTCCATCATCACTCACTGCTTGTGTACAAATCCAAATGGCAGGCTTATAGCCAATTAACCTCATAAGCTCCTCTACATATGTCTCAAGAAATTATTTTTCTCTTTCATCCATAAGTCCTTTAATTTAGAAAATGTGTCATGGGAAGATAAAGTCATCTGGAGTCAGATGGTCTTATTTTGAGTTCAACCCCCAGCTGGGAAAACTGCTTAACCCATCTGATCTTCAGTTTCCCCAACTCTAAAGCTAATTCTCGGTCTACTTATTTTATAGATTTATTGTGAGTCTCCAAAGCATGTAAGTTATTTTTAATAAGGGCAGTTGTACTAAGAGGCTGATCGGGTTATATGACTTTTATAATTTTTAATCCAGTATTTTATTAATCTCTGAATATGTTAAAATTGCATCCCAACAGATACTTGAAAGACTTAACGCTTGAAATAGTTTCTGAAAGAAGTAAAATTTAAAAACTATTAAGCTAGCCAAGAAAGCAATAAAGGTCCATTCTAGAGCTCTGGAAAATTTCAAATCTAAGGTCAATTATTGTTTATTATATTCATATATACATTAGTATATATTACCATAAATCAGTCAAAAAAAGTCATTAAACCTTTGTAATTCAGAATTGATGTTACAATTTTAAAACTAATCTGAGAAAACTATTAATCCATTAGTAAATTTTAATTTTGCAGAGTCATGAATTTGAGTCCCACATATGCTTACTCAATTGTTAGATCAAGTTACTTAGATAGTAGGTGTGTGTATCCCTACTGTATCTAAATTCACCTTTGATTTTCTCCTTATATAAATAAGTAGTTGCTTTATAACATAATCCATATTCTAATCTGATGTGAAAAAATTTACAGAAGTCTGAGAGCATATCTGCTGCAAATATGAAGAGTTCTTTTTATTTACTGAGTACATTTTATTACTGTCTTTTGCCTTATAAGGAATAGAACAAAAATGGGAAGGTAGGCCTACACTAACACATATGAAGAACCATACATCAATGCTACAATGATTCTAATCAGGGAATAGTTGAGTGATAGTATTAATCATAACTAGCCCCATACAGAAAAGGCAAATATTTTAGAAGTTTAAGTGCAAACGTGCCTCTTACTCTGGAAATTCACTCAGTCATTTCCTATCGTCCATGCACCTCATGGCTTTTGTTGATAGATTCTCACTCCACATTTCTCCTCTTTTCTCTGAATCTCACTTTTCACTGCTTAAAAAAAGTTCTTAGTTCATCCTTTTTTGCAGGCACTGTACTTATTTCATCCTTCACTAAAAGTCATGTCGCACCTGAGGATTTAAATTTTGTCTTTGCCAGAGGACTAACTACTAAATCACTTATTCTCAAACACAGGAGTTCAGGAGGGGGTTGGTATTCTCCTGATTCCCAGTTGCTATTTCCGGATCATTGTTATTCCACCTTCCAGTTAACATTCATCTTTCTCAACTAACCACATCTCACCCCTTCCTTTACTCAGAACTATCAACTTACATCTTTAAATTCTCCTTTACCCATTGAAGTCCCTAGGTTCTGTGGTACAGCGTGCCTTTCTACCCTAGCTCCTGCTTCCAACCTTAAAGTTTTCAAAATTCATGTAACTAAAACACAGATACTGTATCTTTTACCTTAAGTCTCCTTCACCTCTTTTGAACGTCAGCCCCTAATGTAAAGGGATATAAAATAAACAGTATCTGCAAATCTGTTCTAACTTAGAAGTCACCTGCTTCACAGGGCGGCTTAGTCGGTTAAGCGTCCGACTTTCGGTTAGGTCATGATCTCGTGGTTCGTGGGTTCGAGCCCGGCGTCGGACTCTGTGCTGACTGCCAGCTCAGAGCCTGGAGCCTGTTTCAGAGTCTGTGTCTCCCTCTCTCTCTGACCCCCCCGGCCCCCCTGCTCACGCTGTCTTTCTCTCTCCTAGAAATAAATAAAAAACATTAAAAAAAAAAAAAAAGAAGTCACCTGCTTCAATATTCTACCCTGAGCACAATTTCTTAGCCTCCTATCAGTTTCATGTCATTTTTTTATTTCCTCTACACTTTAAATCCAGAAACCTCCAGTCTACTGACCCCTCCATTTCCTATCTGCAGGTCCCATCTCAGACACCTCCTTTCCTGTAGATCCTGAATGTCACAAGAGTTTACTTCAACTATTCTCATACATATATACATTTCTTACTTCCCTAGTCGTCTGTCATTCAAAAGCCTACATTCTGAATCCCTATTAAAACTTATCTTTATGCTGCATCTATTTTTTAAACTAAATGAGTCATTTATCCTATATGATATCCCATATTTTTAATTAGGCCTTCCGTGGTTTTTAAGTTTTTCTTTATTTTTGATATTTTGCTAGCAATTAGATCTATAAGCTTAACTGGATTCATATTCTTATAAATTTGTTGAAAGAATACATTATAGATATACTATATATCTACATACAGATATATGAGATCAGGGAACACATCATGTCCTTTTACTTTAGGGGTATTAAGATTATTAGTCAGGGCCATATGTCAGTATGCTCGGGCCATTATAAAGTTTCTTTCACATACTGGTTTTAATACTCATTGATAATCTTTGCATAAAATTGCATCATCTTGACTGGGAATTTGAAGTGGTAATTTCAAAGTCATCATTTCTTTGGCTGTTTATTAGCAATAATTCTTCTACAAATGAGAACATTTATACCCCATCTATATATTGCCACAAAAAGACATTCATGCAGGTGAACAAGACAAAAACTTGATTAATTTTTAACTGATTTTTAGACTAATAAGTTGTTGCTAAAATAATCTGTAAGTACAACCACTTTTTTTTTCCTTTGTGAGTGTTATTATGTACTCAGAGATGTTTATAGGTTTGAGATGCATCAATTCATTGCCATTAATCACTTCAATGTTTAAATAATCTCATTTTTAGCCAGTGGGAGCCCCTTAAAATCAACAGTTTTAGATTTTTTGCTCTAGAAAGCTAGGTCTCTGTTGCCACCACCACCACCAACACCCCACTGCGATGGCCATGATGTGCTCGACTCGCAGCTTCTGGCTACCTGGAGCCCTGGCCACCAATTTGGGTGCTACCAAGCAGGCTACCTCAAGAAACAAGCCAAAGTACACATGGTAGAGAGTCCCAAATATCACTACGAGCAGGCAAATAAAATAACGAAAGTCTCAATAAGAGAGACCAAGAGACACCATCATAAGAACACTTCCTGAATGGACAGGCCCTGGACAGTTAATGAGCCTTATTTGGTACAGCAGTATTTGCAGGTGCAGAGTACCTAACAAGTTTTTAAAACTAACAAGAGACAGAAAGCAAGCCAAAATGATGAAATGGAAGAACTCTCCTCTAAAGAAATTCCAGGAAGAAATGAAAGCTAAAGAACTGTTCAAAACAGATAAGAGCAAGTTTGGAGGGGGCAAGATGGTGGTAAAGTAAGGAGCTCCGTACTTGCACTCACGCCCATACATCACACAGAAAAGATATGAAGCCATTGGAAACCTTACAAAACCTGAGAGATTGGGAGAAAAAGGACGCAGAATCCACTGAGAAAGGCTTCTAAAGGCTACCTCAAGAAATAAGCCAGAGTACACAAGGTGGAGAGTCCCAAATATCACTACGAATAGGAAAATAAAATAACCAAGATCCCAACAAGAGAGACCAAAAGATACCATTCAAAATACACTCTCTGAAAGGAAAGGCACTGGACAGTCAAAGAGTCTTCTTGGATACAGCAGCGCTCATAGATACAGAAAGCATAACAGGTCTTTAAAGCCAACAAGAGCCGGAAAGCTAACTAAAATGACGAAATGAAAGAGCTCTCCTCCAAAGAAACTCCAAGAAATGACAGCTATGAACTGCTCAAAACAGATTAAGCAGCATAACTGAACAAGATTTTAGAATAATAATGGTAAAATTAATAGCAGGGCTTGAAAAAAACATAGGGGACATCACAGAAACTATGGCTACAGACACAATGGAAAAAAAAATAGGCATGAAGAATTAAAAAATGTGATAAATGAGATACATAATAAATTAGAGGCCTCCAATGCATGGATTGAAGAGGCAGAAAGAAGACTAAGTTATTTAGAAGACATCAATATAGAAAAACAAGAAGCTGACAAAAAAAAAAAGAGACAAACTGATCCAAGAACAGAAAAGAAGAGTTCGAGAGCTCAGCAATACGGTCAAACGCAATAATCGTATCATAGAAATCCCAGAAGAGAGAGAGAAAGGAGCTGAAGGAGTCCTGGAACAAATTATAGCAGAGAACGTTCCCAACCTGGGTAAGGAAGTAAATGTGGAAAATCAGGAGGCTCGGAGGACTCCCCTCAGACGTAACTTGAATCGATCTTCTGCACAGCATATCATAGTAAAAATGGCAAAATACAAGGACAAAGAGAGAATTTTGAAAGCAGCTAGGGAGAAAAGGGCCCTCACATACAAAGGGAAACCTATCAGAGTGGTGACAGACCTATCTACTGAAACTTGGCAGGCCAGAAAGGAATGGCAGGAGATCTTCAATGTGAGGAACAGTAAAAATATGTAGCCAAGAATCCTCTATTCAGCAAGCCTTTCATTCAAAATAGAAGGAGATATAAAAACCTTTCCAAATAAACAGAAATTGAAAGAATGTGTCACCACGAAGCCAGCCCTACAAGAAATCCTGAGGGGGATGCTCTGAAGGAAAGGTTGCAAGGAACTAAGATACCAGAGACACCACCACAAACATGAACCCTACAAAAGATACAAAGACTCTAAATACACATATTTCAATAATAACACTGAATGTAAATGGGCTGAATGCTCCAATCAAAAGACATAGGGTAGCAGAATGGATAAAAAAACAAAATCCATCTATATGCTGTCTACAAGAAACTCATTTTACACTGGAAGATACCTTCAGATTAAAAGTAAGGGGATGGAGAAATATATATCCTGCTACAGGAAATCAAAAGAAAGCCGGAGTAGCGATACTTATATCAGACAAACTGGACTTTAAATTAAAGACAATCACAAGAGATGAAGAAGGGCACTACCTAATAATGACAGGGTCCATCCATCAGGAAGAACTAACAATCATAAATGTCTACGCACCGAATATGGGAGGACCTAAATATCTAAAACAATTAATCACAAATAGAAACAATCTTATAGATAAGAATGTGCTAATAACAGGGGACTTTAATACTCCGCTTACAGCAATGGATAGGTCAACCAGACAGAAAATCACTGAAGAAATAATGAACTTGAAAGACACATTGGACCAGATGGATCTGACGGATTTATTTAGAACTTTACATACTGAGGCATGGGAATTTACTTTCTTCTCAAGTGCGGATGGCACATTCTTCAAGATAGATCACATACTGGGACATAAAGCAGCCCTCAATAAATATAAAAGAATTGAGATCACACCATTCACACTGTCAGATCACAATGCTTTGAAACTTAAAATCAATTACAGGAAGAAGTCTGGAAAACCTCCAAAAACATGGAGGTTAAAGAATACCCTACTCAAGAATGAATGGGCCAATAAGGCAATTAGAGATGAAATTAAAAAATATATGGAAACAAATGAAAATGAAAACACAACAATTCAAAATCTATGGGATGTGGCAAAGGCAGTGCTAAAAAGAAAGTACATTGCTCTCCAGGCCTATTTCAAGAGATTAGAAAAAGCGCAAGTCCAAAATCTAACAGCTCACCTAAAGGAACTAGAGGCAGAGCAACAAGAACGCCCTAAACCCAGTAGAAGAAGAGAAATAGTACAAATTAGAGCAGAAATAAACAACATAGAGACCAAAGAAACAATTGAACAGATCAATGAAACCAAGAGTTGGTTTTTTGAAAAAATAAACAAAATTGACAATCCTCTAGCCAGACTTACCAAAAAGAAAAGAGAGAGCACCCAAATAGACAAAATTATGAATGAAAATGGACTAATTACAACCAATCCCTCAGAAATACAAGCAATTATCAGGCAATACTATGAAAAATTATATGCCAACAAATTGGACAACTTAGAAGAAATGGACAAATTCCTAAACACACACTCACTATCAAAATTCACACGGGAAGAAATAGAAAACCTGAACAGACCCATAACGAGTGAAGAAATTGAATCAGTGATCAAAAATCTCCCAACAAATAAGAGCCCTGGACCTGATGGCTTCCCTGGGGAATTCTACCAGACATTTAAAACAGAATTAAACCCAATTCTTCTCAAGCTATTCCAAAAAACAGAAATTGAAGGAAAACTCCCAGACTCATTTTATGAAGCCAGCATCACTCTGATTCCCAAGCCAGACAGAGATCCAGCAAAAAAAGAGAACTACAGGCCAATATCCCTGATGAATACGGATGCAAAAATTCTCAACAAGATCCTTGCAAATCGAATCCAGCAGCACATAAAAAGAATCATCCACCAAGATCAAGTGGGATTCATTCCTGGGTTACAGGGCTGGTTCAACATTCGCAAATCAATCAATGTGATACATCATATCAATAAAAGAAAAGATAAAAACCATATGATCCTGTCAATAGATGCAGAAAAAGCATTTGACAAAATACAGCATCACTTCTTAATAAAGACTCTCGAGAAAGTGGGGATAGAAGGAACCTACTAAAACATCATCAAAGCCATCTATGAGAAGCCTTCAGCTAACTTCATCCTCAACGGGGAAAAACTCAGAGCTTTCCCCCTGAGATCAGGAACACGACAGGGATGCCCAGTCTCACCACTGCTGTTTAACATAGTGCTGGAAGTCTTAGCATCAGCCATCAGACACCAAAAGGAAATCAAAGGCATCAGAATTGGCAAAGAGGAAGTCAAACTTTCACTCTTCGCAGATGACATGATACTCTACATAGAAAACCTGATAGACTCCACCAGAAGCCTACCAGACCTGATCCAAGAATTCAGCCAACTTGCAGGGTACAAAATCAACGTCCAGAAATCGGTTGCATTTTTATACACCAACAATGAAGCAACAGAAAGAGAAATCAAGAAACTGCTCCCATTCACAATTGCACAAAAAACCATAAAATACCTCAGAATAAACCTAACCAAAGATACAAGAGATCTGTATGATGAAAACTAAAGAAAACTTAGGAAGGAAATTGAAGAAGACACAAAGAAGTGGAAAAACATTCCATGCTCATGGATAGGAAGAATAAATATAGTTAAGATGTCATTACTACCTAAGGCACTCTACACATTCAATGCAATTCCCATCAAAATTGCACCAGCATACTTCTCAAAACGAGAACAAACTATCCAAAAATTTGTATGGAACCACAAAAGACCCCGAATAGCCAAAGTAATCCTGAAAAATAAAACCAAAACGGGAGGGATCACCATCCCAGACTTTAGCCTCTACTACAAAGCTGTCATCATCAAGACAGTATGGTATTGGCACAAAAACAGACCCATAGACCAATGGAACAGAATGAGAACTCAGAAGTGGACCCAAAAGTATACAGCCAACTAATCTTTGACAAAGCAGGAAAGAATATCCAATGGAAAAAAGACAGCCTTTTTAACAGATGGTGTTGGGAGAACTGGACAGCAACATGCAGAAGAAGGAAACTAGATCATTTTCTCACACCATGCACAAAAATAAACTCAAAATGGATAAAGAACCTGAACGTGAGACAGGAAACTATCAACACCCTAGAGGAGAAAGCAGGAAACAACCCCCTTGACCACCACCACAGCAACTTCTTACTTGACACATCCCCAAAAGCAAGGGAATCAAGAGCAAAAATAAACTGTTGGGACCTCATCAAAATTAAAAGCTTCTGCACAGCCAAGGAAACAACCCAGAAAATTAATAGGCAACCAATGGAATGGGAAAAGATAGTTGCAAATGACATATCAGATAAAGGGTTGATATCCAGAATCTACAGGGAACTCACCAAACTACACGCCCGAAAAACAAACAACCCAGTGAAGAAATGGGCAGAAGATATGAACAGACACTTCTTCAAAGAGGACATCCAGATGGCGAACAGACACATGAAACGATGCTGAGCATCCGTCCTCATGAGGGAAATACAAATCAAAACCACACTGAGATACCACCTCACGCCAGTCAGAGTGGCTAAAATGAGCCAATCAGAGAACTCTAGATGCTGGCGAGGATGTGGAGAAACGGGCACCCTCCTACACTGTTGGTGGGAATGTAAACTGGTACAGCCCCTCTGGAAAACAGTGTGGAGGTTCCTCAGGAAACTAACAATAGAACTCCCCTATGACCCAGCAATAGCACTGCTAGGAATTTACCCAAGGGATACAGAAATGCTGATGCATAGGAGCACATGTACCCCAATGTTCATAGCAGCACTCTCCACAATAGCTAAAACATGGAAAGAGCCTAAGTGTCCATCAACAGATGAATGGATCAAGAAGATGTGGTTTATCTATACCATGGAATACTACATGGCAATGAGAAACAATGAAATCTGGCCATGTGTAGCAACATGGATGGACCTTGAGGGTGTTATGCTGAGCGAAATAAGTCAGGCAGAGAAAGACAAATATCATATGTGTGCATGTATAGGAGGATTAGGAGGAGCTTAACAGAGGACCAAGGGGGAGAAGAAGGGCAGAAATGGTGGGGGAAAGGGGGAGAGGCAAACCATGAGAGACTCTTGAATGCTGACAAAAACTGAGGACTGGTGGATGTGGGGGGTAGGAGGGATGGGCATGGAGGAGGACACTTGTGGGGATGAGCACTGGATGTTATGTGGAAATTAATTTCACAATAAACTATTTGTAAAAAAAAAAAAAAAGAAAATAGAAAACAGAATTAATCCCAACTCTTCTCAAGCTATTCCAAAAAATAAAAATTGAAGGAAAATTCCCAGATTCATTGTATGAAGCCAGCATCACTCTGATTCCCAAGCCAGACAGAGATCCAGCAAAAAAAGAGAACTACAGGCCAATATACCTGATGAATATGGATGCAAAAATTCTCAACAAGATCCTTGCAAATCTAATCCAGCAGCATATAAAAAGAATCATCCACCAAGATCAAGTGGGATTCATTCCTGGGTTACAGGGCTGGTTCAATATTCACAAATCAATGAATGTGATACATCATATCAATAAAAGAAAAGATAAGAACCATATGATCCTGTCAATAGATGCAGAAAAAGCATTTGACAAAATACAGCATCCCTTCTTAATAAAGACTCTCGAGAAAGTCGGGATAGAAGTAACCTACTTAAACATCATCAAAGCCATCTATGAGACGCTTTCAGCTAACATCATCCTCAATGGGGAAAAACTGAGAGCTTTCCCCCTGAGATCAGGAAAACGACAGGGATGTCCCTCTAAACCTAAACGGACTAAACCTAACCAAGGATACAGGAGATCTTTATGATGAAAACTATAGAAAATTTATGAAGGAAATTGAAAAAGACACAAAGAAATGGAAAAACATTCCATGCTCATGGATAGGAAGAATAAATTAAGATGTCATTACTACCCAAAGCTATCTACACATTCAATGCAATTCCAATCAAAATTGCACCAGCATACTTCTCAAAACTAGAACAAACTATCCTAAAATTTGTATGGGACCACAAAAGACCCCGAATAGCCAAAGTAATCCTGAAAAATAAAACCAAACAGGGAGGGATCACCATCCCAGACTTTAGCCTCTACTACAAAGCTGTCATCATCAAGACAGTATGGTATTGGCACAAAAACAGACACATAGACCAATGGAACAGAATTGAGAACTCAGGAGTGGACCCAAAAGTATACAGCCAACTGATCTTTGACAAAGCAGGAAAGAATATCCAATGGAAAAAAGGCAGCCTTTTTAACAGATGGTGTAGGGAGAACTGGACAGCAACATGCAGAAGAATGAAACTAGATCATTTTCTCACACCATGCACAAAAATAAACTCAAAATGGATAAAGAACCTGAACGTGAGACAGAAAACTATCAACACCCTAGAGGAGAAAGCAGGAAACAGCCTCCTTGACCTCCAAAGCAGCAACTTCTTACTTGACACACCCGCCAAAGCAAGAGAAACAAGAGCAAAAATAAACGATTGGGACCTCATCAAAATTAAAAGCTTCTGCACAGCAAAGGTAACAACTCAGAAAACGAATAGGCAACCAACGGAATGGGAAAAGATACTTGCAAATGACATATCAGATACAGGGTTAATATCCAGAATCTATAAGGAACTCACCAAACTCCACACCCGAAAAACAAACAACCCAGTGAAGAAATGGGCAGAAGATATGAACAGACACTTCTCCAAAGAGGACATCCAGATGGCCAACAGACACATGAAACATTGCTCAGCATCCCTCCTCATCAGGGAAATACAAATCAAAACCACACTGAGATACCACCTCACGCCAGTCACAGTGGCTAAAATGAGCCAATCAGAGAACTCTAGATGCTGGCGAGGATGTGGAGAAACGGGCACCCTCCTACACTGTTGGTGGGAATGTAAACTGGTACAGCCCCTCTGGAAAACAGTGTGGAGGTTCCTCAGGAAACTAACAATAGAACTCCCCTATGACCCAGCAATAGCACTGCTAGAATTTACCCAAGGGATACAGAAATGCTGATGCATAGGAGCACATGTACCCCAATGTTCATAGCAGCACTCTCCACAATAGCTAGCAGTCTCCACAATAGCTAAAACATGGAATAAGCCTAAGTGTCCATCAACGGCTGAATGGATCAAGAAGATGTGGTTTATCTATACCATGGAATACTACATGGCAAAGAGAAACAATGAAATCTGGCCATGTGTAGCAACATGGATGGGCCTTGAGGGTGTTATGCTGAACAAAATAAGTCAGGCAGAGAAGGACAAATATCATATGTGTGCACGTATAGGAGGATTAGGAGGAACTTAACAGAGGACCAAGGGGGAGAAGAAGGGCGGAAATGGTGGGGGAAAGGGAGAGAGGCAAACCATGAGAGACTTTTGAATGCTGACAAAAACTGAGGACTAATGAATGTGGGGGGAGATGGGCATGGAGGAGGACACTTGTGGGGATGAGCACTGGGTGTTATGTTGAAACTAATTTGACAATAAACTATTTGTAAAAAAAAAAAATAAACACATATAAGCAACACAACTGAACAAGAATTTAGAACAACAGTCATAAAATTAATTACTGGGCTTCAAAAGTAATGGAAGATCCAGAGAAACCATTGTTACAAAGACTATAGAGCTCAAAAGTAGTCGTGATGAATTAAAAAATGCTATAAATGAGGTGCGTGATAAAATGGAGGCGTCCATTACACGGACTGAAGAGGCAGAGAGGAGAATAGGTGAAGTAGAAGACACAATTATAGAAAAAGAGAAAGCTAAGAAAAAAAGATAAACTTATCTGAGAAAGGAGAGTTTGAGAACTGAGTGATACAATCAAACAAAAAATGTCTGTATCATAGGAATTTCAGAAGAGGAAGAGAGACGGAAAGACTCCAAACGAGTCCTTGAACAAATTATAGCAGAGAACTTCCCCAATCTGGGGAAGGAAATAGACATTGAAATCCAAGAGGTACAGAGAACTCTCCTCAGACATAACTTGAATCGATCTTCTGCACAATATACAATAGTGAAACTGGCTAAATATAAGGAGAAAGAGAGAATGCTGAAACCAACTGGGGATAAAAGGGCCCTAACATACAAAGGGAGACCTATCACAGTAGTTACAGACCTATCTACTGAACTTGGCAGGACAGAAAGGAATGGCAGGAAATCTTCAATGTGATGAATAGAAAAAATATGCAGAAAAAAATAGAAAGAATCCTTTATCCAGCAAGCCTGTTATTCAGAATAGAAGGAGAGATAATAAGGAATTTATCACCACTAAACCAGCCCTACAAGATATTCTAAGGAGGACTCTATGAGGGAAATGTTGCAAGGAACACAAAGTACCAGAGACACCACTAAAGTGTGAATCCTACAAAGAACACAATGATTCCAAGCCCATATTTTTCAATAATAACACAGAATGTAAACGTACTAAATGCTCCAATAAAAACACATAGGATAGCAGAATGGACAAAACAAATTCCATCTACTGGCTGTCTACAAGAGACACATTTTAGAGCTGAGGACCCCTTCAGATTGAACGTAAGGGAATGGAAAAATATCTATCATGCTATTGGAAGTCAAAAGTAAGGTGGAGTAACCATACTTATATCAAACAAACTGGACTTTAAAGGCAGTAACAAGAGATGAAGATGGGTCTATTCATCAGGAAGAACTAACAACTTAAATGTCTATGCATTAAGTACAGAAGCATCCAAATACATAAAACAATCACAAAGAGAAACTATCTTATGAATAAGAATGTGCTAACAGCAGGGGACTTCAATACTCCACTTACAGCAATGGATAGATCAACTAGACAGAAAATCAATAAAGAAACAATAAGTCACAATGTGACTTGAAAGACACATTGGACCAGAGGGATTTGACAGATGTATTTAGAACTCTACACCCTGAGTCCAGGGAATTCACTTTCTTCTCAAGTGCCCATGGCACATTCTCCAAGATAGATCACATACTGGGTCATAAAGCAGCCCTCAATAAATATGAAAGAACGGAGATCATACCATGCATACTTTCAGATCACATTGCTATGAAATGTAAAATCAATCAGAGGAAAAAGTCTGGAAAACCTCCAAAAACATGCAGATTAAAGAATACCCTACTTAAGAATGAATGGGCCAATCAGGCATTAGAGAAGAAATTTAAAAATACATAGAAACAAATGAAAATGAAAATACAACAATCTAAACTCTTTGGGATGCAGGAAAGGCAGTCATAAGTGGAAAGTACAGTGCACTCCAGGCCTATTCGAAGAAATTAGAAAAAGCACAAATACAAAATCTAACAGCATATCTAAAGGAACGAGAAGGAGAGCAACAAGAGCACTCCAAGCCCAGTGGAAGAAGAGAAATAACAAAAATCAGGGCAGAAGTAAACAATATAGAATCCAAAATAAAAGTTGAACAGATCAATGAAGCCAAGAGTTGTTTTTTTTGACAAAATAAATAAAATTGATAAACTTGGAGTTAGGCTTCTCAAAAAAGAAGAGAGGGCACTCTAATAGGCAAAATCATAAATGAAAATGGATTTATTACAACAAATACCTCAGGAATACAAGCAATTATCAGGAAATACTATGAAAAATTATATGCCAACAAATTGGACAACTGAGAAGAAAAGGACAAATTCCTAAACACACATGCACTACCAAAATTCATATGAGAAGAGATAGAAAATCTGAACAGACCCATAAGTAGTGAAGAAATTGAATCAGTTATCAAAAATCTCCCAACAAATAAGAGCCCTGGACCTGATGGCTTCCCTGGGGAATTCATTTAAATCAGAATTAATATCCATTCATCTCAAGCTATTCCAAAAAATATAACTGGAAGGAAAATTTCCATACTTATTCTACAAAGCCAGCATTCCTTTGATTCCCAAGCTAGACAGAGACCCAGCAAAAAAAGAAAACTACAAGCCAATATCCTTGATGAATACAGATGCAAAAATCCTCAACAAGATCCTTGCAAATCGAATCCAACAGCACATAAAAAGAATTATTCACCATGATCAAGTGGGATTCATTCTTGGGTTACAGGGCTGGTTCAATATTCACAAATCAATTAATGTGATACATCATATCAATAAAAAAAAAGATTAAAACCATATGATCTTGTCAAAGGATGAAGAAAAAACACCTGACCATCAAAGGATGCAGAAAAAGAAACTGACAAAATACAACATCCCTTCTTAATAAAGACCCTCGAGAAAGTCGGGATAAAAGGAACTTACTTAAACATCATAAAAGCCATTTATAAGAATCCTTCAGCTAACATCATCCTCTATGGCGAAAAACTGAGAGCCTTCCTCCTGAAATGAGGAACACGACAGGGATGTCCACTGTTGTTTAACACAGTCCTGGAAATCCTAGTATCAGCATTCAGACAACAAAAGGAATAAAAGGTATCAAAATTGGCAAAGAAGAAGTCAAACTTTCACTTTTTGCAGACGACATGATACTCTACATGGAAAACCTGATAGACTCCACCCAAAGCCTACTCAAACTGATTTATGAACTCAGCAATGTTTCAGGATACAAATCAACATACAGAAATCGGTTGCATTTTTATACACCAATAATGAAGCAACAGAAAGAGAAATCAAGAAACTGATCCCATTCACAATTGCACAAAAAAACCCATAAAATATCTAGGAATAAACCTAATCAAATATATAAGGGATCTGTATGATGAAAACTATAGAAAACCTATGAAGGAAATTGAAGAAGACACAAAGAAATGGAAAAACATTCCATGCTCATGGATTTGAAAAATAAATATTGTTAAAATGTCATTACTACCCAAAGCAATCTACATTCAATGCAATCGCAATCAAAGTTGCACCAGCATTCTTGTCAAAACCAGAACAAACTATCCTAAAATTTGTATGGAACCCCAAAAGATCCCAAATAGCCAAAGTAATATTGAAGAAGAAAACTAAAATGGGAGGCATCACCATCCCAGACTTTAGTCTCTACTGCAAAGCTGTAATCATCAAGACAGTATGATATCGGCACAAAAACAGACACATAGACCAATGGAACAGAATAGAGAACTCAGAATTGAATCCACAAAGGTATGGCCAACTCATCTTTGTCAAAGTAGGAAAGAGTATCCCATGGAAAAAAGATAGCCTCTTTAACAGATGGTGTTGGGAGAACTGGACAGCAACATGCAGAAGAATGAAACTAGATCATTTTCTCACACCACGCACAAAAATAAACTCAAAATGGATAAAAGACCTGAATGTAAGACAGGAAACCATCAAAACCCTAGAGGAGAAAGCAGGAAACAACCTCCTTGACCTCAACCGCAGCAATCTCTTACTTGGCACATCCCAAAAGGCAAGGAAATCAAGAGCAAAAATGAACTATTGGGACCTCATCAAGATAAAAAGCTTCTGCATGGCAAAGGAAACAATCAATAAAACTAATAGGCAACTGACGAATGGGAAAAGATTGTTACAAATGACCTATCAGATAAAGGGCTAGTGTCCAAAAATCTATAAGGAACTCACCAAACTCCACACCCGAAAAACAAATAATCCAGTGAAGAAATTGTCAGAAGACATGGACACCTCTCCAAAAAGGACATCCAGGTGGCCAACAGACACATGAAATGATGCTCAGCACCCCTCATCATCAGGGAAATACAAATCAAAACCACACTGAGATACCACTTCACACCGGTCAGAGTGGCTAAAATGAACAAATCAGAGGACTATAGATGCTGGTAAGGATGTGGAGAAATGGACACCCTCCTACACTGTTGGTGGGAATGTAAACTGGTGCAGCCCTTCTGTAAAACAGTGTGGAGATTCCTCAAAAAATTAACAAAAGAACTCCCCTATGACCCAGCAATAGCACTGCTAGGAATTTACCAAGGGATACAGGAGTGCTGATGCCTACGGGCACATGTACCCCAATGTTCACAGCAGCACTCTCAACAATAGCCAAAACATGGAAAGAGCCTAAGTGTCCATCAATGGATGAATGGATCAAGAAGATGTTGTTTATCTATACAGTGGAATACTACATGGCAATGAGAAAGAATGAAGTCTGGCCATCTGTAGCAATGTGGATGGTACTCGAGGGTGTTATGCTGAGGGAAATAAATCAGGCAAAGAAAGACAGATACCATATGTTTTCACTTATAAGTGGATCAGGAGAAACTTAACGGAGGACCATGGGGGAGAAGAAGGGGAAAAATAGATGGGGAGAGGGAGGGAGGCAAACCATGAGAGACTCTTGAATACTGAGAACAAACTAATGTCTGATGGGGGGAAGGGAGAGGGGAAGGGAGGTGATAGGCATGGAGGAAGGCACTTGTTGGGAAGAGCACTGGATGTCATATGGAAACCAACTTGACAATAAACTGTGAAAGAAAAAAAAAAGATTTCTTAGCAACTGTTTTCATCCTTAGCATGTATCAAAATACATGCTTTAAAATTACTTGAAATTATCTTTCAGTATATGATTATGCAACCACCCTGATAGATAGTTAGGTTCATTTTCTTTCATCTATTGGAATTGCTTTACTTTTCTTCCAACTTACTTTTATTTTAATTATGCAACATTTTTACATATTTCAATGTTTACATCCACCATCATCCTCATTTTCCAGTCAAGGTATTTCTCCTTCTAAAACAACATCCATCATCTGCGACCTTCTTCTGGGACACTGCTTTACTGACCTCTATCTCCGCATCTTCAGTCTATTTTTCAATGGGATTTTCTTCTTTAAAAATCCTACCAGGTTCATGGGTGGCTCAGTCAGTAAGCCTCTGACATCAGCTCAGGTTATGATCTCATGGTATGTGAGTTCAAGCCCCACATTGGGCTCTGCGCTGACAGCTCAGAGTCTGGAGCTTGCTTTGGATTTTGTGTCTCCTTCTCTCTGCCTCTCCCCTGTTTGAAATTTCTCTCTCTCTCTCTCTCAAAAATAAATAAATGTTTTTAAAAATCCTACCAGGTTCTATCTGCTTACAAAGTTGTTCCAATTAATTCCAACAAAAACAAAAAATGATACTCCTTTGGCCCTGAAACACTCTGGGCATTTCACAAAGTATTCATTACACAATTCATTCAAACTCTGGTCTATAGCATTCACTGCCGGCATTTTCTCATTTTCTGTGCTTTCACCCAAAGGAAACATGATTTCTAATGAGGTATTTCCTTTATACAGACCCTGGAGGTGTTTACTATGGTCAAAGAAACTCTCTGCCAACATGCATAGGATGCATCAAACAAAACTCCACTCCCTCTCCTGTGTCTCTGAGCACAGATCTTCATACCGTCAACATATTGATACCTGCTTCAGGTCCTTAACATAACTGAATTCACAATTCTGGACCCCTACCTCCTACCTCAGGCTGGTCCATGGATGATTTTACATTTTAAATGTTTGTTTATTTTTGATAGAGATAGGAGAGAGAGAGAGAAAGCACGAGGGATGGAGGCGCAGAGAGAGAGGGAGACACAGAATCCAAAGCAGGCTCCTAGCACTGAGCTGTCAGCACAGAGCCGTTGAGGGCTCAAACTCACCAAATGTGAGATTATCACCTAAATTAAATTTGAATGCTCAATCACTGAGCCACCCAAGTGGCCTGTGGATGACTTTTTAAGAAAGGCTGCCACTGTAGATGGTCTTTTGCTTTTCTTTTTTCTTTTTTTTAAATTATCTGATCTTTAAAAGAATGTATCATGATACATTTTTACAAAATTTATGCATCTTACATCATACCATCACAAAATGGTCACACAGTTTGTACCATCACACGCTCAACTGCCTTTTCTAGAACCCAAGAGTCCTTTCTCTCCTGGTTACATATGCCAATGAACATTATGTGTGCTTCCCTGGTGGCTGCTTCCTCCTTATCTCAGATACCCAAGCCTCCTCATGGTTTCACTTCAGGGATTCGGAGATGATAATGCCTGAGATTTTAGATAAAGGAATGAACTCACCACAGTATACCTTCCATACCAAGTTTAAAAATAAGCAAACAAAGCACCAATTATCTCTTCTAATGAATCCAGGATTGGCTACAGAAGATAACTGGAATTGCTGTATATTCCATCCCAAATTGTTCCTGTTCCTTCCTCTATCGGATAGGGACTTGCTAAATATCACTAGGGCTTCTAAATGGGAATCTGTACCCACAGCACTTACATAGTCTTTGTAGTTTCCCAATTCAGGAAAGTATTTGTGCTGAAAGGTAAAAACACACAGGACCTTCACTGTATTGTTAAAACCCTTCTCTCTGTCTTTGTTCATGTCTAACTCCTGCCATTGATGTCCTATCTAGGCACTGAAAGATATTATCAAAATCTGAATGTTTCCTCAAAGGGGGACTAAGATTGTTATTCATATCCGCAACTAATATTTTATCATTAAGTGGAAAGTAAATAGGAAGGCCTAAGTTGACTGCAGTATACAAGATTGAGTTTCGATTAGAAAGATTGCTGTGAATGACTGGGGTTGTGGTCAAAGTAATAATCACAGTAATAACCACAATGTAACATTTACTGAGCTATTTCTATGGGCCGGATTTTGGTATAAGCACTTTACACACATCAACTTCATCACAAAAACTGTATGAAGTTAAGTTTGATTATAATTCACAATAAAGGATGAAGAAACAAGTGGTATAGCTGAAAAGGTGCAGGCAATGAGGAGCTCTGAGCACCCAGTCCCAGCACAGGAAACTGAACACCCCAATGAAGAAAGGGATGTGAAGTCAGAAAAAACAGAATCTCTCTCTCAACAAAATTTAACTTTTTATCATCCTAAAAATCTTGTCACCAAAGCCTGGACTCTCAACCAAACGAAGTTTGGCAGTTTTTCTTGCCAAAAGCCCTCATTTAAACTGAGGTTCAGAGAGGGGGAGATAATGTGTCATTGACCACTGGGTCACTGACAGAACCAGGCCCAGAACACAGGTACAGTAACTCCGCAGGCTGCTTCTCAATTCCCGTATCTACTTTCCTTTCAACAGGCATTTTCCTGACATCCTTATGAATATCTTTTAGTAAAGATTCATAATTCCAATGGACAATGAAGTATGATATGAAAACTGTGCTATTCAGAGCTAAGCAGACTCACACTTGTCTGCCAGCTTTGCACTCTATACCAGGGATGCAGCCTTTCTGGATCAGACATAATGAGTCCCAAGGAATGATCATAAGACTTTAATAATGTATGCAAATGTCTATATGACTAGCATGTAGTTAGAACTGAATTAATACTTTATTCCTTCTCCCTTCAAAACTCAAGTTGCTCAACTATATGAAATTTAGCAACATATCCTCCCGATAATTCCTAAGGGGAGAGAAACCTGAGGCACGTTACTTATTCTCTCCTGATCCCTGTTTAATATCATTTGCACCTAGGAAGACGTATGTTCCTGTCATTACCTGTATCTTATTATCCAAGATGATTCTTTGAAACATCTTGGTGTATATATACCTGGAGAATTCCTTAACACATGATACATTAATTGATGTCAGGCCTGCTGTCCTACTTTTGGTTTCTAAATCACTTCCTTGTTTTCTTTTGAAGAGTTCAAGAACCGGAACAGAAACTATTCTTCCTTAGTCTAATTTTACTTGTCATAAAATGAAATTCTATGCAAAATTCTAATCTGCCTGGGAAGATAATTTGATCTGAGATAAGGTACCAATCTAGCTTCCTTTCTGCATAGCCCTTGGGATCTTAAGCAAGTCCTTAACCCTGAGCCAGGCACTCATACCAGGCACCGTATCATAACCTCATTTATGAACCATTTCATCAGACTTGTTCCAGTGTCTTTACCTTGTTCTCCTCCTCCAAGCTTCGAATCTGTCTGCACTATTACACCACACAAATACTGCTGTTTACACTCAGCACTATTTCCACAATTACTTCGAGTCTTGCATTTCTCTTGCCCACAATTCATGTTCTACTTTGGATGATAGTATGGACCAATTATTTTAGTGCCTTTGCATGGGACACTTTAGCAGAAGGAAAAAAAAAGAATGTTGAATTTACATAAAATTCAAAATAAAGGAACTGAATTTCTTAGAGATTCTCACCCATACCACCTAATTTTACACTTCCCTTATTTCATTTATGCTCTTGCTCTATAGAGTGCCCTTCCTTCTTTTTTCTTTACCAAACAAAATTTATTTATTACTGAAGACTCAGATAATGTATAACATTTTCTAAGAAACCTTCCCAAACTTTTCCTACCCCTACAGAATGTATTCAATGCCCCACCTTTGCACTTCCCTAACATCCTGTGTACATTTCTACTGTAGGACACATCATAATCTACTGTGATTCATACTGCTAACAGAAGTCATCACATTTCTTGCACTAGACTGTGAACTCATTGTTTTTTCATAACTGTACCACTGCTACTACATTTCCTAGCACAAGAAAAATAGTCAATAAATACCAAACTTGACTCAAGTTTTAATAAAAGGTCAGTATAAAGAATTGAGACAGCAGGAAGGAGAAGATCTACAAACATACCATGTTCAAATAGATATTTCCAATTCACACAAAAACCTTATTTCTTAATTGAAAAGTCGAATTCAGAAAATACCTTAATAAGTCTCATTTTCTTTGTCTGTAAAACAGGCAGAGTGATAAACAATTTATGCCATAGTTAAGGAGATTAAA
The DNA here is from genome assembly GCA_017311185.1 of Proteles cristata cristata. Taxonomy (NCBI): domain Eukaryota; kingdom Metazoa; phylum Chordata; class Mammalia; order Carnivora; family Hyaenidae; genus Proteles; species Proteles cristata. Next base: position 70,463 of record JAESUZ010002323.1, read on the forward strand.
TGAAACATATGAAAGTATAGGACTTGGCACATATTTGTGATAGAAAATAATTATGAGCTATTATTCTAGCTAGAATTTCTCCCATGAGAAATTATTATTATTATTTATTATAATTATTTTAAATTTTTAATGTTTATTTATGAGGGATAGAAAAAGACACAGAGCATGAGTGGAGGAGGAACAGAGAGAGAGGGAGACACAAATTCTGAAGCAGGCTCCAGGCTCCAAGCTGTCAGCACAGAGCCTGACATGGGGCTCTAACTCATAAACTGTAAATCATGACCTGAGCCTAGGTCAGACACTTAACCAACTGAGCCACCCAGGTGCCACTCCCATGATTTTTTTAAGATAGAAAACATGAAGGGGCGCCTGGGTGGCTTAGTCGGTTAAGCGTCCGACTTTCGCTTAGGTTATGATCTCGCGGTTCGTGGGTTCGAGCCCCGCGTCGGGCTCTGTGCTGACTGCCAGCTCAGAGCCTGGAGCCTGCTTCAGTCTGTGACTGCCTCTCTCTCTGAACCTCCCCTGCTCATGCTGTCTCTCTCTCTCTCCTAGAAATAAATAAAACATTAAAAAAAAAAGATAGAAAACATGAAAACATAAGTTAATATTCCTTTTTTAAAAAAAGTTATAAAACTTTATGAGGCTATTTTATTTCCAGCTTTATTGAAATATAATGGACATAAAACAGTGTAAGTTTAAGGAGTGAAAGATGATGGTTTGACAGATGGATATACTGTGAAATGATTACCATACTAGATCACTTAAAACCATCACTTCATATATTACCATTTTTGTTTATATAGTTACAACAGTAAAGAGCTACTCTTTTTTGATAGCTGAATATATATAATATATATTTAATTAGTATTTTCTTTATCCATTCATCCATCAATGATACTTAGTTTGTTTCCATGTCTCAGCTATTGTGAATAACGTTTCAATGAACATGGGGGTGCATCTATCTCTTCGAGATCCTAATTTCATTTTCTTTGAATATATACTCAGAAGTGGGATTTCTGGATCATATGATGGCTTTATTTTCAGATTTTTGAAGAACCTCACTATTTGAAAGCTGATATTTATTGACGATTAATTTAACTAGCATATTTTTATCACCTATTTGGGACAACCATTTCCAGAGGGATAACTATTACCAAAATCACACATTCTAATCTATATTTCTTCCATGAACTCCTATCCTGAACCTTCGCATTGTTCACTTCGTCTGAATATGTGAAGGTATCTTAAGCCTATGTCCCAGAGGGAATTTATCATCTTTCCCAAAAATGTCTTCTAGTATTCATTTCAGTAGTAACACCAGTAAATCACTTCAACCCAAACTCTTCCTCATCCATATCATTTGTGGCAAAACATACCGCCAAATCCAATCTCATTAACATCCATTAATCCAAACAAATAACTAAGTACTTGTGTCAAGCACTATTCCAGTCATTAAGACTATAGCAGTAGACAAAATAAACAAATCTTACTCTAATGGATTTTACATTCTGGAATCCAGACAGGTCAATAAATGCATGCATACATATACATCCATACATAGTGTGCATATATACAATGAAGAAAATGAAATTAAAGTTAAAGGATAGAGAATAACTGGAGAAAGTGTTAATTTAGCAAACTGGGCAGAGAAGGGGCCTGTGATGAAGTAACATTTGAAACCTAAATTAATGGAGAGGGAAAGCCACTACAGCTAGAGCAAGTAGATAAAAGGGAACGGCACAAAGTAAAATCAGTTAATACAGGACTAGACTAGGAGAGCCTTAATAGCAAACACTCTAAGGGAAACAGAAGCCCTTGGAAGGTTCTCAGCAAAAATATCCAGATATGACTTAAATATTAAAATAATCTCTTTACCCATGAACTCTTTGATGAGGCTACCTTCTATGCCAAATATCCATCCTGAGAGAGTGGAATCTACACTTGAACATATAATAATAATAATTAATAATAATAATAATAGTAGTAATAATACACTTACCTCTTGATTTCTAACACTCCAAACTGCTTCTGCCTGTATTATTCATTTTCATTTAAAAACATTCAATTGTTCAAGACTCAAACCCAGAAGTCCTTGATCCTCATATTTTTCTCACTCCCTACAATGTCAGTAAGTCCTGTTAATTCTGCCTCCAAAATAAACCACAAACCTGTACACCTCTACTGCTCCTCTACATTTAAAGCCACTATCATTTCTTATCTAAATGACTGCCCTTACTACTACAGCCTCTTGTTCTATCTCTATGCTCTCTTGTCCCTTTATAATGCATTCCTCACATCATCAAAAGGATGATCTTATGAAATATGTATCAGTTCGTGGCATTTCCTTGCATAAAACTATCTGGTGAGGTTTTCTTGTTGAAGTGAGAATAAAGCCTAAACTCCATTCTTTGACTAACTAGGTCTATATGACCTAATTTCAAGCAACTCTCCCTCTCTGCTTCAGGATCACTGGCTTTTTTCTATTTTTCAAACTTGACAAGCTACCACCTTAGGGCATTGTGCTTGCTCTTCTGTTTGCCAGAATGTTCCACCCTCAGCTTTGAGCATAGTTGGTTTCCTCCTATGATTTAGGTCTCGCCTTAAACACAGCTTCCTCAGAAAAGTTTTCTCTGACTACCTAAGGTAATTGCCTGTTATTGCACTCAGTTTCATCATCTTCACATATCTATCATAGGCTGAAATATGGTACCATAAAAATATCCACACCTTAATCTCATCACCTGTGAACATTCTTTTATAGTTTATTGTCAAGTTGGTTTCCATGTAACACCCAGTGCTCAACCCAGCAAGTGCCCTCCTCCATGCCCATCACCCCCCTTCCCGTCTCCCCCACCTCCATCAGCCCTCAGTTTGTTTTCAGTATTCAAGAGTCTCTCATGGTTTGCCTCCCTCCCTCTCCCCAACTACTTTCCCCCTCCCCCTCCCCCATGGTTCTCCGTTAAGTTCTCCTGTTCCACTTATAAGTGAAAACATATGGTATGTCTCCTTCTCTGCCTGATTTACTTCACTTAGCATAACACCCTTGAGTTCCATCCATGTTGCTACAAATGGCCAGATTTCATTCTTTCTCATTGCCAGTACATGCTACCTTTTAAGGTAAAGGAGACTTTAAAGATACTATTAAGAATCCTAAAATGGGAGATTATTCTGGATAATCCAGGTGGGCCTATATAATCACACAGGTCCTTACAAGAGAGAGGCAGAAGGGTAAGAGATAGAGGGGGGAATTGAAAATTACTATTCTGCTAACTTTCAAGATGAAGGATAGGGCCATGAACAAAAAATACAGGTGATCGCTAGGAGCTAGAAAAGGCAAGGAAAGAGAACTTTCCCTAGAGCCTTTAGAAGCATGTAGCCCTGCTGACTGACTTTAAAATTCCTGGCCTCCATAACTGTAAGATAATAAATTTGTGTGGTTTTACCCACTAAATTTGTACAGAAACAGCAAAAGGAAACTGTATGAATTTGAGTAGCTAAAAAGTAGGGTGCTGCCATAACAAATATCTAACAATTTAGAAGTGGTTTTGAAACTGATCAAAGGGTGGAAGCTAGAAGAATTTTGAGGAAAATGATAAAATAACACTTGCCTTAAACACTGTTAGTAGAAATATGGATTTTAAAGACCACCAGTGAGAGGATGCAGAGAAAGGGGAAGACTCTAACACTGTTGGTGGGAATGAAAACTGGTGCCACCACTCTGGAACACTGTATGGAGGTTCCTCAAAAAGTTAAAAATAGAACTACCCTACAGCCCAGCAATTGCACTACTAGGTATTACTCTAAGGATACAAACTACTGATTGGAAGGGACATATGCACCTTGATGTTTATAGCACCATTATAAACAATAGTCAAGAGCCATGAGCTCACATCTGCAATTATGTCAAAAGTCATGAGAAAAACTGAATTTTAATAAGAAGATAATTTTGATTTCTGATTGTATTTTGGATCACTCAGATTACTTTAACTGGAACAGGAAAAATGAACAGAAATAAACATGAGCATGTATTTAGAAAGTTTATTTACTAGCAATCTTAGGTAGTTTATTACTAATTCTGATGGTTCTTTTTTCTATCCTTTAAAAAGTACTGAATATTGGGGCGCCTGAGTGGCTTAGTCGGTTAAGCGTCCGACTTTCGCTCAGGTCATGATCTCACGGTTCGTGGGTTCGAGCCCCGCATCGGGCTCTGTGCTGACTGCCTGCTCAGAGCCTGGAGCCTGTTTCAGTCTGTGACTCCCTCTCTCTCTGACCCTCCCCTGCTCACGCTGTCTCTCTCTCTCCTAGAAATAAATAAAACATTAAAAAATAAATAAATAAATAAATAAATAAATAAATAGTACTGAATACCTATCAGGTATTCTAGTCTTAGCAATTCCCAGTTAAAACCCAACAATGAAAAGTGTCTTTATTTTCTAATTCTCAATGGCATTTCTACACTTAGCAATGAATCCTCACTAAAAATCCAGGGGAAGGAAAGAGGAATTCCTCTCTGACATATGTCTAATTTACAGGCAAGGAAAAGCTGGCTCTTGTATCAGTAATCTGTAGCTACATGACAAATCACTTCAAAATTTGCAGCCTTGAAACAATAAACGTTCATTATGAAATTGCCTCTGTGGTTCAGAGAGCCATGTTTGGCTTAAATGAGTGCCTCTGACTCAGGGTCTCTCATAAGGTTCTAATCAAGTTGTTCACCATCAACTTGGCTGCAATCAGTCCAAGGTCTGAAGAAAGGGGGATCAGCTCCCAACTCATTCACACTGGGAGACAGAAAGTCCTCACTGGCTGTTGACTGCAGACATCAATTTCACGCCACAAAAGCCTCTCCATTAGGCATCTCACAAAACAGAGGCTGGCTTCCCTTGGACTTAACATGCAAGTAAAGAGAAAGCACTCAAGATAGAAACCATAGTCTTTTTGTAACCTAATGACTCAGGTAGAAAACCATCACTTTTACAATATTCTTTTTGTTAGAAGTGAGCCGCCAGGTCCAGCCCACACTCAAAGGGAGAGTATTGCACACAGCCACACAGAACAAGAGGCAAGAATCAATGGAGAGCAACTTAGAGGCTATCACAGCTTCCTACTCAGAGATTTGAGATTCTCATACTGCAATGATTAATTTTATGCGTCAACCTGACTAGGATATAGTGACCAGCTGTTTGGTCAATCACTAGTCCAGATGTTGCTATAAAGCTTATTTTTTCAGTGGTTAACCCAATTAGTTAAAACAGTAGTTTACCATCCATAATGTGGGTAAGCCTCATCTGATCAGTTCAAGTCCTTAAGAGCAAATATTGCAGTTTGCTGAGAAAGAAGGAATTATGCTTCCACTGCAGCATATAAACCCTGCCTGAATTTCCAGCCTTCAGCGTCAAGACGGTAATATCAACTCATACTTGAATCTTCAGCCTGTTGGCTTAACCTGTAGATTTCAGCCCATCTTCTACAACTGCGTGAACCAATTTGCTGAAAAATCTCTGTAGCTCTCCTTTTCTCCTCTTCTTCCCTCTCTCCCTTTCCCTCTCTCATAGATAGGGAGACTCCGTTACTTCTTAGGATTATTATGAAGTTAAAATATAGTAGCATACTAAACAACATTGTTTTTGGAGCCAGTCACGCAAACCTGTGCTCAAAACACTCTGTTCCTTACATAAACGTCTTTTGACTTTGAGCAAACTATTTAATCTTCCTGAATTTGTATGATCACCTAAAATAAAGAAAATAGTACTCACTCTGTAGAATCAAAATGAAATCATGAAAAAAAATTGTTTTAATATGGTAGTCACTTGATCAACATTGGGTTATCAAAATTTTATATGTTACCAAATATAAACTATATAATTATTGTTTTTAATATAATTAATAATAATTACTATCACAGTTTGCCATATAGTGAAGAATCCATGTAAATAAAAAAGTTAATACAACTCCTATTTTCACTGTGTATAATGTGTTGCCTACCAAGTGGAAACATAAAAATTAACAGCAAATAGGGCATTCACAGGTGGAAGGAAGAAATCATAGTTTAAAACAGTCAATTAATCACATCATTTTCCTTGATATCAATATGGTCTCACATTTGTTAGTATATTAATTGTAGCAGAGTTTTTTCAAAGTTGCTTCGTAGACATAACCACATTTCAGCCCAGATGTGTGTTTGGCAGAATATGTTTTATATGTAAATATTGACAGTATTTTTTTAGGGGCATTTTTATCTGTTATGTTTCTGTTCAGTTTAACAGAGCATTTGTTCACTCTTTTTCAGCTTAGGCAGTGGATTTAAGCATTAATCATACACATAACACATAATGCTATGTTAAAAACATAGAATGGACAGAGAAGTGGGACTGTGAAAAGCTCTTAGTCTGTTTAAGGAAGAATATCCTACCTGGAGAATATATTCATCATCCTGATTATATGCTCTGTCTTCTAATGAATATAGGCTCCAAGTCTTCTATTTGGTAATTCTGTTGTACAATAATATATATGATTCATTTAAAAACTGTCCTCCAGGGATGCCTGGGTGGCTCAGTGGTTAAGTATTCAAGTCTTGATTTTGACTAAGATCATGATCTCATGGTAATTAGATAATTAAATATCAGCCTAAAGGATGAACAGGGAAAAGGCCAGGGACAAATAAATTTTCAAATAAAACAATTTAATCTTAAAGTATAAAATTTCTTGATAATTATTTTTTTAAAGGTTTTATTTGTTTCTGAGAGAGAGACAGTGTGAGCACGGGAGGGTCAGAGAGAGAGGGATACAGAGAATCCAAAGCAGGCTCCAGGCTCTGAGCTAGCTGTCAGCACAGAGCCCAATGTGGGGCTTGAACCCATGAACCGTGAGATCATGACCTGAGCTGAAGTGAGACATTTAACCGACTGAGCCACCCAGGTGCCCCTCTTGGTAATTATTTTTGTTATCATTAAAAAGCAATAAAGTTCATCAAATGTATATCCAGGGATGTTTCCAGGGATGTTGATAATATTGTTGAGTAGAATCTAATCACTTGCTGGGCCACTACAGGATTACTGTGTAACTTAAAGACTTGAGAGAGAGAGAGAGACAGAGAGACAGAGAGACAGAGAGACAGAGAGAGAGAGAGAAAGAGAGAGACAGAGAGAGAGAGAGAGAGACAGAGAATGCATGTTACACTTTCTTTGTTTCTGTTCTCCACAGAGTAAGCCTATCTGGACAGTAAGACTATAGGACCTTGAATATTCTTTCTGTTTTACTCATTCTTTCTATTTTTGACACCAGAATGTGTCACTATGTCAAGTCAGTTCTGTTCTTGAATTTTACCTCATAAATCATTGATGACAAAACAAGGGGAGAGCCTTAGATGTTTCCAGGCTTAAGACTCTAGCAGAGTTCACCAGAGAATCCTAATTTGGGATTGTGTCTTTTCAGTCAATAATAAAGTGAAACTGTGTTCTCTATTTGGCTCTAGTTTTTCTGGTATACTAGTTTAGTAGGAAATCAAATTGGGAAAAAATAAAAAGCACAGAATGTCAACATCAAATCCTTATCCTATATCTTTAAAAAAATCTCTTCCTCAAACTTCCATAGTACTGTCATGGGGCATTTCTTATATCTCTTTTTTATCTTATGTTATAAATGTGTAAAGAAGAGATTTCATATAAATACTAAGGTTGCTTCTTTTACTACTAGGTAGCAATGAGCCCTACATCAGGACTTGGATATTTAGAAGTTAACTGATTATGATTAAGTATACATTTTTTTTTCTCATTGTGCCCAATCTTCTGTGCAACTCATTTACATTATTCACAGTCAACAGTGTCTTTGGGATCAATTATTCAACATTTTAAGTAGAATGATTGTTGTTTCCAGATTAGTTCATTTACATACATTCCTCAAAATAGTGGGTAAATTATTTATTGTCACTTAATTTAACTGTAAAATATAACAATGTTATAGTATCATGAATTTGTTTAATGTTTTATTTTTTTAAATTTCTCTAATGCTTATTTATATTTGAGAGAAAAAAAAGAGAAAGACAGTGTGTGAGCAAGGGAGGACTGAGACAGATAGAGGTAGAATCTGAAGTAGGCTCCAGGCTCCGTGCTGTCAGCCTCTGAGCTGTCAGCACAGAGCCTGATGCAGGATTTGAACCCCCAAACTGTGAGATCATGACCTGAGCTGAAATTGGATGCTTAATTGATGCCACCCAGGTGTCCCTTGTTTCATGTTTTAGAGAAGTCCTTCCTTCCCAAACACCAGGCAAAATACTAGCCTATCTTTATTGAATTTTTAGGTCTACACTTAAATGAGAAAAAATAGACTTTTTTTCACATCATAACAATCATCATCATCATCATCTTCATCGACAACACTGAATAAAGTTAAAATAAATCAGTGTGTCTTTTTAAATCCCATGAGAGATAGTGATGTTAAAAAGTATAAATGAACTAAATTCCAGAAAGGTATAATACATTTCAGGGAGAATTTTGCAGTCTGGAGAGCACATCCACCATATACAGGAAGCTGTACTGGTGGAAGGAGAATTTTAACACATGAGTCAGCATGGTGTTTATGGGTTCTGTGAAGTCCCAGACTCAGAAAATCTATATAAGCATGCCAATTGTATCTCAAGGGGTCAACATCAACTATATGGTAGCACATCAAAGACTTAGGTGAGGTAGGAAGACAGGGAAAGGAGAGTAATATCTCAAGGCTTAGAAGGCCATGAACCAAATTAAAGAACGGAAGAGCATTACTCAGTAGCCCACAGAGCTGACAGGTGAACTGTAAGAAGAGATAACCAGATCTTACTGAGGTTTATATCTCAGGTCCTGCTGAAATGAGAGTCCTGAAGATGTTTTCAAAACATTTACAATCAGTAATAAATTGAAGTTTATTAAAACTGGAACCCAGCCTAGATTCAGCTCAGTATTAGATCAGATCAAAGAAATTAGCAGCCTCAAAGAAAAAGGAGGATTCCCTTTTCTAGAGTTAAGTGGTACTTTCATCTTTATCATTTATCTTTAATCAGTTTCTGGCATATAGTTAAAATTATTAGACATAAAAGAAGAAAGATAATGTAACCTAAAATCAATATCAAACACTGTCAGTAGAAGCAGAACTACAGATGACCCATATCTTGGAATAAGCAGAAACAGAAGTTAAAATCAATAATATAAATATAGTAAATGATTTACAGAAAGGGAAGTCCAAAATACATGAACATGTAAGGAATTTCATCACAAAAATAAAAACCTTAAAAATAAAAAAAATTAAATGAAAATTCTCATAAATACAAGGCAACTGGATGAATTTGCAGCATCTGGGACCTCCAGCTATAGCAAACATTAAATACAGCCCAAGTCCTCGCCAGATTAGCATGAAATATCACTCTAAGGGCCTATTTACCTCAGTTAATATTACACATCATATTTGGTTGTAATAAAAAATTATAAAGCATGCCTAAAGGTAAGAAAAAAACAGTAGAGACAAAGCGGGTATTAGAACTAGACTCAAGTATGGCACATATGTTGAAATGATCAAGCATGGGATTTTAAATAACTATGATAAATATATCAAAATGTCAAATGGAAAAAGTAGGAAAACAGCAAACCTAGATGAGTAACATAGTTAGAGAAATGAGAATTATAAAACTGAATCAAGAGGATTCATATATACCAAAAACACTGCAAAGGAGTGGGGCACCTGGGTGGCTCAGTCAATTAAACATCCGACTCTTTTTTTTTTTTTTTTAATATTTACTTATTTATTTTTGAGAGAAAGCACACAAGTGGGGAGGAGCAGAGAGACAGGGACACATAGGATCTGAAGCAGACTTCAGGCTCAAAGCTGTCAGCACAGAGTCCAATGCCAGGCTGGACCCCACAAGCTATGAGTTCATGACCTGAGCTGAAGTAAGACACTTAACTGACAGCCACCCAGGTGTCTCTAAGTGTCTGACTCTTGATTTTGGCTCAGGTCATGATCTCACAGTTTGTGAGATCAAGCCCCACATTGGACTATGCGATGACAGCACAAAGCCTACATGGGATTCTGTCTCTCTCTCTCTCTGCCCCTTCCCAACTTATGCATGCTCATGCATGCTCTCTTTCTCTCTCTCAAAATAAATAAATGAACTGTTTTTGAAAACTGTTACAAGGAGAACTTTAGCAATAAAGGAAAATAATATGGACCAGTTTTCCAGATCTATATAAAGAAAGGAAGAGAATGTGAGAATTAGTAATTGAATGTAAAATAAAATCCAAACAGTGGCAGGGGGTGGGAGGGGAGGAGAAAAAAAAAAGGGAGAAGACATAAATCATCAGTATCAGAAATAAAAGAGGGGTATTCCTACTCATTCTATGGACATTAAAAGAATTATAAAGGAATACTATGAACAAATATATGACCAAACATTTGATAACCTGGATGAAATGGACAAATTCTTTGAAAAACACAAATTAATGAAAATCATACATGGAGAAATAAATACTCTGAATAGGCCACACTGACTAAATTAGCTGAACCAGTCATCAATATTTTTCCAAAAGGGAAAGCACCAACCATTCTAGATAGTTCACTGATGAATTCTGCCAAACATTTAAGAAAAAGGTAGTATCAATTTTCCACCATATCTTCCAGAAAATAGAAGCAGAGGGAACATTTTCTAAGTCATTCTATGAGGTCAACATTACCCATATGCCAAAATCAAGCGAAAATATTGATAAAAAGGCGGGGCACCTGGGTGGTTCAGTTGGTTAAGCATCCGACTTCGGCTCAGGTCGTGATCTCAGGGTTTATGAGTTCAAGCCCCCATTGAGCTCTGTGCTGACAGCTCAGAGTCTGGAGCCTGTTTTCAATTCTGTGTTTCCCTCTCTCTTTGTCCCTTCTCTATATGCTCTATGAGTCTTTATCCCTCAGAAATAAAATAAACCTTAAAAAAAATTAAAGATATTGAAAACATGAAAACTACAAACTGCTATCCTCCTATGAACATAGATGTGAAAATCCTCAACCAAATATTAGCACATCAATTATAACAATGTATAAAAGGATACACATTATGAAGAAGTAGGATTTATTCCAGAATGCAAAACTGACTCCAAATTCAAAAATTATAACTGCTCTCTCAATAGGCCAAAACAACAATAAAAATACCATATAATCATATCAATCAGTGCATAAAAAATTTTGGCAAAATTCCACTACCCATTGTTGATTTTTTTAAAAAAAAACCCTCAAACTAGGAATAGAAAGGAATTTCTTCACTTGATATAGAACATCTACAAAAACCCAACAGCTAACATATTTAATGGTGAGAAAATGGGCATTTTCCCTTAAAAACAGGAAGAAGACAAGGTTGTATTCCCTCATCATTTCTAGTCAGCACTGTATTAGAAGTCCTAAGTAGTGCAATAAGAAGACAAGGAAGAAATTAAGTATGTACAAAATTGGGAAGAAACAAAATTGTCTTTGTTCACAGATGACAAAATCCTAAAGAACTAACAACAACAAAATTTACCAGAACTAAGAAGCAAGAACAGCAAGTTTATAGGAGACAATGTTAATATACATAAGTCTCAACTGACTTTCTATATACCAGTAATGAACAAATAGAATGTGAAATTTATTTTTGTGCCAGTACCATAATGTCTTCATCGCTACACCTTATCATATAACTTAAGTCTGTAACTGTAATGCCTCCAGTTTTGATTTTCTTTTTCAAGGTTGCTTTAGCTATTCAGGGTCTTTTGTGTTTGCATACAAATTTTAGGACTACTCGTTCTGGCTTTGTGGAAAATGCTATTAACATCTGGACAAGGATTGCTTTAAATGTGTAGATTGCTTTGGGTAATGTAGACATTTTAATAGTATTTGTTCTTCCAATCCATGAACATGGAATGATTTTCCATTTATTTGTGTAATATTCAAGTACTTTCATCAGTGTTTTATAATTTTCAGAGTGCAGATCTCTTGCCTCTTTGGTTAGGTTTATTCCTAAGTATCTTATGATTTTAGGTGCAATTGTAAATGAGATTAATTTCTTGTTTAAAAAAGAACACAATATCATCAAAAAAGTGAAAATACCTGGATAGAAATCTAATAAAATATGTACACATCTATATGGCAAAAACTAAAAAACTATGAAGAGGCTTTTTAAAAAATCTACATACATGGAGAAATATTCTATGTTCACAGATGGGAACCTGATACTATTAAATGACTATTAAAAGATCTTCCCAACATGATCTATAGAGGCAATATAATCTTGTTAAAAATCCCAGAAACCTATTCTGTAGATATAGATCAACTAATTCTAAAGTTTATATGTAAAAGCAGGACAGCTAGAATAATCAACACATACTGAAGAAAAATAAATTTATTCTTTTTTTTTTTTCTTAAATTTATTTCTAGGAGAGTGAGAGAGAGACAGCATGAGCAGGGGAGGGTCAGAGAGAGAGGGAGTCACAGACTGAAATAGGCTCCAGGCTCTGAGCTGGCAGTGAGCACAGAGCCCGACGCGGGGCTCGAACCCATGAACCACAAGATCATGACCTAAGTGAAAGTCGGACACCCAACCGACTAAGCCACCCAGGTGCCCCAAAATAAATTTATTCTTGTGAAGAAGTACTCACACTCTGCTTTCAAGACTTATTATATAAAACGACAGTAATCTGAACAGAATGATGTTGATGAAAGAAGAAATATATATATCAATGAAAAAGAATAGAAAGATCAGAAATAGACCCACACAAATAAAAATCAAATGATCTTTCATAAAGAAGCAAGGGTAATTCAATAAAATTAGTCTTTTCAATAAATTGTCCTAAAACAACTGGAGGTCCAAGAAACAAAAAAAACAGAATCTTACAAAAACAATAAAACCACACATGCCTATACAAACTTTATACCTTTCACCAAAAGTAATTTAAAATGGATTTGGGGCTTATAAATAAAACTCAAAACTATAAAGCTTATAGAAAAAAAACATAGGAAAAAATCTAGATGATCTTGGGTTTAGCAGTCTAACTGCACGATCCATGAAAAAAAAATTACTAAATTGCAATTTGTTAAAATTTTAGAATTCTTTGTAAAATACACTGTTAAAGTCAAAAGACAAACCAAAAATAAGAAAATGTTTGCAAAATGCGTATCTTATTTAAAAAAAAACTGATATACAGATATACAAAGAGCCTTTAAAACACAGCAATAAGTAAGCAAACAACCCATTTTAAAACGGGCAAATGACCTGAATAGACATCTCAGTAAAGAATATAGACAGATACAAAACAAACATGTGAAAAGATTCTGAACATCAGTTGTCCTTAAGGAATTGCAATATAAACCAACAATTAGATACCACTCTGAACCAATTAGAATGGCTAATTGTTTTAAAATGACAATACAAACTGCTGGTGAGGATGCAGAGCAGTTATACATCTCATGCATTACTGGAATTCAAAATAGTTCAGCCACTTTGAAAAACATTTTTCTAATTTTTTTTTTACAAAGCTAAACATAGTTGCCCACGATGGTCCAGCTATCATGTTCCTACGTATTCATCTAACTGATTTGAAAATTATGTTCACACAAAACCCAACATGCAATCTTTACTGCTGTTTTATCTATGATAGCTAAAATAAATTGGAAACAATCAAGATGCCTTTCAATAGGTAAATGAATAAGCAAACTGTAACACATCTACACAATTCAATTTTATTCATGAAAGAAAGAGACAGAAAGAGAGAGAGAGAGAGAGAGAGAGAGGAGCTACCAAGCCACAAAAGACATGGAGGAGACATAAGTGCATATTGCTAAGTAAATAATGCCAATATAATAAAAAGCTACATACTAGAATACTTCATTTTTAAGGCATTCCAGAAAAGACAAATTTTCAAGAAATTAAAAAGATCCGTGGTTGCCAGGAATTCTGGAAGAGGGGTGGGAAGGTTCAATTCAAACAGCACAGTGTGGTTTTTATAGTACTAGACATATTCTGTTTGATACTGCAATCTAGGATACAGGACACTACACGTTTATGCATTTATGTTTATTGAACATGTAGCACAAAAAGTGGACCTTAATGTATGAAAAATTTTTTTTAATCATTTAGGAGGTCAAGGGATCTCAGGATAGAATGCAATAATGTATACATTCTATATGTATGAAATATATGTATGAAAAATATGAAATAACATCATTGAAGGGGTTGCAGAGGTGGGGTGGGGAAAGTGCTGACTTAAGTCACTTCAGAAATGTTGGACTCTGTAAAACTAAAGTTAAAAGAAACTACACTCTAGTGGATCCTACAGGAATGGATCAACAATTCTAATAGCACTACACGTGAATATTGAATTGAACAGTAAATAGATGGCAAATGGTGATAGCCAGGTTCTTTACTGCAGGAGTGGGAATTTACAGATAAACAAGGAAAGAGGCTAGAATGATCCATGCAGCAATAGATTAGATTCACAGACATGAGTAGGAACTCCATGGGTTCATATAGATACACATGGTTTTGTATATGAATATTTATAGATACATATATGAATTATTATATACATATATAGTGTGTTAATAGGCACACATATTCCCTTGCTAGGTCAGTTAAGAGGGCTAGAAGTAATGGCACCTCAATAGCAGAAGTACACTTAAAAGCCAGATCTTGCTCTGTAATACCAGTCTCTAATAAAAGAAACCAATGATCCCTAGAGAAATTGCTGGTTCTAGAGCTGGGGCAGGAAATACACAAGGTGAACCTAGAACATCCTGTAATGCCAGAAGTTAGCAAGTACTCACAACAAAAACAAAAACCCCACCTGCATGAGTGTTTGTGTAAGTCAAAGGAACACAGGAATCAACTGAAAAGGTTGCTCGGTCTAATTATGAAGAAAAAAATCAGTTAATTTCAACTGATGGAAATGCAAGAAAATACAAGCAAACCTCAAAACTGTCAATGTTATCAAAAACAAGCAAAGTCTAAGAAACCGTCACAATCAAGAGGAGCCTAGAAAGATAGGATCACAAAATGTAATATGGTTTCCTGAATGGGATCCAGGGTCATGAAAAGGACATTAAATTAAAACTAAGGAAATCTAAATAAAGTATGGAAGTTTTTAGTTAATAATAATTTATCAATGCTGATTAAGTCTAACAAATGTGCCATTCTAATGTAAGATGCTTATAATAAATGGCTGTGGAAGATCATGGGAACTTTCTGTAATATATTCATAATTTTTTATAAATCTAAAACTATTATGAAATTCAATATATGTCTAAAAGTAAGTAAACCATTAGTATCATGTAATCTACTAAATTTTTGTTTATCTTTTACTGACCTGTGATATAATCAAACCTGCAAGCTCCTATTTTAGGCCTTTTGAAAACCTCTTACAAGCATTAACAACTTTGATAGTCATTATAATACTCTGGTATACCTAAGACAACTATTATTGTCATTCTCATTTTAAAGGGTAGGAGAATAAAGAGGTATTTAATACTTTTCTTATGGGAATTCAGCATGTAAATCATAAAGATGGATTTCTTACTCTATCCATACCTCCTTTAATTATACCATTCTATTACATACTTAGCTGCACACCAAATCATTGACATAATCATACATGTATCACCAGTACCTTAAACAGGGTTTGGTTAATAATAAGCTCAATAAAGAATCTGTACAAGTATCGATGCTTCGTGTTTAGGCTTAAAGAAATTCATAACTGGAAACAAATTCAGGAATAGGCTTTCCAGATTAATTCCTTTCATTTTGAGATGAGGAAAATAAAACTCAGAAAGGTGAACTAATTTGTATAACCTCTCTGCACATCAACACTAGAGTTGAAGTCCCATTCTGATTCAAATTTTTGGTTCTTAATTCAACAGTATGCTAGTTTACAGAATGTAAGCCTAGAAGAATTCTTCCATCTATGGTGAAAGACTTAAGAAGCTAACTGCTCTAAGAATTGTAAAATTCTTAAAAATTAAAGGAAGCCTCTAAGCAGATGTTGCCTAAAGAGCATGAAAATAAAAATTAATATAAACCAAGAAAGAACAGCTGTAGATAAATACTCTAGGCCATTAGGTTGAGCCATATGAAGTTGCTGATTTTAAACTTTTTTATCTGCAAAAATGGCCAGTTTCATATGGTTTAGCTGCAGTTTCTGGCAATAGGATTAACACAGGATAATGTAGTAAAACCCAAGGGTAAACCTACCTATCATATTGGTCTACATATTAAAATGGCACCAACTGTATGAATCTTTATGTATTAAAAATGGCATTTATATATTCATTTATTTCTTAAGTATTTATTGAGAATTTTCTATATAAGACACTAAGGTTCATATTTATAGATTTAAAAAATGAATAAGACATAACCCTTGGGCTGAAGGAGAATGTTAATCTAGTGTGAAGACTAAAACATGGGCATCAGCATAAAACAAGAGCTCCCTTTATTAATTAAAATGCAAGAAGAACTATATTATACCCTTAAATGGATATCTTGTTTTAATACTCTAATAATCTTTAGGTTAGACAAATATTTCATTTTTCGAGTGAGGAAACTGAGGCTCAGAAAGGTACAAAGACTAAAGCAATCCCAGAGTTCATAAGTGCAGAGCCAGGGTCTGAGCTAAGGTCGACTTGCCACTAAAACCTATACTAATAATAGTAGATCAGGTTGATTTTGTTGATAAAATGTATTTGGAGAGGTTGTTGAAAAGTAAGATGGCTTCACATTCTGAGGATACACTGAATTGAGAAACTGTCAGTATCCACTCAACCTGAAGACATGCATACTCTCTATCCAATGGTGTATTTCTCAAGATTAATTTTTTACCATAGGTTTGTGTATTTTTAAAAATGTTTTGAAAGAACAAATTTTTGGCTCTGCTTATCCTCTTTAGTTTATTTTTGCTTTTTATCATACTAACATTTGCTTTTGTTTTTATTACTTTTCTATGGGTTTAATGTTTTGCATTTTTAAATATTTTAAATTGAATGCTTGCTAAAATTTTTCAGTTTTTCTTGCTAGCTAATATGAGGATTTATGGCTAAATTTTTTCTTCTAAATAATATTTTGATTGTATCCATAAATTTTGACATATACTATTTTTGTTAATATTCAGTTGTAAACATTTTCCAATTTATTCAGGAATTCTTCCTTGACTTCAGGTTAATGTAGAAGTGTATTTTTAAATCTTCAGCTGTTTACGGATGTATTTTCATTTAAGCTGTGGGCTGTTTTTTATTTCATTCCATTATGACCAAAGAATATAGTCTAAATGGAAAAGTCTGATTCAGCAGCAGTACAAAACCTCATGTGTGATCACCCTTGGCTGATACAGGTCAGAAGAAAGTATGTCCATCTTTGAATAAAGGAGGTGTTAAACTAGGCAGAAAGCTCAAAGTTATTTGCTAGATTATTCAATTTCTGAACCAGAAGTCATGACACAGCTTTAGTCTTAGCTGGAGTTCTCTTCAAAAGCACAGACTGAGGGGCACCTGCATAGCTCAGTCAGGTATGCAACTGACTTTGACTCAGGTCATGATCTAATGGTTTGTGAGTTCAAGTCTTGCATTGGGCTCTGTACTGACAGCTCAGAGCCTGGGGCCTGCTTTGGATTCTGTCTCTCTCTCTCTCTCTCTCTCTCTCTCTCTCTCTCTGTCTCTCTCTGTCTCTCTCTCTCTCTCCATCTCTCTCTTTCTCTCTCTCTGCCCCTCTCCTGCTTGTGCTCTCTCTCTCTCTCTCAAAAACATTAAAAAAACATTTTTTTTTAAAGCAGAGCCTGAGACCAAAACATACATGCTTGTAGTTTATTTGGGAATGTGATCCCAAAGAAGATAAAGGAAAGGGACAGAAAAAGTTAAGGACAACACAGAAATATGTACCAGATGGTCACCACCAGGGCCTTTCTAAGGCTCCTATAGGGATCCTCATGGAATTCCTCAGAACTACTGTGCACTATTGGTGGGAATGTAAATTAGTGTAGTCATTGTGGAAAACACTACAGAGGTTCTTCAAAAAATTAAAAATAAAACTACCATAAAATCCAGCAACTGTACTTCTAGGCATATATTCAAATGAAACAAAATTAGGATCTAAAAGAGATATATGCACCCCCATGTTCAATGCAGCATTATTCACAGTAGCCAAGATAAGGAAACTTAAATGTCCCTTGATGGATGAATGAGTAAGAAAAATGTGAGACGCATATAAATGAAATGGAATATTAATCACTCTTAAAAAAGAAGTCTTGCCAATTGTGAGAAAATGGATGAAACTGGAAGACATTACACAAACTGAAACAAGCCAACACAGAAAGACAACTATTGTGTGATCTCAGTTATATGTAGAATCTAAAAAAGTCAAACTCATAGAACCAAGGTATAATGGCAGTTGTTAAAGGCTGGGAGAAGGGAGACAGGGAAATGCAGAAACGTTGGTCAAAGGATATAAACTTTCAGTAGTAAGATGAATAAGTTCTAAGAGATTTAATGAAGGTATTGGTGACTACTATTAATAATATTTGAAATCTTCCGGAGAGTAGATCTTAAGAGCTGTCATCACAAAAATAGTGGTAACTATGTGAGGTGACTTGATTGTGGTATTTGTTTCACAATGTATGCATATATTAAAACATCATATTGTACACCTTTAAAAATTACACTGTACAACCCAAATATATACTATACTTATTTGTTGATAATACTTCAGTAAAGCTGGGGGGGGGGTGTGGGAAGCAACTACATAAATAAATAAACAAAAATCTTTCCTTGGAAAAGTATTTCAAAATTGTCTGCCCTGGTAGACTAAAATTGCCTATGCCTATCTTGGTCAAGGTAGCCCCACACTTTCAGTTTGCACATTGATGCAGAAGAGATCCTATAGTATCAGAGATAGAAGTGAATAGAAGGTACAGGCCTGAGCCAAGCCACTGCCCCACTGTACAGTCTCGTCAAAAACCTCAAGATATCAGTCTCCAAAGCATTCCTAGAGTAAGACGTGTGGCTGAGAGAATACTGAAGTGCCACAAAAGAGATGTGGAATATGTTCCTGAATCTAACTAAAAGTCACTTTGCTTTCCTTTGTCTGTGTTGGGATTATGATTTCTATGGCAGTTCCAGAGGAAAAAGAGGTTGGCTAGGTTGAAAGAGTCAAGTATCACTAGGTCCTCTGACTAGCTGCCTCTTGGAAATTCAGATGTAATCATGTCATCTTCTCCTTTGAAACAATTTAATAGTTTTCCATTTCTTTTGAAGAATCTTTTAGAGACTTTCTACCTCAGCCAAGCTTCATTCCTGTCTCTCTGTCCTCTGAACACACTGGTCTTTCTCTCTCAAACACCATGCTTCTTTCTCCTCAGGACATTCATTCATACATACTGTTTTGTCTGCTCCTTCTCCTGTTTAACTTTATTCTCCTTTCAAACTTTATCTCACACGTCAAAGAATCACCTCCAAGAATCCATTTCTGTTTCCAAAGATCCTTTTATATCCTCCTGTTTTTACACACCCTTATGTTATTTAACACCATTTGAAACTATGTTTATTTGCATGCTTTTGTGACCCATGCTGATCTCATCCACATGGACCTGATTCCATCCATAAAAAGGAAACATCATGAAGGCAAGAAGTGGGTTGGTAATTCATCTTAATCTATCTAGTGCATGAACTTTGTTATATGCTTGTCAAAAGAACAGAAATATTCACAGACTCAAAGGTTTCTTAGAAAATAACCAATGTCCTTCCCATCTTTACTGAGCATAATCTGAAGTTCTTGACTCATAATTCAGTAATCCTTTCTAGGAAATTTCACATGTTCAGACTGCTTTAATTTTTGTTCCCTCGAACAAATTTTCTCAATTAGTTCCTACTCTGAAACCTTCTTTATCACTGTGTTTCCTCTATACTTGGAATGGTCTTCTATGTCCTACCCATCAAAATGCTTCCATACTTTGAGGCCCAGACCATACTGCTCCTCTCAGACTCTGCAATTAACCTTCCCATAGGACTCCTGAATCCAATTTTCTCTCTTCTGTGTTTTTTGCTTTGTTTTTGGTTATTTGGATTTGTGTGTGTGTACATCTAGACTGTAAATTTTCATGTCTAATGGACATGTTTATTTTAGGACCTAGACCAGAGGTCTTTACTCATCATTATGCAGATTAAAGTGCATAGGTGTTTTTTTTTTAATCCAACACAACCACTCTTGACAAATGCCAATAATAGCTAAGAACTGCAGAAATACCTGATATAAAAAAGTAGAGGTAAATCAAACATGATTTGCTATATGATTTATATAAAATAAAATCATCTTAGTCGGGATACCTAGTAGAAAAAAATAGCCAGAGTCTCCAACATGGAAAGACATATGCAGGTTTGCAAAGCTTCACCGTTGCAATATAGATGACAATATCTATATGAGCAAGAATCACATTAAGAACTCTTGGAAGCATAGCAGTCACCTTTTATCTAATAGGGATATGTGCCAAGTACCAACTCATCTTGGCCTGAAGCACCCATCAATCTCAAAGAACTGCAATTCACAATATCAACATGGACTAAACAATATATAGCCAAACTCTCATACATCATGCTCACATTTTCCACAACACAGTTCTGCAGAACTAGAAAAAAGATCAGTTTGCCAGACATCTCTTGGAAAGGATAATGGGCTCTACTCATTCTATAGGTCCATATATTGCTTTGCTGCTATTATTATTGTCTTATTTTCTGATGTCTAAAAACAAGAAGATAATACACAAAAGTCCCATGTTTCTGTTTCCTTTTCAAATTCAGAAGGCAACACTGAGGAATAGGAAATAGCTTCCCCAATGGCTATCAGGTAGCAACTTCACTTTTGAAAAGAAAAAGGGATTTTCCTTCTTATCCTACTTCCCACCACCTATTATTACCTTTGCATGGACAGTTCCATTTATTTCCATTACCTATCACGATGCTGTAAGCCTCTGCCTTTTTGAATCCTGATCTAAATTGTAAGCTATCCGTGAGCAGGAGCCTTGCTTCACTTCATGCAGCTTGTTCCACATCACTTAACACATGGTATTGCCTACAAGCACCAGGAAGAGTAGACTGGTGATAAGAGCAGTAGTCATGTAGTTCGAACCCTAGTTCTTCCTATTTGTAGTGTTATGGTCAGGGGACTGTTTCCTCATTTGTCAAGTAGGAATAGATGTAATACCCATTCAATAGGGTTACTGTGAATTAGATAACATTATGCAAAGTATCAGGAATATAGTAGGCACTCAATAGATGCTCATTTATCATTTTTATTTTTACTTGATTTATTGTGGAATACATGCAAAGAAAAATGAAGTCTAGATCATCAGGCCAGCAAGAGACACATTAAACAGATGGCAAGGCAACAAGGAGATGAGACATGAGAGAGCAATTTGAGGAAGTCAGGAATGGTGAAATTTAATCAATATGGAAATGTGAGCACAAAAGGGCCTGGATGATGCTGAATACATTTTCTTCTCCGATAATGAGGACACAAGCCACCTCTGCAGGCTGTGCAGATTTCCCAGTTTATTATATCGGGCTGCTCTCGCACTATGTTGGCCTTTAATTTACATGGGAAATCAAAGTACAGTCTGAGATAGGAACACAGAGCCCACTAAGGCTGGCTTACTCTTATGGGCCAGGCAGGCCAACCATTTGCAACATGAAGTAATAGACTCACATCCTTTATATCTGCTCCTTGTGAGGACAGCAACTACAAACACAAAGTAACAATTATTATATTTATTAACACTCTCATGATATGCATTGCCTATGCTAAGTTACATTGAGCAGTTGCTATGAGTGAAACTCTAAGCTAAATGCTTTATTTATTTTGCCACAACTAATTCTCAGTACTCACGAGTAAGTTGGAATATGTACTATTATTAGCCACCTTTTATAAATAGTGAATCTAAGATTCATAGGAATTAAATAACTTGACATTTCTCACATAGTTACCATATTTGAAGCCACAATTTGAATCAACATCTGATTTCTTAATTACAAAAAAGAAAGGAAGAGAGAGAAAGGGAGGGGAGGGGAGGGAAATTCTTTTCTGCATGGGAAAAACACCTAGGGTACCCAAAGGCCAATTCTGGCTATCTATGAGTCACCTGAATTTTAATTCACATTTTCTAATTTTTAAGAATAGACAATGTATAGTCATAACTTTTAAGAATCAATAAAAATATGTTTTAAAAAAAACTTATCACTGATTTCATCAGCATTGATGTCACAATCACCATTATGGTTCAATTATTTAGTCACTGTCCTTGACTGGTTTGTGATCTACTAAGGGAGAAATTTATTTTTGTGCTATAAGACTATCTTGTCTTCCATCAATACTAATAGATATATTGTTTTTTGTATCTGCTCTGTTCCCCTGCCCCTTTCAAGCCTGGTATGAGAATCAGTTAACCTAAAGACACCTAAAATTGAAATCCAGCGCATTTGTCCCTCTGCAACACTCACATCAGTGTTCTTCCAACTATAATATTAAAACTGACAGAGAATATACCACTTGCGAATGCAGGCTAGCTATCCCTGGACTTCTAGAGAGCATTTTATAAAGCTGGGACAGAGTTTTTTCCACAAACCTCCATGCATTGACCCCTGTTATGTTTTCTATGGTCTCACAGATCAAATTTCACTGTACTGAAATGCAAAGAAGAAAAAAATAAATAAGTTTAATAAACAAAAGGGAAAAAGAAATATATAGGTAGAGATTCTAGAACAATCCATATAAAACTTACTGTCTTTTGCAACTCAACCAAAAGTACTTCATTAAATTTTTTTTCAATGTTTGTTTTTGAGAGAGATAGAGCACAAGTGGGGGAGGGGCAGAGAAAGAGAGAGACTCTTGAAGTCTATGAAGCAGACTATGAAGCAGGCTCCAGGCTCTGAGATGACAGAACAGAGTCTGACAGTGGCACCTGGGTGGCTTAGTCAGTTGGGCGTCCGACTTCAGCTCAGGTCATGATCTCGTGGTTCGTGGGTTCGAGCCCCGTGTCGGGCTCTGTGCTGACTGCCAGCTCAGAGCCTGGAGCTTGTTTCGGAGACTGTGACTCCCTCTCTCTCTGACGCTCCCCTGCTCACGCTGTCTCTCTCTCTCCTAGAAATAAATAAAACATTAAAAAAAAAAAAAAGAACAGAGTCTGACATGGGGCTCAAACACACAGACTGCGAGATCATGACTTGAGCTAAAGTCAGATGTTTAATCAACTGAGGCACTCAGGCACCCCAAGAGTACTGCGTTCTTAGTGGCCTTCTGTAGGCATTGGTTGGGACAAGCAAACAGTTATTTACATAACCACTTTGAACTGTTCAGTTTGTTGAACCTATCAAAACAGAGTCTTCAATTCAATGTTTTTGACAGTTCTTCCCAAGTATAAATCTCAGTGTTCTCAATATTCAGCTCTGCCCTGTTCCTGAGCCAATCTTACAGGGAACACATCCATGGATGGTAACTCAGTAATCAGTAAATATTTCTTGAGCACTGTCCCAGGTACCATGATATGTACTGGCAATGAAGAAGTTAAAAAACAAAATTCTAGTTAATGTTAGAATTTACATTCTAGAAGGACGGATTATAGGTAATAAATACTGAATTTCATAAGTGTTACCAAGGAAAGTAAAGCATGCAAGGACACTGAGGTTGACTAGGAGAGGAAAGCCATTTTATACTGTATAACCAAGAACTTCCCTTTGATGAGTCCACATTTGAGCAAAGACTTGCAAGAAGTATGAGAGAAAACTCCATGTATCTCCAGAGGGAATAGTAATACATAGTTCCTGAGATAAAAGCAAGCTTGGAGTACTCAAAAAACAAGGAGACAGAGGAAGTCAAGGGGAGAGTGGTAAAAGATAATGAGAGAAGGTACCTGGGAAGGGATGGAAGGGAGTGGGAACAAATCATGCAAGGTCTTATAATCCAGAGTACCATTTTTTAAATTTTATCCCGGGAAGCTACAGGAAGTTTTGAGCCTAGGTGAACTACTGTGGCAGCTTGATAGAAATAACTGAAAAGAGGACAAATGAAAATAGGGGTTGCAGTTGAGAAGATATTAAGGCAACCAAATAAAAGTTGTGATGACTTCCACTGTGAGAGGAACACAAGAGGTGATGGCAAATGATAAGATTTGGGATATATGTTTTAAATCAGAAACAAGAGCAATGATGAATGGATTAGAGGTTGTACTAGTCTGCTAGGGCTGCCATAACAGAACACCACAGACTGGGAGATTAAACAACAGAAATTCATTGTTTCACAGTTCTGGGGGCTGAAAATCCAAGATCAAGGTGCTGGCAAGACTAGTTTCTTCAGAGGCTTCTCTCCTTGGCTTGAAAATGGCTATCTTCTTCTCCTTCTACCTTTACAGAGTCGTTCTACTGTGTTTATCTGTGTCTTAATTTCCTTTTCTTATAAGAACAACAGTCAAATTGAATCAGGACCCATACTCATGACTTCATTTTACCTTAAGTACCTCTTTAAATAAGGTCTTATTACCAAGTACAGACATATTCTGAGGTACTGCTTCAACATATGAATTTTGTAGGGCTACAATTTAGCCCATAACAGATGTAGAATTCCAGAGGAAGAGAGGGTTCCAGAATGATCTTGCATTTTAGTTTAGTTCTATCCTAAAACAAAGATTGGGGTTACCATTCATTGAAAAAGAAAGACCAGGAGAATAGCAGATTTGAAGGCAAAAATCATCCAGGTGGAACATTGAGTAAACTGTTAAATTGGACCATGTAATTCAAAGAAAAGTCAAGGATAATATTATACATTACGATTTTTGTCAGCAAATTCATGACATTAAAACATGAGATGGTTAAAATCTCCTAGATAATGTGTTTGGGCAGGGAAGTAAATAAGTACGCAGATGGAGACCTATGCCATTTCAATATACAAAATCCTAATATAAGCCATTCCTAAATACAGTGAAGGAGATTGAGGAGTAACCATTGAGCTAGGAATGCTCAGAAAGATCTACCTAGGAAGGATAGAGAATCAAGTATTTCAAGAAGGAAGAAAGTATAACATGTATCAAATTCAAAAATAAGACTAGTAACAAGACCACTGGCTTTTTCCACCTCAACGTTGTTAGAGACTTCGACTAATGCAATATTGGCAACATGGTAGAGATGAAATCTTAATTCCCCAAATACAGAGGGTGGTTTCTGTATTACTTTGCTACTTTACTCCCAACCTCTAGTACAGGTGGAGTGACTGCAATTATCTGAATGTCAACATGGACTTCTGACTGTGATTAGGAATTCCAATTCCTCCACTTGATTTAGAACCTGATAGCTTACCTACCTCTTGCCACTTTATTCTTGCCATGAGAAGAAGCCAACTTCACTCGGAGTTATTTAAACCTCCTCACACCAAGAATCCCAGCTGCCTAACTAGAAATACTTGTTGCCATTTTAAACACTCTCTGCCAGCCAATATGTATCATCTGAGTTGATACCTCTGGAGTTACCTAAAGAGCATGTAGCCAAAAATTGGCTCTAGATATAAGAGATTACATATCTAGGAGGCTACCCACCAGAATGATTCAAGCTTCAAATTCTTCTATCAGAGGTCCTATTTTTACAATCATCCACATTTTATAAATTTTAAAAAAATTTAAAATTAAAGCATTATTTTCCATACTACATGGCATGTGAAAAGGTTAGATCTAGCACGCTATAAATAATTTGTTGCTCATGGCATGGTAGTCATCTATAACATAGATGTGGTAGTGAATTTCATAATAGATTGTAGCAATGATTTCTTACTGATAATACACTAATTGTGGTTATTATTAGACATTTTGGCCAATAAAATTTATTTTTGGAAACAAAATTGCAATAATGCAAGCATACACAAATTATATGAATTCTGAACAACCTGAGCTTATGGAATACAATCTGAAGGGGAAAAAAAAAGCATTATCCTTTTCTTCTCTACTTCCCATTCAGACATCCTCTGTGGGCCTATTTCATAACTGCTCCTCAAGCTGCTGTTTCTAAATCACAAAGCAGCCATCACTTAATTAGTTCTATGTCCAGTCAGATGTAAGAACAAGATAAACAAAATCTAGACTTCACTTAGTGTTGAAATCCCTGCCCTCTCTCAGCTTAGTCCCCCTTTAAACTTATGTGATTTATTTTCTACTTCTTCTGTGCTTATAATCTTCTTTCCCTACTTACTAAGTTGCTCCCATATCTCCAGGGTTGAATACGCAGGAGGTAGGAAAGGTTTAAAAGCAGAAAGGTCTTAGCTTACCAGTCTGCCTATGTCTGGGCTCTCTGGACTTGATATATTCAAGCTGGTTCTCTCACAGGATGCTTTCATGGATTCCTTGGAGAATGACCTTGAACCGATCAGTGCAGTCTCTTTCTACAGTTTCCTAACACTGAAAATACGCCCCCTTTCAACTGCCGGGTATACATCGGAATTTTCACAAATAATCTTATTTTCTGTTAATGTTCCGTCATCCCTCCAGGGTATTCATTGGACAATATCCCTTTAACATGGGTTCAGGTTCTATATCATCCCCCCAACACACACACACACACACACACACACACACACACACACACACACACACACACCATTGTTTCTCAGAAAATATACCTTGACTCATCATTAGTAGGAGAACAGCACAGGTATTTCTACAATGCAGCTACCAACCTTCCCTGTACTGTCAGACATGCAGCTCCCTTTCACTTTTAGACCTCTCAAGCATAGGTCCAGTACCAGACTCTTCATCTGAACAGGCTTCAGGAGCACAGGACCAAGTTCGGCAAGTAGCCTCCTTGAAGCTCATTTCATTTGGCAAGAAAGAACTATCAACACCATTGCTCGTGATGAGTCCAAAGGACTGATCTCATATTAACACTCTAGAAAGTTTAGCTTGAATTCCCAGACATTATCTTGGTGTCTCTAATGTCTTTTAGATAACTGAAGTGGTAGGTAAATAAAGCTGAAAAAAAAGTTCTTGACTCTCTGCTTTCTATATTGTATTAGGTAGATTCACACCTCACTTTGAAATAAGGTAGTATTTGGCACCTAGTTTCTTGAGGTTTTAGCCAATAATGACAGGGGGAAATGTATTTTAATGTCTTGCTACATCAGCATATAAATATGTTACTTAATAAAAACATTTTCTTTGGGGAATTAACATATTTCAATACCAGGAAAACTATTCAGCACAAAGGATCAGGTCAACAATATCCTAGGTAAAGAAATTTCCCTTGGGTTTTAAAACATGGACTATGCTTCAGATTCTGTTGTCTATGCCCCTCCCCTGCTCACTCTCTGTCTCTCAAAATAAAATAAAAACATAAAAGGGGCGCCTGGGTTGCTTAGTCGGTTAAGCGTCCGACTTTCGCTTAGGTCATGATCTCGCGGTTCGTGGGTTCGAGCCCCGCGTCGGGCTCTGTGCTGACTGCCAGCTCAGAGCCTGGAGCCTGTTTCAGTCTGTGACTCCCTCTCTCTCTGACCCTCCCCTGCTCACGCTGTCTCTCTCTCTCTCTCTTTCCTGGAAATAAATAAAAACATTTTAAAAAATTTTAAAAAAATAAAAAATAAAAACATAAAAACATAAAAAAAACAATAAAAAATAACAAAACGTGGCCTAGTTACACAGTGTATTACTAGTCAACAAAAATGAATGAAGTAGAGATATATTCAATAATAAAGATGAATCCCAGGAGCACTAGGCTGAACAGAGGAAGTTAGACACAAAATACTACATATTTATGATTCCATTTAGATGAAATTCTAGCAGAGACAAACCTAGATCTTTAGTGACGGAAAGCAAACCAGTGGTACCTTGGAAGATGTAAGCAGGTTCACTAGAATGGGACACAGGAATTTTGGAGGTGACAGAAATGTTTGTGGTGAATATATGGATAGGTAGGTATATGAATTTGTCAAAACTCATCAAAATGTACATTTTAAATGAATCTTTTAAAATTACATGTAAATTTATATATATACATAAATGTACCCTTTAAAATTTATATATATATAAATTTATATACACATATATAAATTCAATGTGAAAACTACATACCTGGACTGTATCATATTTGCCCTTACAAAACTGGTTTAATTCAATTGTTCTTTATTTTTATGTTTTGTCATAACTCTCCCAAAGGATATAGTAAAAAGTAACCTCACCAACACAAGCTGTGTTTTCAGGAGGGATGCTTTTGAGTGAGCTGTTCACCATTCCTTCTATGTGAATAAACAGCAACAAAAAATATTCAGTAATATGTGAGCTACTAGCAAATACTGTTTGTTTTTATCCTATGAACACTAAATCACATAAAAGATAATTTATTTTTCCTCTGTGAGGTTACTTCTGCCAACCTTAAAACTTTGAAATCTCTGGGTCTCATGGCATGCATTCTGTATATTAACACAGCTTTTTACTTGCCTTATTTTTTCCTCATTAAGATTAAAGAACCCTGTATTGCCACTGATTTATTATTGCAGAAACGAATAAAAAAGGTAAAGTAAAAAGGAGATTCTTGAAAACATCTGTCAACCAAAGAGAAAAGACTATAAAAGCAACCATACCAATAATTAAACTCCAAATGCTAAAGACCTGCCCAATCCCTTTAGATGCATACAAGACATAAAAATTCATCATAGAATTCATTCATACAAAAAAAATGGGAATTTGTTTTATGCAATGACTTTTGCTGAGAAATCTGAGGTGTGGGGTCAAGGATAGACAATCTATTGCTATTGGGAAGATTCTGAATCTTGTCTTGCGAATCAAATGAAAAAATATGAGAAAGTAACTTCAATTTTATTAACTTGGAAAAGGATTTAAAATCCTCATTTCACCTCTGTTTTAAGGTATTAATTAAAATAGTGTGTGAGAGAGAGAGCCTGCTAGTATTAGTGTTGAAACCAAACAAACAAAAAGTTAATGAAAATTAAATTGTACAAACATTACCTAACAATACAATGATTGGTGATTTATTAATGAGGAAAGAGTAAGTCAAGTAGAGTGTGCATACCACATATAGCTGCCTCTCAGACAATAAGGGCCTGAGATGAAAAAAAGCATATAACTATTTCAGTATTTTCTCCTTCTGGCAACTTTTGATTGTTATTGTTGTGTTCATTCCTTTCGCAGCTGTTCTCAAGTTCACTGGCCATCTTGTGTTTTATCCTGTCAACAAGTTTCTCACATCCCTTCCATCCACACTTCTCAAGCATTCCCAGTAGAATCCCATACACACAAGCAACATTTTCTTCACATTTTCCTTTTATTTCTAGTTTGCTCCCAGCATGTCTTCACAGGGAGGGGGACAGCATTGCCAAGACTTTCTCCAGCTTGAGAGGAAAACTACTAAGCATGCTCCAATTTTTCTCTCTAGGTCCACAGGTGGTAAAGCCTTTATGTTCATCTTACTGGTTCATTTGACAAGAAATAAATGAATATCTTCTATGTACTAGCTGCTGTGTAACCAATGGTTGCAACGTGAGTTCACAAACAATTCCTCAACAGTTCTCAGCATCATCTGGAAGTGGCATTATCTGTGTCTACATTTCACAAAGAAAAAAAACAACTGAGACTAAATGACTTGGGGTGACACTTCCAACCTAGAGATTAGACTCTGATCTGTCACCCTCTGCCATATGGCAGTTTAGAAGGATGCTTCTGTAACAATATAACTAATTCCTGGGTCTATTAAAACATACTTCATAATAAATCACAAACATACAAGGAAGAAAGGAGGGGAGGGAAGAAAAAGGAAAAACAGCAGCAACACAGAGCTAAAACAAGATTTGAGAGTTGTGGACTGGAGGATAATATGGAAGCTAAGTTGCCTGAGGATAAATATCCACATTAGTATTGAGCTATTTGAGCCCCCATGAAGATGTATAGGATTGACTTGGGACTCCTCCCCCTTAAGCCTAATTCCTCAAAGAGGCCTAATGTGCTACCAAATCAGCAAAGCCCAGCAGTTTTCAGTAGAAACAAATGAAATCCTCTGAAGGAAAGCATCATCAATTTATACCTTTGGGGTACATTAAGATTAAACTGAACCGATAACATATTAACAAACACAAAAGAAAACAAACCACCATATGATTGAGGAGAAGCAACAAATAATAAATTTCTTTAGATGACCAAAGATCTCAGATATGAAATTTAACAATGGAGACAGAGATGGGAGATGGGGTGCCTGGGAGGCTCATCAGTTAAGTGTCCGACTTCAGCTCAGGTCATGATCTCACAGTTTGTGAGTTCAAGCACCATGTCAGGCTCTGTGCTGACAACCAGCTCAGAGCCTGGAGCCTGTTTCAGATTCTGTATCTCCCTCTCTCTCTGACCCTCCCCTGCTCACACTGTCACTGTCTCTCTCTCTCTCTCTCTCAGAAATAAATTTTAAAAATATTTTTAAAAGATATATATATATATATATATATATATATATATATAGAGAGAGAGAGAGAGAGAGAGAGAGAGAGAGAGAGAGAGAATTCTAAGCACATTCCACACTGACAGCACAGAGACCAATGTGAGGCTCAAACTCACAAACCTCAAGATCATGACCTTAGCTGAAACCAAGAGTCAGACACTTAACCGACTGAACCACCCAGGCACTCCTGGTTCTTTTTAAAATAAAATTTGTAAAGTGTTTAATGAATAAATTTTCAAATAAGTTGCCCTAGCAATGCTACTTTTAGGTAATAACCCAAGGAAAATGACAACATAGCTCCACATTAAAAAAAAAAAATAGATCATAAGCATTATACTAGCAAAGATCTGGAAATAAACCAGATATGTACCCATTACCAAGTGAATGGATGAATACATTGTTGCACATTCAAACAACTGAGTGGTACTCAAAATAAAAAGGACTGAGGTACTGATAAACACAGTAACGTGCATTAATCTGAAAAATATGATGTTCTGTTTAAGTAACCAGATATAAAATAAGTACTCAATAAGATACCATCCATATAAAATTTCAGATGAGAACAGGCAAGACTAAGTTTTAGTTATAGATACTGAAACAGTGTGGCTTGGTAAAGAAGGGATCACTGACTGGGAGGAAGCACAAAAGAATTTAAAATTTCTGGGGTATGGAAACATTTTAGATCCTAATTGGGGTGCTATTATGCAATAATATACATCTGTCAAAACTCATAAAACATACTCAACATATTTGGGTTATACAGCAGGGTACTTTTATATACCCCTACACCCCAAAATCAATGGGAAGGCTGAAAAACTGATCAAACATCTCTAAAGAGAGAAGTTGAGAAATGGAAACTAAATCAGAAGAAATGACATGAAGTGAAGCACAGAAAGAGCAAGAAAAAAGAAACTATAGAGGACAGAGACATGGAAAACATTTCACAGGACAAGGATTTATATCAGCCTTCTGCAAACAAATAAATAAAAGTTCAGTTTAAAATAAGTTAAGAATCTTCCTAAAATAATATAGAGCTGACAAGAGGCTATGAATCATTCTACTGAAATCTATGCAGTCCGGAATCCAAGGAGATGAGTAAAGAACTGAAACCACTTAGTCTGAGGGATTTTCCCAAACTTGTAAAACACTTAGATTTTGAGAATCTTCTAGGGCCCAGGGGACCATAATAAAAGCTCAGGAGCAATAAAATCTGTTCCTCAAAGGGCAATCACTTAGGTAAGAATGACCTAAATAAACCCATCCTACCCTGTCCCAATCCCAGGCAAGGAAACATGCCTTGGCTGTCAGGATCAGAAAGGGGATGCTGTGTGGAAATAATTCCACAAAAACTTTAGGGTTATAGATAAAAATCAAACTTATTTATAGCTAAAATTCTTACCATCTTTGTAGTTCTGAAAACTTCAGGCAGAAGCAAGGTAAAAGAGGTCCTTGGTAAGAAAGGCCCTTGGTGCCTGGAATTGACGAACTCAAAGACTCTGAAGATAAAAGCAACTCATCCCAGCTTTTGGAGAAGTGCTCAGGGTTGCAAACAGTCTTCAAGTGGAAGAGAAGGTGACTTGTACAAATAAAGACTGACAGTGAAGATAAAATATTTGGATTACGTCAAGATGAGCTTCCTATTGCCCAAGCTAACTAGCGAAAATGAAGTAGACCAAGCAATAAAAAGTACTGCAGAGGTATTGGCTCTCAGGTTTGGGAGTGACAAGAATCCTGTCTGTCTGCAGCTAGATAATATTCTTTCTAAGACCTCCTCTGACCTAAGTAAAATGGCTGCTATATATCTGGTAGATGTGAACCAAACTCCCATTTACACGTACTATTTTGACGTCAGTTATATTCCCTGTACTGTGTTTTTCTTCAATGGGCATCACATGTAAGTTAGATTGACCTGAACTCATTGCAGGTGTGAGAGGTTCTTTCACCCAAGTGGTTCCAGTAACTCATCTGCCTGTGAGGGTGGCTCTATGAGTCCTACGTTGGTGCTGCATCCTCAGCTGACCCACTCCTTGGTCATGAGAAACTCTGGCGCAAAAATGAAAGTGTTTCCAGTAGGACTGGAAAATTTTAACATCCTACTTAAGTAGGAAAGAATTGTACATTTTGTGCAGCACTAACTACCCTCCAGTGTGGAAAATACAGAACAGCTTTTTTAAAAGTTTCCTATAAATTTTATTTAAAACAAACTATGCCATTGTTCTTAAACTTTTGGAACTGGTAGGCTGCATTTATGAAAGAAGAGTTCCTTGCAGAAAACTGAGACATGTTTCTCTCTGGCCAAGTGTCCTGTCTTCTGCCACTCAGAGAACTCTGAGGTAATTCTCCAACCAATTCTGTCAAGAATAAGCACTGTGAAATCTTTAACACCTTCCACTGTATCTAGTCAGCATCCCAGTACTCAACATGTATTTTCAGTGTATCCATAATTCTTATCATTTCTCACTGTGGTTGAGATGTGTGCTTGTCTAGATCTGTGTATCTCATTTGTCACTATCTACTTGAAAGTGCATTAAATGTTACCTGTTTAAAAAAAAAAAGCAATTCATTCTAAGCCTCAAAGAGGGCCCACAAATAATTTTCTATGGACACTAAACATTTTATAGTAAAAAATGATCCCAGAATAAAACAAGGTACCATAAGAATCATCCCACAAAAATAAAGCAGCAGAAACAAACTCATATGAATCTCAGAAACTTTTGATAATTTTGCAATTATCAACAGTAAATTATTTCAAACATATTTTATAGCAAGGATGTGCAGAAATCAAAACCCTTGGAAACAGTGAAGCCATTCTGGAAAACAGTTTGGTATTTCTTCAACAAATTAAACATAGAACCAACAAACTGTCTTGTTTCTAGACCAAACTCTTCTTTCTGCAAAACTCGCTCCAACCTACTAACCTACCATATATCGTATATACTGGATATCTTTATCCTCCTTGATATTACAGTGCTTGCTGGGTGGCCATTTAAATGAGCAGACTTTTACTTTAAAGAAGGTTTAGGACCAGATCTCAACCAGATCTCTACTTTTTTAGGTTTGTGATACTGACCCAATCAACTAATTTCTTTTCGGTTCAGTTTTCTAATCTGTTAACCAGTTATAATATCTACCTTGTAGGAACCAGTGATACTTATGGATTATAAATGTGCCAGACATCTTCTAAAGTTATAAGGACCAAGATAAGATACTATCTGCATTTAATAAATTAAAGCATCAAGCATATTCTGCTTGCCTCCATGTCTATTTTCTTTGAGATGTCATAGTGTGTCTCTACAATTCTATGTACAGTTTCTAGCACAGTATCTGGAATATATTAGGTTTGACTATGTCTGCACTCTCATTAGGGACCTTCAGAGTACAATTGAATTCTGACTCACAAGTCTTGTATAGGCTAGATTTTGACATCAGTTGAATACAAAATAGAAACCACCATCATCAGCAGGACAACATCAAGCATTCCTCTTCAGCAGGAATCCCTATAATGGTGCAGCACATCAGTGTACACAGCCCTCAGGGAGGTATCTACTTCTCAGGTGACTATGCAAATGCAAGGAGATGAAATTCACACTAGATAGCCTTATCACTTATCTATTTGTACATAACAATTGCCTCTAAAATTTTCTGGCTTAAAACAACAAACTTTTTTCCCCCTATATCTCACAGTTTCTGTAGCCCTGGGTGCAATTTCGCTGGGTCTTCTGGCTCGGGATTTCTCCAAGGCTAGAATAACGCCATAATGCAGTCATCTCAAGACTTGACTTAGGGAAGATTCACTCATAAGATCATTGGTTTGTTTGTTGGCAGAGTTCAGTTTCTCACAGGTTTTTGGACGGTGGGCATCAGTTCCTTTCCAGCTATTAACCAGATGCTTCCCTCAGCTTCTGATTATGTGGACCTCTCTATAAGAGAACAGCTCATAACACAGCAACCAGGCTTTTGTCAGCACAAAAGCAAGAGTGTTAGAACAGAAATGAAGCCAGGGTCTTTTGTAACCTAATCTTGGAATCAACATTTCATTTATTTTTTGCTATATTCTTTTTATTGAAGCTGAGTCACTAAGCCTAGCCAAAATTCTAGTGGAAGAAATTACATAGGGCATAAATACCAAAAGTAAAGCACCACTGGGATCGATTTGGAAGCTATCTACCACTTCAGGAAGCAAAGTAGCTTAAGGTGCCTCATTTCCAACGAGAGTCAATAGTTCTTGTAACAAATCCCTAAGTGTAACTTCCAGGTTTACTTCAGGGGACAGGACAGTTGTAGCGGTTAATATACTCAGGAAGTCTAAGGTATGGCATGTGCATAAGGCATTTATAATTCTCATATGGCTTCTTTAAAAAAAAAACTTTACTGAGGTATGACTGATATATAGAAAGCTGTATTTAACATGTATAATTTCATGTAAATGGATAGAAGTGTATAACCATGAAACTATCATCACGATCAATGTGATAAACTTATCACTGCCCCTGATGTTTTCTTTTCCTTTTGTGGTAAGAAAACTTAATATAAGATCTACCTTCCTGTTTTTAAAGTTTATTTATTTATTTATAGAGCACACAGAAATAGGGGAGGGGCAGACAGAGAAGAAGAGAGAGAATCCCAAACAGGCTCTGCACTGTCAGCAGAGACCAACGCAGGGCTTGAGTTCATGAACTGAGATCATGACTTGAGCCGAAATCAAGAGCTGGATGGTTAACTGACTGAGCACCAGGCATCCCTATAAGATCTACCATCTTAATGGATTTTTAAAGAAACAATACAGCACTGTTAATCATAGTCCCTATTTGTAAAGATTTCAAGGATTTACGTACCTTGCATAGCTGAAACTTTGGCCTCTTTACCAACACCTCCCCCACCTACCCATTTCCCCCTCCCTTCAAGTGCTGGCAACCTCCATTCTACTCTCTTGCTGCTATGATTTTTACTTTTTTAGACAAAATCCTTATCAAAATCCCAATGGAATCTGTTACATAAATAGAAAAAAATAATCCTAAAATTCATTTGGAACCACAAAAGACCTCAGTCAAAGCAATTTTCAGCATTAAGAAACCTGAAGATACCACACTTCCTGATTTCAAAATACATTACAAAGTTACAGTAGGCAAAGGAGTATAGTAATAGCCAAAAGACATTAAAAAACAACAACTGGAATAGAATATAGAGCCCAGAAATAAATCCACACTTATACAGTCAATTGATCTTTGACAAGGACACCAAGAATACATTATGGAGAAAAGATGGTCTCTTCAAGAAATGGTATTGCTTCCATATGCAAAAGAATGAAATTGGACTCTTACCTTACACCATACACAAAAATGAACTCAAACTGAATTAATGACTTAAATGTAAAACCTGAAATAATAAAATTCTTTGAAGAAACAGAGGGAAATCTCTCCTAAAGATTGGAATGAACAATGATTTTTTTAACAGCAAAAGTACAAGCAACAAAAGCAAAAATGAACAAATGAGACTACATTAAATTAAAAGGCTTCTGCACAGCAAAAGAAGCAATTAAAAAAATAAAAACACAACCTTCAGAATGGGAGAAAATATCTGTAGACCATATACCTAATAAGGTGTTAATAACTCAAAAATATATAAGCAACTTCTACAGCTCCATAACAACAAAACTGATTTCAAAATAAGCAGGGGAACCTGCTTGGGATTCTCTCTCTTCTCCTCTCTTAGTTGCTCACCAACTCTCTCTCACACGCATGCACTCTCTCTCCCTCAAAATAAATAAGCTTAAAAAAAGAAAAATAATAATAAGCAAAAGACCTGAATTGGCATTTCTCCAAAGAAAATAAATAAATGGCCAATGGGTATATGAAAAGGTTTTCAATATCACTAATCATTAAGAAACTGAAAATCAAAACAATGTGGTATCACTTCACACCTATTAGGATGGCTCTTTAAAACTGACAAAGGACAAGGGGTGCCTGGGTGGCTCAGTCGGGTGAGTGGCCAACTTTGTCTCAGTCATGATCTCACATTTTCTTTCTTCAAGCCCTCGGTTGGGTTCTGTGCTGAAAGCTCAGAGCCTGGAGCCTGCTTTGGATTCTGTGTCTCCCTCTCTCTGTCTGCCTCTCCCTCTCTCTTGTACTCTCTCTCTCTCTCTCTCAAAAAATAAATAAATAAACATTTTAAAAAATACACAAAGGACAAATGTTGCCAAAGAAGCAATTTTCTTCTTCTTTACATGGTTGGTGGGAAGATAAATGGGTATAGCCACTATACAAATCAATATGGAGGCTCCTCAAAAAGTTAAAAATTTTTAAATTTCAAATTACCACTTGATCCAGCAGTCCCACTTCTGGGTATATATCCAAAAGAATTGAAATCTAGATCTCAAAGAAATATCTGTACTCCTATGTTCACTGAAGTATTTTCCACAATAACCAAGTTATGGAAACAGCCTAAATGTTTTTCAATGGCCAAATGGATGAAGAAAATATGGTGTATACATATATAAATATACAGCATAATATAATTCATTCTTTAAAAAGAAGGAAATCCTTCCATTTGCAACAATACAGTGTAGATTTACCTGGAGGTAAGTGCTGCATGATCTCACTAATATGTGGAATCTAGAAAAGTTCCTCCGATCTTAATTGCAGTGGTTTAGCAGGATCAATGACAGTCTCCCTTTATCAGATTATCAGAGCAGAAAGAAGTTTAATAAAGATCAAATTCTCTTTACCTCCATATGAAGTTACTATTTTTAAGTCAAGAATGGCCAAATATTAGAAAATTTATATGGCTCTACCTATGTGTTTAATGAATATATGGCTATCAAACTTAATTGAACTGAGTTGAGTTCACAAACAAGTTTGGGAGAGTTAGATATCAAACAATGTGAATCTAGAGAACTGAATAGGAGAGGGGGCAAAGACGATCAGGTCTAAGCATGCTACCTCAGCAGCACTGTGAATTTATCACACACTGAAGATGAATGGAGGAAACCTGCTACAATGGAGGATGAGTATCATATGCAGAAAAAAGAACTATTAAACAACTATTTATTACTGTGGAAGGTCCCACTTCAGTTCAGGTTACTTAAACAAAATTGTTTGAACACTCATAAGATACTAGTAAGTGTGGTTAAGAGCTAGACATAGACACACATAAGCATGGTCCCTGACCATACTCACGTTTATAGAACTTCTACCATATAAACACATTATCCTTATAGCTAAGTAGAAAAGGATGAATGAGATAAAGTTTCTGTAATCAAGGCATTTGTGACCAAGTGTAAATAGACATAAAAAATATCACTTAGTATACAAAGCAGAAAGTGGAAGAGATGAGACTCAAGAGGCAAGAAGTGACCAAAGGATAGAGAGCTTTGTAAATCATTCTAAGGAAAGTGATGAAAAGTCCTTGGAGGTTTTCATCAGAGCAGGGGTGTGATCGAAAAATATAATCCTTGCTGCTGGTATAAAAGAAGTGGGAGTGGAGAGAAAGAAAAGTCTTTGCAGAGAGCAAGAGGATCGGAATAATACAATGGCAAAAGAATGAATACTTTACTCCAGCTTCTGCTCACAGAGATATCCAAATAAATCCACACCCTCTCATCGTGATATCAACAAGCATCACTGCCTTAGGCCCCTCTTCTTGCTGCTCCCATCACTATTTCCCCATTCACGGCCAGGGCCCATCATATGATTCACTTAGGTAGACATTTTGCCGAGTGCCTGGTAAACAGTAGATACCCATGACATTTGGCTTTCTTTGACCACATGAATCAGGGAAGCTGCTACACAGTGGACACATGCCTTGCCTCCTGTTTTACTGGCTTCCTCCTAACTTGGCAAAAGTCTGTGGCCTTGAAAAGAAGGGACTTAGGCTAAAAAAAAAAAAAAAAAAAAAAAACTACTGAGGAGCATCTGTGTTCTGTGTACACAGCACTGTTTTGAAATCTCCTGTCCCTGCTTCAAAGAGCTTGACAGCAGCGAGAACCAACTGTTTGGTTAATGAAACCACAAAGGCTAAAGAAATAAAATAATAACCTATAGCTTTCTTTCAAAATCCTTTCAGAATTCAGAACTCAGTTTCATTGCTCAGAAATCCTTTCATTATCCAGTTATTTAAGTACCTACTAAGTACTAGGGCAAGAATATAAGTCCTACCTTATGTGAGTTCATAGTAAGAAATAGATGAAAAATAGATGATGATAGATAGACAGATAGATAGATATAGAGAAAGATAATTGGTCAACATACTGAGTTCTAAAAAAACAAAAAAATAAAAGGAGTTTTGTTCACTCCGAATAGAGTGAGCGACTATATCATGAGCCTCTACCTGCGGCACAGGGGTGGGCTTACAAGAGAGGGGCTGTCAAAGCCGGGCATCAAAAGACAAAGATGAGTATCACAGAGGAAAATGGAAGTAAATTTGTTCAGTAAGAGGCAACACTATACAAGCATACAAGAACACACAACTGGAATTAAAGAAACTGCAGGCCAGACTGTGGACAATGATAAATTAATCAAAATAAGGCCCTCCCTTCTGAAATTCCAGAGTCTTTCCCATGTGCTTTTTATGAGGAAAAGATATTTTGGATACGTAGCTACCATTTATAGTCACCCTGTATCTACACTGTACAATGTCTTAGTTGTTCCTGTATCTTCTTCCTATTTCTGGATCTTCGTACAACTTGTTAGCTATTCAGTGTCCCCAAGTAAGAAGAACATAAAAGGTTTTACCCTCTCTTTCAATCAAATAGTGATTGAGAAATACCACGTAGTTTTCAGAGAAAATAAAATCTGTTGCTCTAGGTGAACAGTGCATTAAACGGGGAGATAATACAAAAAGCATTCATCATACACTTAATAAAATCTTAAGTTTTTTCTGCATGCAATGATCAACATTCCCTGGTGTTGAAGATGTAATAAAATCTATGGTGCAAATTTGGCAAACACAGCAAGGTCCTACTGTGTGGGCGGTATAGGATCTGCAACATAAGCCTCCAAATAGGTCTTTAAGTAAAGTTACAGATGGCATGACAGCTCCAGCGCCATCAACCTGACCAGCCATGTGCTGAATGTAAAGTGTAAATAACTGTCTCTGTGATGAGCAGAGAGCTCTTCTTTGATATTCAAATGTACTGCAACCTACTTAGCAATATGGTTATACAGCAATTCGTGAATACGACATAAAATTTTGTTATTAAAAATTTCAAAATCAACACTCATTATTTTATCACTATGAAAACAAATGAGAATTGTTCTAGGCACTTGGAAAGTAGAAAAATATTCAAGAATACTAAGTACCCCATACCCTAAAGCAATGAGATAGGATACACTGAGACATTATAAAGTCAGCCTCTTGGCATTTGCCCTCACCCACATACAAGGTACATAAGGAAAGGGTAAGGGAATTGTTCTAAAGACTTTGAATGTAATCTTTACTTAGAACATTTTCCCAAATGATAGCTGGGGTAAATCTGCTTGGACTGGTTGGCAGAAGGTACCCTACATTGTCATTGATGATGCTCTCTAATGTACCTGAGGTTATCCCCCCCTGGGAGAATTAACTGGGTGGTGATTGACTTCTTCAAGGAAAAAGTTGAAGAAAAAAAAAAAAAACTAACTTATGGTGTCATATATTAAAAAAAAAAAAAAGTAGGGGCACCTGGGTGGTTCAGTTGGTTAGGCGTTCAACTTCAGCTCAGGTCATGATCTCGTGGTTTGTGGGTTTGAGCCTCGCATCGGGCTCTGTGTTGACAGCTCAGAGCCTGGAGCCTGTTTCAGATTCTGTGTCTACCTCTCTCTCTGACCCTCCCCTGCTCACGCTGTCTCTCTCTCTCTCTCGGAAATAAATAAAACATTCTAAAACATTAAATAAATGAATAAGTTAAAAAAGTAGAACCACTCCTAAAAACGTGAAGGGAATATGCAGGTATTAGAGTTCATAAAGCAATGGGCCCCATCTGGAGATGTATGAGAAGAAAATAAAAATTGAGATTTTTAACTACAAACACATGAAGATGAGAACCAGTGACAATGACAGCATATTGGAAATCATAACCTTTTATCAAGTTAAATGTGACTTTCCCTTCATCTCATTTTTATTTAGAACCTGAAAGGTAAGAAAAATTTGAAGAATGACAAGTGTCTACACACACCTCTCAGCCCCCACATGCAGAACATGATATGAGATTATAAATCAATTCTGCTAATCTTCATAGTAAGATCAAAGAGAATGGTAGCAAGTCAATAAATGTCAGGAGAGAGTTATCAGCATGCTGTTGGGAGTGGGAATGGTTCAAGAAGGGAAAGAAGATAGTCTCAAAACTGAGGGGCCCTTCATGACATAAGACAAGTATTCTGGAATTTGAAGAATCTGGGGATTGACATCTGACCTGCAAAGTCTGAACATGAGAGGTGTTGGCTACAAGAGGGCTGCACTAAGGGGATCTACATGTCCCCTGAAAGGAAAGCACAAGTATTCGATGAGAGGAGACTCATCAAACTGAAGCTGGAGGAGAGAGGTGACATCACAAAGTGGTAAAATGCTAAAAGGCAGAGGACCAACAGGAGTTCTACACAACCAGCATGAAGAAGAAAGAGACAACAGGTGAGACTCTCCAACAAACACATAAAATGTATCAAGAAAAAAGTAAAGATCAGTGTTTAGCATCTTCCAATGTGACATTCACTGGGTCAGTTGTCAGTTCATTGCCTCTTGCCCCGAATGCATCCTTCAATATATGTTCTGTGAAAAACAACAGATTACCTTTAAACGTTTTCTCTTTGAAGTGAGAACGATGTTAGGCTTTCTCACTGCAGGATGCTGGAGGGACACTGCAAGACAAAGAGGCTTTCCTTGAAATTTCTACCAAAAGTCAGGAGTCGGCAGCATGGCTGTGAGGTCATCTCATAGAACACTGCACCACCCATGAATGTACAACGCAGTCTCTCTGCAATATTGAAGCCTCATCAGGCAAAAACCTTTTTGCAGCATTCTGTACCTGGAAACCAGAGCTCTACTTCACTCACATGGCCTAAAGTCCTCCTACCTACATCTGCACTGGGACTCCCACTACAAGCCCACGCTCCCAGCTGCTGATCTGGCATCCTGCTTGCAGTTCCACAAGGAAGGTTCCCTATTGTCTATCAGAAGCTCCCCAACAGCTACAGACTAGCCAAACCAAGAATCTTCTCTGCTATCTAGAAGGTTGAACCCCTCCTCCTCCAAAAAGGCCTGAATCCTTTCTATTTTTCCCTTTCTTGGCTACTCTCCCTCAGTCATAGGGTACCATATATGTCTTAGAGTTACACCTCTATCATACTTAATAGTTCTTTATGTTAAACTTCCCCTGTTGATCCTACTGTGTAGTTTCTATCTCCAGAGTAGACCCAGAATGCTACTGTCATCAGCACAATTCCATACTTTGTCATACAATTCCGTAATGATACAAATCAGGTAAACCTTTCTGCATCCTACCTCTGCTCCCTTCCCAATTCCCTCCAACTCTGGAGAAGTCAGATCAGCTCAGTGAGAGGAGGTGGGAGGGTGGTGGGAAGCAGAAGAGAAAGTTGATGAAATAAAACACAAGCTCCCTGAGTCACTACAGGTCTGATTCAATATACCTGCTAAATTATCTTATTCTGAGATAGGGATTTCACAGAATGGTTAGAAATATACCCCACTAATCTGTTGGCTCCATGAACTGTATCATTTTCACCACTGTACCTTTCCAACTACTAACAAAGAAGATAGCCAATTCTCAAAAATGTATTTTTTAATATTGTTGAATTGTTATCATCAAGGACAGGACCAAATAAGGTAGAAAGAAAAGGTAACCAGTATTTAGTCAGAGAGGAGCAACTGTATTTAGGAATAGGAGTCTTAAATTGACCCAAATTAAAGAAAAATATTTTTTAAAAATTAATTCCCAAAGTGAAAGAAGCCATTATATATTTTTCCAAGTATGAAATTTATTAAGTAAAGGCCATCCCTTGACAAAGAATCACAAAATTTTATTAGACAGGATATCCTCTGTTCTTAACCCCCTTCTGAAATTTTAATCCCCTCTGCAGCATCTCTGTAGCTTATTTCCAAACAACCAGGAACCGGGAAACATCCCCTCCCAAAAGGCACTCATCCCAATTTCAAAGACCACAAATAATTTTTAAAATGCCTTCTTTAATTCATTCAGGGGAAACTTAAACAGGTAAAGTCCTTTTTCCTGTGACAGCCCTTAAATACTTAAAGGTGGTCATTGTATCCCTGGAGATATTTTCTCTGGTTCAAGAGCCAACACTTTATTTCTCCTATAGCTTGATTTAGTGTTTTTTCACTGACCTAGTCACTCTCCTCTGCACACATACCAGTTATAAATGTCTTTTTTCTATTCCTCTCACATGTCTTCCTCTATGTGTAATGAGAACCTTACACTAGAGTTGGCACAGTATATAGCTACATGGCAGAACAGACAAGACTGTCATCTCTGAGGCTCAATATAATCTACTTCAGTGAGAGTAACCTAATCACTATTCCCATTCCACTCATAATCCCTGGGCAAGCTCATTAGTTTGGGTGGTTTTAATTACCACAAATATGATGCCCTAGTGCCTGATCCCTAATCACCAGCACAGGCCTCTTCCCAAGTTCCTGATGCATTTGATCATACTATCTGCTCATCATCACCCCTGGATAGCCCAGAGATGCCTCAACCTCAATAAGCTGAAACTAAAATCTCCATTTTTCTCTAGGAATGTACTCCTCCTCCCCCATATACTTTCTTAGTTAAGAGTGCTACCATCACCCCAGTCACACTAGCTAGAA
This sequence comes from Proteles cristata cristata, assembly GCA_017311185.1. NCBI lineage: Eukaryota > Metazoa > Chordata > Mammalia > Carnivora > Hyaenidae > Proteles > Proteles cristata. Next base: position 113,756 of record JAESUZ010002323.1, read on the forward strand.
CGCACCACACAGAGGCAAACATTAAATATATGTTTTCTCCTTGTTACTTTCCAAATATCTCTAGTAAGTATTTCTTTTCATCTTCCCACATTGATTCATTATCCACTATATTCTTCATATTAATTTCTCTGTCTCTACTATTACCTCATGCTTTTCATTCAATGCTTCCTATTACTTCCTGCTCTTCATTCTTCACGCAAGCATCCTCTCATCCAGGAAGCTCAGAAGGAAAAAGCCATCACCTTGGCCAAAACCAAGATACAAACATAGACAAGTTGAGGGTTTATGGCAACCACATCCCACCCAAACCATCCTCCTTTGAAACAAATACAAAGGACCATTTCTCTCACCTCAAAAATGCTTTTGATTTATTTTTTGATCTTGGACTGATTTTTTTTTTCAGGCATTTCCTAAGACTTCTCTGAGGTTCTTTATTACTTCCATTACCCAAAATGAGATACCACCATTGACTTGACAAAATTTGTCTCCCATCTATTTTCTTGAATCAAATAAAGTAGCAACCTTGGACAATTATGTTCTCATCAGGATCCCTTCTTAATATAATGGGAACTGAAGTTCTGGATTGCAGAGAGTCCATAACACCTAACATATGCATCAACTCATCTGAGAATCAAAGAAAGACTTAAAAGTAACCGAAAGACACACAGCATGTAGGTAAAAGATCACCTTGGAGATCAGTGATTCCAACCTGGCCCCTCTCTAGACATCTCAGGATCAGACATGGACTTCAGATGTGATTGTGTCATAGTCTTAAATTCATTACTTATAACTGTTTCCTAGGAAAGTTCCTTAATTCTTCTAAAATTCAGTTTCCTCATCTACAATAACAAGATAATAATAGTATCTATCTTATAATATCTTAATGAAGATTAGATGTGATATAAAGTACTAGAGAAGAACTCAAAAGTATTAACTGTCAGTAATACTCAAGATAAGGAAGCTAATTAAGCATCTAATTAGATGGAACTTCATATCAAATTTTCTTGTCAATATATGGTCTATTTTGAAAAAAGAAAAAGATAGATGAACAAAAAATGGCTTTGGCCCTTTATGTTTTTCCTTTGAATGATTGTTTCAGCTACAATCTAAAAGACTCATCAAAATTTCCCAAGGAAATTGCCCAGTCAGAAACATGGTCTTGGGCTATGAAATATGGCACATACAATCCACAGTCCATCAAACTTTGACATGGAATGAATCTTTAATGAACATAAACCTTCTTCATGAGTCTTCCCTCCTCAATCTTGGTCTCTTTAAGATGTAATTGTTAGAAGACAATCCTGTTGATTTAAATCTTTTCTTATGTTAGATGTCTTCATATGTTTTGTCTCACATAAAAAATTGGAGTTTTGTATAAGAGCCATACATTCCTTACACTTCTCTGGTCTTTTCAATATTTTTTTTTTTTTTTTACAAATAGTTTATTGTCAAATTAGTTTCCACATAACACCCAGTGCTCATCCCCACAAGTGTCCTCCTCCATGCCCACCCCTCCTCCCCCACATCCACCAGTCCTCAGTTTTTGTCAGCATTCAAGAGTCTCTCATGGTTTGCCTCTCCCCCTTTCCCCCACCATTTCCGCCCTTCTTCTCCCCCTTGGTCCTCTGTTAAGCTCCTCCTAATCCTCCTATACGTGCACACATATGATATTTGTCTTTCTCTGCCTGACTGATTTCGCTCAGCATAACACCCTCAAGGTCCATCCATGTTGCTACACATGGCCAGATTTCATTGTTTCTCATTGCCATGTAGTATTCCATGGTATAGATAAACCACATCTTCTTGATCCATTCATCTGTTGATGGACACTTAGGCTCTTTCCATGTTTTAGCTATTGTGGAGAGTGCTGCTATGAACATTGGGGTACATGTGCTCCTATGCATCAGCATTTCTGTATCCCTTGGGTAAATTCCTAGCAGTGCTATTGCTGGGTCATAGGGGAGTTCTATTGTTAGTTTCCTGAGGAACCTCCACAGTTTTCCAGAGGGGCTGTACCCGTTTACATTCCCGCCAACAGTGTAGGAGGGCGCCCGTTTCTCCACATCCTCGCCAGCATCTAGAGTTCTCTGATTTGCTCATTTTAGCCACTCTGACTGGCGTGAGGTGGTATCTCAGTGTGGTTTTGATTTGTATTTCCCTGATGAGGAGGGATGCTGAGCATCGTTTCATGTGTCTGTTGGCCATCTGGATGTCCTCTTTGGAGAAGTGTCTGTTCATATCTTCTGCCCATTTCTTCACTGGGTTGTTTGTTTTTCGGGTGTGTAGTTTGGTGAGTTCCTTATAGATTCTGGATATTAACCCTTTATCTGATATGTCATTTGCAACTATCTTTTCCCATTCCGTTGGTTGCCTATTAATTTTCTGGGTTGTTTCCTTGGCTGTGCAGAAGCTTTTAATCTTGATGAGGTCCCAATCAGTTTATTTTTGCTCTTGATTCCCTTGCTTTGGGGGATGTGTCAAGTAAGAAGTTGCTGCGGTGGAGGTCAAGGAGGTTGTTTCCTGCTTTCTCCTCTAGGGTGTTGATAGCTTCCTGTCTCACGTTCAGGTTCTTTATCCATTTTGAGTTTATTTTTGTGCATGGTGTGAGAAAATGATCCAGTTTCATTCTTCTGCATGTTGCTGTCCAGTTCTCCCACACCATCTGTTAAAAAGGCTGTCTTTTTTCCATCGGATATTCATTCCTGCTTTGTCAAAGATTAGTTGGCTGTATACTTTTGGGTCCACTTCTGAGTTCTCAATTCTGTTCCATTGGTCTATGTGTCTGTTTTTGTGCCAATACCATACTGTCTTGATGATGACAGCTTTGTAGTAGAGGCTAAAGTCTGGGATGGTGATCCCTCCCGTTTTGGTTTTATTTTTCAGGATTACTTTGGCTATTCGGGGTCTTTTGTGGTTCCATACAAATTTTTGGATAGTTTGTTCTAGTTTTGAGAAGTATGCTGGTACAATTTTGACTGGAATTGCATTGAATGTGTAGAGTGCCTTAGGTAGTAATGACATCTTAACTATATTTATTCTTCCTATCCATGAGCATGGAATGTTTTTCCATTTCTTTGTGTCTTCTTCAATTTCCTTCATAAGTTTTCTATAGTTTTCATCATACAGATCTCTTGTATCCTTGGTTAGGTTTATTCCGAGGTATTTTATGGTTTTTTGTGCAATTGTGAATGGGATCAGTTTCTTGATTTCTCTTTCTGTTGCTTCATTGTTGGTGTATAAAAATGCAACCGATTTCTGTACGTTGATTTTGTACCCTGCAACTTGGCTGAATTCTTGGATCAGTTCTAGTAGGCTTCTGGTGGAGTCTGTCGGGTTTTCTATGTAGAGTATCATGTCATCTGCGTCTTTTCAATATTTTTATTCTTATTTTTTCACCATTTGATAGTTCATATGTATTTAACACCTACTATAAGCACTGTGCTAGGTAATGATCTGGAAGAGTCACAGCTAATGGAAGGTGGAAGTTGATGTCAATAATCAGTACTAAAAGTTTTAACTGCTTATTTCATTCATTTTGGACATTTTGGCCAAATTAGCTATATTATCATTAAGAAACAGTTTGTTTGTTTTTTTTATTCTGAAGTTATCCTTAGAAACCCTAAGTGAAAAATGCTATCCTCTAAAAGACACTAATAGAGTGTCCAATAGTTTTGGTTTAAAAACTGAATATAATTTTTGAACTGTGTCACCTGATTTATTTCAATTCCACAAATACTTGTATGCTCAAACAAGGCACTGTGCTAGGTACATACTTATTTGAAGCTGCACATTATTTGGAACAAAGACAGGCTAAAAGTGTTTTCATTGGTAACAGATAGTAAACCCCAACACAGGTTTAAATAGTAGGAGAAAAATTTGCTTGTGGCACCTAATAGTTTTTCTGTCTAATAATGGAGATGAAGACACACAAATAACAGTATATCAATTTACACAAGTATTAAATTATGCAATATACAAGTATGTATGGAATATGAAACAGATGACTTTTCTTTGGATAATCAAAAAAGGTTTTCTAAAACAATTGACATCTTAGACGAGATTCAAAGACAAAAAAGAATAGACAGGTTAATGGAAGTAAAAGTCCCCCAACAAGAGGAATGAGTTAAATACAAGCTTGTGATCTGAAGAGTAGATATGACTAGAAGATGTACAAGTGGAAGGAGATACCCCTATAGGACAAAGATCCCAGAATTTAATATAATAGATCTGTATTCTCTTCATCTTTAGGTACCTTTATTCTCTCATGTATTTGGCATGTGCCCCACAATAGATGGTGAAAGGAAAGAAGAAAAGTTGGCTAGGAAGAGAGAAAGGGAAGGAAGAAGAAAAGAAAAAGAAAGAGAGTAAGAACCCATCAGAACAGCTGTCTTATAAGTAAATCCTGTTTCAATCACCTTTAAAAAGAAGAGAAAATGAGCATCTTAAAAATATGATGAGCACTGACTAATGATTTTAAGGAAAAGGTTTTTTTAGGTGTGATAATATCATGATTATGTTTTAAAAATTGTTATAGAGCTTCATTTGTATTAATAACTGTTGAAAATGACTGATAGATATATGGGAGTTCACAATATATTTTCTTATGTGTAGGTTTAAATTTTATGTAACAATCTTAACAAAAAGGAACAAATGCCTTCAGAAGACTTTTGATTTATAAAAATTCTACAGTAAGTTCTATAGTGAAATAACTCTACAATAGATTTTCACCATGAAAAACAATCTCTTATATAAATAATATCAGCAGACATTATCATTACCTGGCTAATTTTATTTTTTTAAGAATGCTTTCATGTATTTTTACATGATTAACAATTTCAGAAAATAAAATGCATAGGCATGCCTGGGTGGCTCAGTCAGTTAAGCACCCAACTTCTGATTTCAGTCCAGGTCATGATCTCATGGTTCATGAGTTCAAGCTCTGCTTTGGGCTTCATGCTGACAGTGCAGAGCTTGCTTGGTATTTCTCTCTCCTCTCTCTGCCCTCCCCGACTCGTGTGTGTTCACTCTTTCTCTCAAAAAAAATAATAAACTTAAAAAAAAAAAGAAAATACACAATATGAAGTTAATTTTTATGTCACCTTTTCCAAAATATTCTTTTATCTTTATTACATGTATTTAAAATGTATCAGTAATTGTATCCTATTTTGGCTCACTTAATAAATATTTATTCATTTATTTAACACTCACTTAATAAATATTTATTCAATGCTTTCTATATGCTAAGTACCTGTACAATGTATTAATACGGCATAGCTTTTACCCTTAAGGAATACATTATGCAGTAGAAGAGCTTAGTGTCCATTGGTCAATTACAGATTTACTTATTTTAATGGCTGCATTGAGCATGTCCCTAGGTTCTTAAAGCTGTAACCTGAAGACATGGTATTCACAGAGGTTAGTTATCAGAACAAAATAAATGTCATCTTTTACTGAAACTCATAGATAGCAGTCCATCAGTTATCTAAAGAAACTTTTGAAAACATGTAGTTGATAATTCCAATATGTAAAATATAGAAACATATGACCATTAAAGAAATATTTTAAGAAACAGGTTATTTTTTAGGTTGCTTTTATGCGAAAGGTGTTTAGGTCTAACCTATAACCTAGACATCCATGTCAAGGACCAAAAATTAAACACTGAAAAATTCTACTTTCCTAATTCAATTTTCACAGCTTGAAAAAATTTATGGTTTTAGCTCAAATATATTTAAGGGAAGATTTTTCATATTATTTCTAAAAGAAAGGATAAAAATAAAACCTATCAAAATCCTATTGTTCGAGTTGTTCCATAGCCTATATATAGAATTAGAGCAATTAACAGTATGTCCCTGGCTCTCTGCAATTTTTACCCCTTTAGGAAAAAATAACCTGGGATATTTTAGGTAAAAAAAAAAATTGTCCTTCAGTTTATTAATTTGGAGGCACCACATTTCAAAGTGATTCATTGCAGCCATGAATAAGGAATGTCACCGAAATAGTGAGATGGCCTGAACCACTTTAGAAATTAATGGACTGACTGTGATATACTGGCGTCTCTTTCACGCATCTATAATTGGAGTGCCAATTTATTTCCAATCATTTCAAGCACTGTAATTATAGAGCATCATCGCTGCCTGTTTAACATTCATATGGGAAGCTGTCATATGAATGCTGGCCAGGGACCAATATTTCACAACTAAGAAACATGAACAAAATGTAAAGAAATACAAAAAGGTCTGGTTTGTTTTTCAAGGACTGCATTAAAGGAGTACTTACAAAATTTTCTCCTAACTCTGAAAAACATAAGTAACTTGAAACTTCAGGTTCTGAAACAAAGTTTTAACGAAAGAAATATTCAAACCAACCTATGAGCCCTGCTGTAGGCTTAGGGGTTCATTCCATCTGCTCCCATAACAGCACTGTTTTACCTTTGCTAAGACACTTACATCATATTACATCCATACAACTCTATAGCAAGGTAAGGAACATGTCTTAATCACTGGAATATCCTCAATACTCAAGGAAATATACTAAGGAATCAGTAACTTTTCTGAAACCTGAATTAATTAGTGCATAAATGAAATTCCCTTTCATAGCACCATTCACATTTATCAGTTTCTTTCCATCCGTTTTTTACCACTTAGACAGGATCATCAACCTAATTTCCCTCTGTTCTCTACCTAGATCTTAGTTAAGGATTATATCTTCTCCAACACCATTAAGCATGCCACAAAACCTCCTCCAAAGCTTCTGATTATTCTCCATTGCATAGAAAAGAAAATATCCCCTTAGCTTAGTATTAAGAGCCCTTCACCATTCATTTGAGATCTAGCTCTGTAATCTATTCCTACTATCATGGAATGTTGTTCTGTAAAAAGTAAATTAATAATGTGATTTTTGAGTTGTGTTATTTGCAAAATTTTAATTTCAATTCATCAAATATTTAGTATCAATTTAACTGCAGTTTTTATATTCACTGCATAACCAAAGCTCTCACTCTTCTCTAAGAACCATGAGACTGACTAAGCACCCAGCCCAATCTGGCAACTGAGAAGACAGGACAACCTTCCTTTTGAACTTGGCTGGTAATCATCAATTTGTGTGAATTTTTCATAGCCAAACCATTAACACTGAATATGCTGGGTAGATATATAAGGGTAAATGAAACAGCGATTGTTGTTATCAATTTATATGAGAAATTTTATTATTACTATTAGTAAAGCACAATGACAATTATGAAGTGTGATTAATATAAGTCTATAATTGAATTAATAAGATGTTCTAATTTAAAAAGAAAGCTTGAAGTTGTAAATTTGCTACAAGCAAAGAAAGGAAACTAACACTTAGCCCCCAATATGTGCTCCAAACTCCACTAGATACTTTGCCTATTATTTTGCTTTAACCTCACAAAACCCCCAAAATCATCATTATTACCAGAGGTGAGTAAAAGAGTTCAGTAAAGTTAAATAATTTGCCCAAGGTCAATCAGCCAGTAGAATCAAAACTGCGATGTGAACCCAAGTCTCTCAGACTGAAAAACTGTACGTCTTTCATTTCACTAAACCTCAGGAGAAAATGAAAAACAACTGAGAAAAGAAGACATAAGTAAACTTTGGACATCTCACATGCTCATGCAATAGTAAGTTTGAGAAGTTAGGTACTTTATAGAGTGGAACCTTGAAAAGAACCCCTTCATGTGAATGTGCATCCACTGACACTATCCCTTCATGTGGACCAGGCATCCACTGGCACTATCCCTTCATGTGGGCCATCGACCTACTGACACTAACTCTTCTTGTACACCATGCATTTATTAACACTACCACTGAAGCTTCAAACTATTCCACTGTGACAACAACTGGCCACTCTAAAGAATTTCAGTAAAGACGACCTACCAGAGTAGAGGTAGCAGTTTTATGATTACATGTCAATGTGAATATGAGAACGTGCCTGCAGATAAAAACAAGTAAAAACACAACTATTGAAAATCAGCATTTTAAATACTTCTGCCCTTTAAGATATCTTCAAGGTTTTTCATTTCTAAAAGATGATAGATGACAGGTATATGGATGGATGAATGGACTATAGATAGACAGATAATGATAGAAGATAGATCATAGATACACAAATAAAGATAGGTTTTAATATGTATACATTAAATATTCTAAATTTCAAAAAAAATAGAGAAAATAGAGTGCAGAGCATTTTTTAAATGTTTACTTTTGAGAGATAGAGACAGAGAGAGCACATGTGGGAAAGGCAGAAAGAGAGGGGGGACAGAGGATCTGAAGCAGGCTCTGTGCTGATGAAAGAGAGCCTGATGCAGGGCTGAAACAAACTGTTCATGACCTGAGCTGAACTCAGAAGGTTAATCAATTGAGCCACTCAGGCACTTTGAGCACAGAGGATTTTTGAGTACAATGACATTTCGTAAAAAAAAGAAAAATTAATTGGTTGTCAATTATGTTAAACAAATATTTAAACATGGTAGTTCCTGTGCTCACTAGAAAACTTCTTTTAGAAACAATCCTTATTTTGAAAGTACCATAAGGCTAGGAGACAGGGAATACCTTTAAATGATATTCCACCAAGATGTCAATTATGTCTCTCATGCTATGTTGTTAACATGATATGATAATATGGCAGGATAAATAAATAAATGGCCACATTTAGACTATAAATTAACATATTTATATCCAACTGAATTACAAATATATCTGTCTGATTCTTTGCTGGTCAATTTTTTCTTAATCAACCACTGGAAAAAATGCAAAAGACAAGATTATCAAATCAAATCAAATTAGGAGGATGCTACTAAGAACAATAGAATCAAACATCTCAGCAGCCTTGTAAGACAAACCAAATTACCATGATAAAATTTAATGAAGATAAATGTAAACAATCCACCGGGACTCTAAAAATCAAATACACAAGTACATGAGGATTAAGATGTTAAGTAATTGCAATTTATGTATAAAAGGCCTGGAAAAAAAGCTGACAGTAAGCTCAATATGAGTCGATATTGTGACATCAAAACACCTAATTTAATCTTAGACTACAGTACTAGAAGTACAGTATCCAAATAAAGAGATAATAGTTCCTCCTGTGCTGTGTGCTGATCCATGCAAAGTATTATTTCTACTTATGGATAAAAGATTAAGTGAGACACACTGAAAACATCAATAGAAATAAGGTCAAAGGACAAATAATTCATGAAGACCTAAGAAAAATACTAAAGCTGTCATATTAGAAACACTGCTACATGGAAGCCAAATACCCTTCAGCAGAGAGAAGACTAAATACTAAAAATATGAAGCAAAATTTGGGTATCTAACAATCTCATGCAACAGTAAATTTAAAAAATATTTTACAGAGAAACTTTGGAAGGAACCACTTCGTTGTGGACCGTGCATCCACTAGCAAGAGCATGCAACACATTTCAATAAACTCCATCCAGAGGCATCAGCACAGCTGTACATCTCCAGGTTTCCCCACACATAAGCAGGGCCTGTGCTAGTAAGCTGATACCACCACAGACAGCAGTCCAGAATAAACCTTTTCTGCAGGCAGGCAGTAGGTCCATCTATCCTAGAGCTTCCTCACTCCATTCTCAGGCCTGTTCTAACCTGCCAGTTTCTCAGTACTACTTCTAAGGAGGTAAAGAAAGTCTAGGCAACTTTTCTTACACCACATAGGTATGGGATTTAGCTAGCCTGTTCTCAGGTTAAGGCATCCATACATTTCTCTTAGCCCATTGTTTCTCAAAGCCTCCTAGAGGAGGAGCCAAGATGGCAGAACAGCATTGAAGATTTTTTTTTTTTGGTCTGCCATCCCTGAAATGCAGCCAAATCAACACTAAACTATCTTGCGCACACAGAAAACTGATTTGCAGATTAACACAACAATAAGCACAACCTGAACCACAGAACTCAGCAGGTACACAGTGGGAAGAGATTAACGGGGGAGAGATAGGCCGCTGAGGGCAGGGAGCTGTTTTTACTTGCCAAGAAAGGATGGACACAGGCGGAGAGTATACGAAAAACACTTCTCCCAAAAAGCAGCTGAAGACAAAGTGGAAAAGTGGAAACAGCTGCAGAGACTGAACAAAAAAGGGAGAATGAAGAGGGTTTAAATTCCATTACAACTCTATAAACAGGATCTGAAACTTCACAGCTCGATACCTGGCAGTGCTCTGGTGCGAAGGGCGAATACTTAAGAAGCAGAGAGCAAAGTCCTCAGGATCCTTGGGCCACATGGGGAGACGCAGATCCCCTGCTGGGAGGACATTTGGTAGAGGCTGTGTGGCCATCCCAAAGACACAGGTTCCAGTGGGCCCCAGAGAACAACCACATTCAATGGTGCTGGAACAAGGACATTAAGGGGGAAGCCTGGCACCAGATGGGTGCTGTGATTTTCCATAAACCCTGAAATGCTGCTGCTACAAGATCCCATGAACTTTTTCTGGGGCAGGCTGACACCCAGCTGCTGTCTCTGGGCAGCGGCAGGTGCATGGTCTCGCAAACGTTCCTGGAGGTGGGACGGCACCCGGCCTTTGCTCAGTAAGACCCTCCCCCAGAAGGTCTAAGTGGGTCAAAGCCACAGTCCCTCAGAAGTGAGGGGTTGGTAAATGCTGCACCATTTGAAATAAAACTCAGAAGGGAGGTGCCACTAGGCAGCCTAACAGCCTGGTCACAGACAGTGTAGATCTGGGGAGTGGATGGCAGCTGGACACAAAGAAAAGGTGCCTGACTGCCAGTAGTGGAGAGCACAGAGTTCTGATATTAGAGCCCAGGTAGCTGGGTGATCCCATTTTCAACCCTCCCACGCAGGCGCATGCACACCTACACATGCCACAGCAAGTCAACCCAGTAAGCTAAGCAGCACCATCTAGCGGAAAACCAAGCCATTATACTAGACCCCACCAAACTGGGCCAAAAGCGATTTTGACAAACACAGGTTTTTCTGCCAGCTTAGTCTATGGACTATAAAGTACTTTCTAGCTTGACTTCTATGGGAAACCAGATGTAATTTCATTCATACTTCATTCTGTTGGCTGGTCTTTTTATTCAAACTTTTTTTCTTTTCCTTTTCTTATTCTTGAATACAGAAAGAGAAAAATGCTCTTTATTTTCCATTTTTATCAAAAAGATTTTTAATTTTGTTTCTACTATATTTTACTTTTTTGTAAATTTTTAAATTCTATTTTACTTTCATAATTCATTGTATTCTATTTCTCTGGATTCATTTTTTTTCAAATTTTCAAACATTTTCCTTTTTTCCCTTTTTTCTCCTTTTCCTTTCTTTTTTCTTTTTTTTCTTTTCTTATCTTTCCCTTTTTTCTCTAATCTATCAAGCTTCTTCAACAACCAGACCAAAATACACCTAGGATTTAGAATCCTTTATTTGATTTCTTTGTGTTGTTTTTAATTTTTTTAATTTTAATGTCTTTCACTTTATTAATTCCTTTTCTTCATCCAAAATGATGAAAGGAAAGAATTCACCCCAAAAGAAAGAACATAAAAAAATGACAACCAGGGACTTAATCAACACAGATAAAAGCAAGATGTCTGAACCAAAATTTAGAATCACGATATTAAGAATACAAGCTGGGTGGAAAATAGATTAGAATCTCTTTTTGCAGAGATAAAAGAAGTAAAAAAAGAAAAAAAGCTTTTCAGAATGAAATAAAAAATGCTATAACTGAGCTGCAATCTCGAATGGATGTCACAGTGGCAAGGATGGATGAGGTGGAAAAGTGAATCAGTGATATAAAGGACAAACTTATAGAGAATAATGAAGCAGAAAAAAAGAGGGAGACTAAGGTAACAGACCACAAAATAAAAATTAGAGAATGCAGTGACCCATTAAAAAGGAATAACATCAGAATCATAGGGGTCCCATAAGATGAAAAGAGAGAAAAAGGGGTAGAAATTTTATGTGAACAAATTATAGCATAAAACTTTCCTAACCTGGGAATAGACACAGACCTCAAAATCCAGGAAGCACAGAATACTCCTATTAGATTCAACAAAAGTTGACCATCAACAAGGGATATCATAGTCAAATTCATAAACTACTCAGGCAAGGAAAGAATCATGAAAGCAAAAAGGGAAAAAAAAGTCCTTCACCTACCAAAGACGACAGATCAGGTTTGCAGCAGACCTATCCACAGACGCTTGGCAGGTCAGAAAGGAGTGGAAGGATATATTCAATGTGCTGAATCAGAAAAATATGCAGCCAAGAATTCTTTATCCAGCAAGGCTGCCATTCAAAATAAAAGGAGAGATAAAAAGTTTCCCAAAGAAAAATTAAAGGAGTTTGTGACCACCAAACCAGCTCTGCAAGAAATTTTAAGGGGAATTCTCTGAGGGGAGAATAAACAAACAAACAAACAAAAAAGACCAAAAGCACGAAAGACTAGAAAGGACCAGAAAACACTACCAGAAACTCCAACTCTACAGGTGACATAATGGCAATAAACTCATACCTTTCAGTACCCACTCTAACTGTTAATGGTCTAAACGTTCCAATCAAAAGTCACAGGGTAACAGAATGGATGAGAAAATAAGACCCATCTGTATGCTGTTTACAAATTACCCATTTTAGACCTAAATCACCTTCAGATTAAAAATAAGAGGATGGAGAACCATCTATCATACTAATGGTCGCCAAAAAAAAAAGAGTAGCCATACTTATATCAGACAATCTAGATTTTAAATAAAGACTAAAACAGGAGACAAAGAAGGGCATTATATAACAATTAAGAGGTCTATCCACCAAGAAGATCTAATAATTGTAAACATCATGTAAACAAATGTAAGAACACCCAAATATATAAATCAATTTAATCATAAACATAAAGAACAGAAATTGATGCTATCAAAACCAAACCAAACAAACAAATAAAACCAGTAGAACTGATCAATGAAACCAGGACCTGGTTCTTTGAAAGAATTAACAAAATTGATAAACTCCTAGCCAGTTTGATCAAAAATAAATAGGAAAGGACCCAAATAAATAAAATCATGAATGAAAGAGGAGAGATCACAACCAATACTCCAGAATTACAAACAATAATAAGAGAATATTATGAACAATTACACACCAATAAAATGGGCAACCTGGAAGAAATGGACAAATTTCTAGAAACATATAAACTACCAAACCTGAAACAGAAAGAAATGGAAAATTTGAACAGACCTATACCAGTAAAGAAATCAAATTAGTTATCAAAAATCTCCGAAAAAAAAAAAAAGAGTCCAGGCCAGATGGCTTTACAGGGGAATTTAAAGAAGAGTTAACACCTATTCTCTTGAAGCTGTTCCAAAAAATAAAAATGGAAGGAAAACTTCCAAAATCTTTCTATGGAACCAGGATTACCTTGATTCCAAAACCAGACAAAGACCCCACTACAGATCAATTTCCCTGATGAACATGGATGCAAAAATCCTCAACAAGATACTATCCAACTGGATCCAACATACACTGAAACAATTATTCACCAAGACCAAATGTGATTTATACCCAGGATGTAGGGCTGGTTCAATATCCACAAAACAATGTGATACAACACATCAATAAAAGAAAGGACAAGAACCACATAATCCTCTCAACAGAGAAATCATTTGACAAAATACAGCATCCTTTCTTAATAAAACTCTCAAGAAAGTAGGGATAGAAGGATCATACTTCAAGATCATAAAAGTTGTATATGAAAGATCCACTGCTAATATCATCTTCAATGTGGAAAAACTAAGAGCTTTCCCCCTAAGGTCAGGAACATGACAGGGCTATCTGCTCTAACACTGTTATTCAACATAGTACTGGAAGTCTTAGCCTCAGCAATCAGACAACACAAAGGAATAAAAGGCATCCAAATTGGCCAGGAAGAAGTCAAACTTTCACTTTTTGCAGATGACATGATACTCTATATGGAAAACCCAAAAGATTCCACCATAAAACTGCTAGGATTGATCTATGAATTCTGCAAAGCGGCAGGATACAATATCAATGCACAGAAACTGGTTGCATTCCTATACACCAACAATGAAGCAACAGAAAGTAAAATCAAGGAATTGTTCCCATTTACAATTGCACCAGAAACCATAAAATACCTAGGAATAAATATAACCAAAAAGGTGAAAAATATATACACTGACAACTATAGAAAGCGTAAGAAAGACATTGAAGAAGACACAAAGAAATGGAAAAACATTTCATGCTCCTGGATTGGAAGAAAAACATTCTTAAAATGTCACTACCACCAAAAGCAATCTACATGTTCAGTGAAATCCATAGCAAAATAATACATTCTTCATAGAGCTAGAAAAAACAATCCTAAAATTTGTGTGGAAATAGTAAAGACCCCAAATAGCCAAAGTAATCTTGAAAAAGAAAACTGAAGCTGGAGGCATCACACTCTGGGACTTCGAGCTGTATTACAAAGCTGTAATCATCAGGACAGTATGGTATTGGCACAGAAAAAGACACTCAGATCAATGGAACAGAATACAGAACCCAGAAATGGGCCCACAAACATACGGCCAACTAATCTTTGACAAAGCTGGAAAGAATATCCAATGGAATAAAGACAGTCTCTTCAGCAAGTAGTGCTGGGAAAACTGGACAGTAACATGCAGAAGAATGAACTTGGACCACTTTCTTACACCATACACAAAAATAAACTCGAAATGGATTGAAAGACCTAAATGTAAGACAGAAACCCATCAAAATCCTTGAGGAGAAAGCAGGCAAAAACCTCTTTGACCTGAGCGATTTCTTTGACCTGCAGCAATTTCTTACTCAGCAAGTCTCTGGAGGCAAAGTAAACAAAAGCAAAGATGAACTATTGGGACCTCATCAAAATAAAAAGCTTCTGCACAGCAAAGGGAACAATCAGCAAAACTAAAAGGGAAACAACAGAATGGAAGAAGATATTTGCAAATGACAGATCAGATAAATAGTATCCAAAATATATGAAGGACTTATCAAAGTCAACACCCAAAAAAACAAATAATCTAGTGAAGAAATAGGCAAAAGATGTGAAAAGATGCTTCTCCAAAGAAGACATCCAGAGAGCTAACAGACACATGAAAAAATGCTCAGCATCACTCATAACCAGGAAAATATAAATCAAAACCACAATGAGATACCACCACATACCTGCCAGAATGGCTAACATTAACAACTCAGGCAACAACTGAGTTGGAGGTTGGTGAGGATGTGGAGAAAAAGGATCTCTTGGGCACTGCTGGTGAGAATGCAAACTGGTGCAGCCACTCTGGAACACAATATGGAGCTTCCTCAAAAAATTAAAAATGTAACCACCCTATGACCTAGAAATTGCACTGCTGGGTATTTATCCAAGGGATGCAGGTATGCTGGGTTGAAGGGGCACGTGCAACCCAATGTTTATAACAGCGCTATAGATAAAAGCTGAAGTATGGAAAGAGCCCAAATGTCCACTGATGGATGCATGCATAAAGAAAATGCGACATGCATACACACACACACACACACACACACACACACACACACACACACACACAAACAAAACAGAGTATTACTTGGCAATCAAAAACAATGAAATCTTGCCATATGCAACTATGTGGACAGAAGTGGAGGGTATTATGCTAAGTGAAATTAGTCAGAGAAAGACAAACATCATATGACTTCACTCATATGAGAAATTTAAGATCCAAAACATTGAGGGAAGGGAAGCCAAAATAATATAAAAACAGGAAGGGTGACAAAACATAAAAGACTCTTAAGTATAGAGAACAGAGGGTTGCTGGAGGGGTTGTGGGAGGGGGGATGGTCTAAATGGATAAAGGGCATTAAGGAATCTACTCCTGAAGTCATTGCTGCACCATATGCTAACTAACTTGGAAGGAAATTAAACAATATATATATTTTTTAAGCCTCTTAGATTATATTGACCCCAAAGAGGTCTTTCTGTCTTCCCAGAATTATATCCACAGAAGCAAGACATCACCTCATGTTTTAGATTCCTTGCAAACCTATCAAAGAACTCTACCTACCTTCCCCAACCCTTTGTCAAGGTGTTGAAACTGAATCCCCTGAACAGTAC
Source organism: Proteles cristata cristata (assembly GCA_017311185.1). NCBI lineage: Eukaryota > Metazoa > Chordata > Mammalia > Carnivora > Hyaenidae > Proteles > Proteles cristata. The sequence continues at coordinate 129,846 of JAESUZ010002323.1, forward strand.
ATTTCTCTGCCCATTCCACACTGGACTCTGCCATCCACATGCCAGAAAATTTTCTACCTCCACTGTGAAGGGAACTTGCTTATGTTAAATCTTTGCCTTTTTTAATCTATGATCTTATTTGTTAAAAAAACAAACAAAACCTCTGTGCTCTAGAATTCCTGGCTTGGCTTTCCATGTGTAAACCACAACTTTAGAAGGCTGAAAAAGGATGATTTTTTTTTTTTAAATCAACCAAACCTGGTTCCTGGAAGAAAAACAGAAACAAAAAACAAACATACTAGGGAGCCTGGGTGGCTCAGTTGGTTAAGCGTCTGACTTGGGCTCAGGTCATGATCTCACCGTTCATGGGTTCGAGCCCTGCATCCGGCTCTGTGCTGACAGCTCAGAGCCTGGAGCTTGATTCAGATTCTGTGTCTCCCTCTCTCTCTGACCCTCACATTGACCCTCTCTATGCTCACGCTGTCTCTCTCTCTCTCTCTCAGAAATAAATAAACATTAAAAAAACAAACTATATATATATTATATAGAGATTATAATCTATATATTTATATAAATATGCTATATATTTGTATATGTTGGGTATGTATTAAGTGTGTATGTATGTGTATCTATATGTCTAATGTATATATATATATACAATATATACGCATGTACATATGTTATATATATGTTATACATATATATAATTCTTTTTGCCTGTTCTATTTTTCTTCCAGGAACCAGGCTTTGTTAATTGAAAAAAACTCACCCCTTTTCTAATTTTGTCTTTAGTTCATCTTCTCATTAAGAAATTTTAAAACTCAAGTCCAAGCAATGACTCACTTTATTCTTAATGTGTTCTATCTTTGTAGTAAGCCAATGAATGCTATTGATTCAATGAGTGGGTAAACATCAATATGAAAGTAGAAAGTAGATATTACTCTAGAAATACTGGATAAATATTTGTATTACATAAACAGGTTGAATTCTATCAAATGTTCTCCTCTACATATATTGAGGTGATTATAAAGCTTTCATCCTTTACATAAACAAGTTAAATTACATTAAATGATTTTCAACATGTTAAGCCAAGCTTACAGTCCTGAAACAAATTCCAGGTAACCATGAGTTATTACCTTTTTTATATATTACTAAGCTCAATGTGTTACTTAGTTTATAATTTTTGCCTCTCTGTTCATTTTTTTCTGAATTCTCACAACACAATGTAAATCTAGTTTTATTATTCCCCTTTCATAGATGAGGGATCTGCAGGCTTGCAAAGATTATTAAGCAATTTATTCAAGGTCAGAGAGCAAGCAAATGCAGTACCTGGATTCTAATTCAGATTTCTCTGATTCCAAAGCTTAGTATCTTTCCACTAATCAGCCAGCATTATTCTGTTCTAGGAAGGTCAAGGAGGAATCAAGTGCAGATTCTGTACTCCGATATTCACAACATGTCCCATTTCTATTTTCCTCAAGTATTCTTACAGGATAACAGTATTTGTCAAACAAATTGAAAGGGAGAATGGTTAACACATGGAGCAGAGACATTACACTTCTGAATTCTGGCTTTGTGCCTAACTTGCCACATGACATTAGCCTTACTGAGCCTCAATTTTCTCATCTAAAAAAATGAAGCTAAGACTTATAGGTTCTAGTCTCGCATATAAGGAACTTGGAAGTCATCACTCCATCCTAACAACAAATAAAAAGCTGAACAAGCTGAAAAATCATCAACTCACCTTAGATAATAGAAAAAGTGAGGTTATAGGGGAAACCACTGCCCCCAAACTTGTAAAGACGGTAAGGTGGAGAGAATATTACAACTTACTGGACTACAAAGCCTTAAGCAGAAACTTTCAGTGGAACCAGTAACAGGTAGGAAAACCTGAATTGTAATGGATGAATTGGTGGAAACTCAGTGTGGATTAACCTGAGTGATGAAAACTCCAGGGGTGTGGGGCAGTCTTAATCCTTTCAAGCTGCTATAATAAAATACTATAGACTGGGTAGATTATAAACAAAAGGTATTTATTTCTCATAGTTCTAGAGTCTAGAAATCCAAGAACAGGGTGCCAGAATGATTAGGTTCTGGTGACAACCTGCTTCTGGGCTTCAGACTGCTGACTTCTTGCTCTCTCTTCACATGGAAAAAATGGCTAAGCAGTATCTGGGGTATTTATTAGAACTCTAATCCATTCATGAGGGATTCACCTTCAACATCCACATATCCTCCCAAATGCCCCATCTCCTACTATCATCACATTGGGCATTGGGATTCCAAAATATGAATTTGGAGGCAGAGGATAAACATTCAGATCACAGCAGGGGTAAGTAATGCAGAGGGGCAAATTTTTGAGAGTTTTACCTCCAGGAAAGCTCGTAATAAAAATATTAAATTTTTCTCATAATAAAAATCAGGGAAAATTCCTCTTCTGCTTCAGGAAAGGGGAAGAAGTGACTTACTATTTTGAAATATGCCAGAGCATTCTGTTCTTCCTTACAAGGCCTACACTGAAAAAGAACTGTTTTACTAGATTCTAAGTTACTGGGGTTTTATCAGAGCCTAACTGAACTAAGAAATATTCAACTCCAGCCAGTCTATCCTTCCATGTGAAGGGAGGGAAATACACAACCCCAGCCAACCCTGGCTATCCTGACCCAACTAGGTGTAGGGGGAAAGCTGAGAAGCACTTGTGCTGTTAACAGCTCAGGAGCACAGGCTCATTAGGAGACTGAGACTTATGTGGAGCCTGGGTGCCTCTGTCAGTTAAGCATCTGACTTCAGCTCAGGTCCTAATATTGTGGTCCATGAGTTCAAGTCCCTTGTCAGGCTCTGTGCTGAAAGCTCAGAGCCTAGAGACTGCTTCAGATTTTGTGTCTCCCTCTTTCTCTGTCCCTCCCCTGCTCACATTGTCTGCTTGTCTTTCTCTCAAAAATAAACATTGAAAAATTTCTAAAAAAAGATAAAGACTTAATCATAAAACTATAGGCTGCTTTCCCTGCCTGTACACCTTACCATCACATTACTAAAGGACATTATGAGAGTTTCTTCCACCCAGTATAGTATGCTTGGCTTTCAACAAAAAGTCACGAGGTATGCTAAAATGGAAAAAACATAATTTGAAGAAAAAGAGCAAGCATCAGAATCAGATACACAGAACAGGGATGTTGGAATTATCCAATTGGGAATGTTAAACAACTATGATAAACATACCAATGGCTCTAATGGATAGACAACATGCAACAACAGATAGGAAATGCAAGCAGAGAAATGGACATTGTAAGATGAATCAAATATTAATTCTGCTGGAGATTAAAAACACTGGAACGGAAATGAAAAATGACTTTGACAGGCTCATTAGCACACTCACCAAGCATGGCAGAGGAAAGAATCTCTACCTTGAGAATATGTCAATAGAAACTTCCAAAACAGAAAAGAAAATAAAAAGACTGAAAAAAATATGGTGTCCAAGAACTGTGGGACAAATACAAAAGGTATAACATATGCATAATGGGAAAAAGAGAAACAGAAAAAAATATTTGAAGGAATGACCGAGAAATTCCCCCAAATTAATGTGAGACACCAAACCTCAGGTCAAAAAGCTCAGACAACACCAAGTAGAATAAATGAAAACAAAACAATACAATACGTTTAATCATATCATATTCAAACTACAGAAAATCAAAGACAAAGAAAAAATACTGGGAGAAGTGAGAGGGGGGAAAAATCTTATCTTTCAGAGCAAAGACAATATTACACCTGATTTCTCTTCAGAAACCATGCAAGCATGAAGACTGGAACAAAATAGTTGAAATTTTGAAGGAGGAGGAAAACATGTAGAATTATATATACTGTGAAATTATCTTTCAAAAGTTAAAGAAAAATAAAGTCTCACATAACCAAAATTTGAAGGAATTTGTCACCAGTAGACTTGCACTGCAGGAAATGTTAAAAGAAGTTCTTCAGAGTAAAGAAAAATGATATAGTTCAGAAATTCAGATGTATATAGGGGCGCCTGGGTGGCTTAGTCGGTTAAGCGTCCGACTTTCGCTTAGGTCATGATCTCGCGGTTCGTGGGTTCGAGCCCCGCGTCGGGCTCTGTGCTGACTGCCAGCTCAGAGCCTGGAGCCTATTTCAGAGTCTGTGACTCCCTCTCTCTCTGACCCTCCCCTGCTCACTCTGTCTCTCTCTCTCTCTCTCTAGAAATAAATAAAACATTAAAAAAAAAAAAAAAGAAATTCAGATGTATATAACAGATTATCACTGAAGAAGGAATAAGTGAAGATAAAATAAAAACTTTAATTTTTCTTACTCTTAATTGATGTAACAGATAACAAAAACAATGGCAACAATGTATTTGACTACATAATATGCTTATGTAGAAGTTGAAATGAATGACAGCAATGATGTAAGAGATAGGAGGAATTAGGAATACATATTTTATTATAACATACCTGCACTAGCTGTCAATTATATAATGTTGTTTATTTCAAAGTGAACTTAGATTAGTTGTAAATGTATATTGCAAACTCTAGAGTAATCGTTAAAAAAGGTAAGAAGTGACTCTGGTGTCCTGCAGCAATGGAAGGAAATGTTGGCAACTAGGCTTTCAGAACACTGGGTCTACAGTGGATAAAAGACCTTGCTTGAAAGATGAGACTTAGAACTGTTTTTACAATGCTCCTGTAAAACATCAGGTTTGGAAAGCCATTTCAGTCTGCCCCAATACCTAAATTATTTCAAGCTTATGGACAAAAGTGAATAAAAACATGTCTGGTAATGAAGCACAGATTAAATTCCTACAATATCTTAATTTCATAGTCTCTTGTCCCATATAATATATATAAGAACCACCAAAACTGGAGCAAGATCTGAGTAATATTATTTATAATAACCAAGATATAGGGCCAACCCATGTATGTATCTATAGGTTAAAGAATAAAGAAGACATGGTATGTATCTATACAATGGAATGTTACTCAGCCATTAAAAACAAAAGAGATGAGATCTTGCCATTTGCAACAACATGGGTGGACCTAAAGGGTATTATCCTAAGTGAAATAAATCAGACAAAGACAAATACCATATGATTTTCACTTATACGCAGAATCTAAAAAACAAAACAAATGAATAAACAAAGAGCAGAAAGAGACCCAAAAACACAGGGGTGAAGGATGGGCAAAATGGGTAAAGGAGAGTGGAGATACAGGCTTCAAGTTATAGAATGAGTAAGTCAAGAGGATAAAAAAAGATATAGCAGAGGGAATATAATCAGTGGTACAGTAATAGTATTGTAAAGTGACAGATGATACCTACGCCTGCGGTGAGCACACTATGATGTATATAGACTGGCTGAATCACTATGTTGCATACCTGAAACTAAAGTATTCCTATGTATCAACTAGACTTCAGTTAAAAAGAAAAGAATATGCATTAGGGAAATGCAAACCAAAACTTCTTCACATCTACTAGAATGACTATAAAGAAAGAAATGGATTGTAAGAAATAGATAGTAATGGTGAGGATGTGGAGAATTGTACATTGCTGTTGAGAATGTAAAATGCTGCAGCTGTTAGGTAAAACAGTTTGGTAGTTCCTTAAAAAGTTAAACAAACAATTACAATATGACACAGCAATTTCATTCATAGGTATCTAGCCAAAAGAATTGAAAACACTGACCTCAAACAGATATTTGTATGCCAATGTTCACTGCAACATTATTCCCAATAGCCAAATGGTGGAAACAACTCAACTGTCCATTAACAGATGAATGGATAACTAAAATGTATATATACACAATGAAATATCATTCTATTGTAAAAAGGAATAAAATTCTGATACATGTTACCACATGGATAAACCTTGAAAACATTATGCTAAGTGCACTAAGCCAGACACAAAAAGACAAATACTGTATTACATATATATGAGTTATCTAGAATAAGTAAATTCAAGAGACAGAAAGTAGGGAGAGTTTACTGGAGGTGGGAGGAAGCAAAGAATGGTGAGTTATTAATGATTATACTTTCTGGAGCTATTAAAAAGGTTTTGAAATAGGTAATGGTTATGGTTACACAAAATTGTGAATGTAATTAATGCCTCTGAATTGTTGTACATTTAGTAGTCAAAATGGAAAATGTTCTGTTACATATATTTTACCACAATTTAAAAGATTAGTAATGTGTAATATACATGAAATCATTTAATCATACACTTCAAATGGGTGAATTGCATAGTATGTGAATCATATCTCAATAAAGCTATTCAACACCCCCAAAGGCAAAAAAGTATAAACATGTTTTTAAAAAGCAAAAGTAAACTATATAAAAAGACTCAATTAAAACTACAAAAGGAACACAGTGAAAACAAAATAGGAATAAAAAGCAAGAACAATGAATACAGAAACTAACAAATATGGTTGCTATCAACCCACTAAACCAATAATCACTCTAAATGTCAATGGTCCTTATATACCACTGGAAAGGAGATTGCCTGAGTAGATCAAAAAACAAGGCTGACTTTATGTTGTCTACAAGAAACACGTTACATATAAAGACACATGTAAATTAAAAGTAAAAAGATGGAAAATGACATACCATGTTAATGCTAATAATCCAAAGAAAACTAGACTAGCTCTATTAATTTCAGAGAGAACATACTTCAGAGGGGAAAAAAGCTATCTGGAATAAAGAGGGGCATTACAAAATGATAAAAGGAGTCAATCCTCCAAGAAGACATAACAATTCCTAACGTGTACACGCCTAAAAAGAGATTGCCAAAAACATGAAGCAGGGATGCCTGGGTGGCTCAGTCAGCTAAATATCTGCCTCTTGATTTCCGCTCAGATCACGACCTCATAGTTCATGGGTTCGAGCCCAGATCAAGCTCCAAGCTCAGAGCACAAAGCATGCTTGTGATTCTGTCTCCCCCACCCCCTCTCTGCTCTTCTCTCTCCCTCAAAATATATAAACTTAAAAAAAATGGGGTGCCTAGGTGGCTCAGTCAGTTGAGCATCTGACTCTTAATTTCAGCTCAGGTTATGCTCTCATGGTTAGTGAGTTCAAGCCCCACACTGGGCTCTGTGCTGACAGCATGGAACCTGCTTGGGATTCTCTGTCTCCCTCTCTCTCTCTGCCCCTCATCTACTTGCATTTCCCATCTAAATCTCTCTCTCTTGCTCTCTTTCTCTCCCTCTCTCTCAAAATTAAATTAACGTTTAAAAGAAATTTTTTTAAAAAAAATATGAATCAAAAACTGATGGAACTGCAATGAAACTTTAATGAATCCACTATTATAGTTGGAAATGTAATCATCTACCAGAAATGGATTCAGTAGTCAGTAAATCAATAGGGACACAGATGAATTCAACAATACCTTTAATCAACTACATATAATTGATATCTATAAACTATTTAAAAATAGAAAATACATATACTTCTCAAGCATACACAGAACATTCACTGAGAGACAATATACTGAATCATAAAAAAGCCCCTTAAAATTTTTAAAATAGAAATCAGACAGTATATGCTCTTATACCATAGTACAATTACCCTAGAAATCAGCAACAGATTGGTAACTGGAAAATCCCCAAATTCTTGGATATTCAACAACACATTTCCAAATAACATATGAATCAAACAAGAAACCTCAAGAAAAACATATTTTGAGCCAAATGAAGATGAAAATACAACTTATCAAAATTTGTAAGATGCAATGAAAGCAGTCCTTAGAAGGAAACCTAGTATTGAATGCATATATTAGAAAATAAGATCTAAAATTAACCATTTAAGCATCTGCCTTAGCAAACTATAAAACAGAGAAAAAATTAAATTCAAAGTAAGAAGAAAGGAAATATTATACATTAAATCAGAAATCAAATCAGAATTTAATCAGAAATGAATCTGAAAATAGGAAATCAAATGGAAAAAAAAAATCAACAATTCCAAAAGCTGATTTTTGTTAAGATCAGTAAAAGGGATAAGCTTCTATCCAGGCTAATTAAGAAGAAATGAAAAAGAAAATACAAATTACTAATGTTAGAAATGAAATGCTAGTGATATCATTAGCAATTCCTTAACATTAAAACAATAATCAATGACTTATATAAACAATTCTCTTCCACAAACTTGATAACCTAGATACAATGAATGGACCAATTCTTAAAAAATACAGTCTGCCAAACTCACATCAGAAGAAGTAAACAATCTGAATAGGCCAGTATCTATTTTTTAAATTATACCAATAATTAACAACCTTCCAAAACAGAAAGAACCAGATAGAGTCACTAGTGAATTCTACCAACTATTTAAGGAAGAACCAATATCAATTCTCTACAATTTCTCTCAGAAGATAGAAGCATAGGAAATAGTTCCTAACTCATTCTAAGAAACCAACATTACCTGAACAGCAAACCCAGTCAAGAAATCTTTCTTATTAGAAAAGAAACCTACAGACCAGTATCTTGTATGAGAATAGATGCAAAAATTCTCAACAAGTATTATCAAATAAAATCCAACAATGTCTAAGAAGAATTAGACACCATGACCAAGGAGAATTTATCCCAGGCATGCAAGCCTGGCTCACCATTTAAAAGTCAATTAGTGTAATTTATCATATTAACAAGTTAAAAATGAAAATCAAATGATCATATCAATATGATCATATTAATAGATGCAGAAAATCATTTAACAAACTATAATACTGATCCATAATAAAACTCTTGATAACATCCTTGACTTGATAAAGATTATCTATCAAAAAAGACTACACATATCATAATTAAGTGAGAAACTTGATACATTCCCACTAAGATCAAGAACAAGAGATCTATCTCCTTTCATCACAGCTTTTCAACATCATACTGAAAGTCCTAGTTAATGTAACAAGACATGGAAGGAAAATAAAAGGTACACATATTGGGAAGGAAGAAATAAACTATCTTTGTTCAAAGATGCTGTGATCATCTATATAGAAAACCTTAAAGAATCAACAAAAACACTCCTAGAACTAATAAGCAATTATTACATGGTTTCAAGATACAAGGAAAATATATGAAAATCAACCACTTTGCAATAAACCAGGACTAAACAAGTAAAAACTGAAATTTAAATGCAATACTATTTACATTACCACCACAAAAATAAAATACTTAGGTATAAATCTAATAACATTACAGAATTTATATGAGAAAAACTACAAAGCTCTATTGAAAGAAACCAAAGAACTAAATATTTGGATAGATATTCTATGTTCATGGATAGGGAGACTCACTATTGTAAAGATACAGTTCTTTCCATCTTGATATGTAGATTCAATACAATTCCAATCAAATCTCAGCAAGTTATTTTTTTGGATATCAACAAATTTATTCTCATGTTTATATATAAAAACAAATGACCCATAATAGTCAATACAATATTGAAGAAGAAGAACAAAGTTGGAGGATTGACACTACTCAACTTACTTGATAATACAGTAATCAAGACAATGAAGTAATGGTAAACAAACACACAAAAAGAAAACAAAAACCAATAGATCAGAATAGCGAACCCACCAAACAGACTCAAATAAACATAGTGAACTGATCTTTAACAAAGCAGCAAAGTCAATACAATGAAGCAAAGATAGGCTTTTCAACAACTGGCACTGGAACAACTGGAAATCAACATGCCAAAAAAAAAAAAAACAAACAAGAGTCCAGCCACAGGCCGTATACCTTTCACAACCAAAATGGACCATAGCCCTAAATATAGAATGCAACATTTTGGGGAGAAAATTATAATTATAATAATAACATGTAATTATAATAATAATATATAATTATATATCTGATAATATATATACTTTTTAAAAATGTAACTTTGGGGGAGATAATTATAATGTATAATTATATACTATATATAGTAATAATAATATATAATTATAATATTTAGGAGATAGCATAAGAAGAAATCTAGATGACCTTGTATAAGGCAATCACTTCTTAGCTACAACACCAAAGGCACAATCCATATAAGAGAGAATTGATAAACTGGACTTCATTAAAATGAAAAACCTCTGCTTTCGAAAAAGACATGTTAAGAGAATGAAAAGACACACCACAGATTGGGAGAAATTATTTGCAAAAGACACATGTTCCTTAAAATATGCAAAGAACTTTTGAAACTCAACAATAAGAAAATGAGTACCTAGATTTAAATGGGCAAAAGACCTGACACCTCACAAAGGAGATATATAGATGTGAAGTTTTTATATGAAAAGATGTTCAACAGTGTATGTCATTAGGAAATTGTGAATTAAGTAAGATATCAGTATACACCTATTAGGATGACTAAAATCCCAAACACTGACAATATCAAATGCTGGTAAAGATGGAGTAGGAACTGTCATTCATTGCTGGTAGGAATGTAAAGTGGTATAACCACTTTGGAAGACAATTTGGCAATTTCTTACAAAGCTAAACATACTATTACTATATGATACAGAAATTGTATCCCTCAGTATTTACCTAAATGACCTGAAAACTCATGTCAAAACAAAAACCTACACATGGATGGTTATAGTGTTTTATACGTAATTAACAAAACATGGAAACACCAAGATATCCTTCAGTAGCTAAATAGATTAAAAATAAAAAACAAAAAAAAAAAAAACAAAAAAACAAAAAAATACCATGGTACATCCAGACAATGTAATACTATACAGTAATAAAAAGAGATGAGCTATCAAGCCATAAAAAGACACGGAAAAACTTTAAGTGTGTATTATTAAGTGAAAGATGCCAATTTGAAAAAGCTAAATACTATTTGATTCCAACTAGGTGACAGTCTGGAACAGGTAAAAATGTGGAGAAAGGGGGGCGCCTGGGTGGCTTAGTCCGTTAAGCGTCCGACTTTCGCTTAGGTCATGATCTCGCGGTTCGTGGGTTCGGGCCCCGCGTCGGGCTCTGTGCTGACTGCCAGCTCAGAGCCTGGAGCCTGTTTCAGTCTGTGACTCCCTCTCTCTCTGACCCTCCCCTGCTCATGCTGTCTCTCTCTCTCTCTCTCCTAGAAATAAATAAAACATTTAAAAAAAAATGTGGAGAAAGGGTCTAGGGGGTAGGGAGAGTTGAAAGCTGAATAGGCAGAGCACAGAGGACTCTCAGGTCAATGAAACTAATCTGTATGGTCAGTGAAACTAATCTGTATAATGATGGATACATTTCATTCATTCATCAGAGCCCATGTAATATACAATGCCAAGAGAATACACTAAGCCCATAGAATATACAGCACCAAGTCAATCTGAATGTAAAGTATGGACTTTGAGTGATAATGATATGTTAATGTAGGTTCATTGATTACAACAAGTATTTCTCTGTAGTGCAGGATTTTGACAGAAAGCAGGGGGGAGGCTGTGCGTGCATGGGGCAAATCTCTGTACCTTCTCCTCAATTTTTCTCTGAACCAAAAACTATTCTAAAATATAGGTGTTTTGTTTTGTTTTGTTTTGTTTAATGAAGCTTAGAGTTCTTTTTAGGTTGCTGTGATAATTAGATCTAATGCATGTAAAGTATCACACACAGATTCTTGCTGGTACCTTATAGTGTTATACCCAGATCGCAGTATCCTCACCGACCAGAGACCACCAGGGAGACCGAGTCACACATGCAAAGGCAAAGGGCTTTATTACGGGCTTAAGCTCGGGCTCACAGACTTCACCAGCATATGGCTCCGTGCTGAGAGTCTCGAACAAGGGCAGAGTAGGGTTTTTATGGGGTTTGAGACGGGGGAGTTACAGAAGTTGTGACATGGGAACAGTGATCCAATCATAATAATTCGACATCATTGACAGCGGGTTTGACCATAAACATTGTCTAGAGTATTCGTTACTTTTGGCGGGATCCAATTACAACATTTAGAGTACCTTTAAATTCAACCAATCACAGAGCGAGCCTAGGATCTTGTTCAGCGACTAACAAGTTAACTTTAACATTAGGTAACAGGGTCCTATCTATAGTTTCTATCTCCAGGCCTCTCCCTTAGTAACATGGAGGGTGGTTTCTCCTGCCTTGGGCAATGTGTAACTGCCTGATAGTTTCAGGAAAGCTGAAACTCAGGCCTTCTAGTTCAGAGGGGAAACTTAAAGCCTGTCATGGAGTCAGTTTGGTTTAGACGTTTAGACTTGTGGCCTTAGAATAGCCACCCACTAAATATGGGTATGAAAGACATGCAGTATTAAACTAACCTTCAAATAACCTCCTTTCCCCCTTGATGCATATTTTATAGATAAAGTCAAATTCCCTTCAGAGAAGTTTCTTTAGACTTCAGAGTTCCCCATACCTAAGGATATCAAATTGAAATTTTCTCATTAAAACATGATACTGATTCTGTCCCATCTTTATTAATGGACCATAATGATAGTAAAATCTCATATACTGACACCTAACTATGCAAGCTGCTCTTGTCTACAATTTCTGCTTGAGAATTAGATAAGTTATTTTTGTTTAAATCTTGGATCCTTAGTTGTCATTGATTAAAACAACTGGATGCATATCCCATTATTCTCTCCATGACCCTGGGACAGTCACTGAGTATCTCTGTACTTCTGTTTCCTTCTTTTTGAAATGAGGTCATGATATTACTGTCAGGGATAAAAGAAGATAACAGTAAGACATTCACTCATTATGAGAACTCTGGAAGAGAGACTGAAAAACTAGTAGCCAAGCAGGATAACCCTAAGAGCTTGGCAATATCCTACAGCTTCATAACTTTCTCTATAATGTAATGTTCTATACTATTTCTCTATAGTGTTTAGCAGCACAGTACAGTGAAAAAATAAAGTGCTTTCAAGTCTGACATACCTGTTGCTTACCATGTGACCTTGGGTATGTATTTTTTTCTGTGTCTTGGTTCCCTTGTTTGCAAGTTGATTATAATAATACCTATTCCATTAGGATTCCATGAAAATTAAAGAAGAAATAGTGTAGTTATGTTCAATATTCATTATTTTTTCGTGTATAAATTAAAAGCAAAGGACTTTCAAATATTTTGCTTTTTTTTTCAGGCAGATGAACAAATGGGGTGCTGAATGATTATCCTCAAGAGGCAGTTAAGAGAAGATAGTATTCAAAAAAGGCCGTAAGTTGAGTCTTTGAGATCATAAGATGGGAAGAAAAGGGTGCAGACTTAAAAAAAAAAAAATTTCTGATTAGTGGCCTACAGTATGGTCTTCCAACATGGTGGTAGCAATTTAAACAAATTTCCAGTATAAAAGCTTGAGCAGTTTGAGTCCCTTCCTATAACAATATTCAAATAAAACTGCCAAATACATGCAGGTCCTAATCCCTGGAAACTGTGAATGTTCTGGAAGGAAGAACAAGAGGTATGCTTGATGTAGCAAGAAGAATGTATACATGTGATTAAAATAAGGATCTTGAGATAAAGAGGTTAATCTGGATTGTCCAGATAAGCCCTAACTATAACTTTAAATCTTCTCTTAAGAGGGAGGTTGGGCAGGGGGGGAGGATTTGACTATACAAGAGGAGATGGCGATGTGATGATATAAGCAGAGATTGGAGTGACGTGCTCTGAAAGGAAGCACAAGTCAAATAAAGACTAAAAGCTAAAAAAAAAAAAAAAAGAATTAAAACACATTCTCCATGCAGAACCTCCAGTCCTGCCTACAGCTTGACTTCCAGTTCTCTGAAATGATTTCAGATTTCTGATCTCTAATACATCAATGTATTAAAAGAAAATACATTGATGTTCTTTTACCACTAAGTATTTGTTGCAGTGGAAACAGGAAACTAATACACCTCCCATTTGGAAACATAGTTCTAACACAATGAAACAAAGTCCAACAAGCAGAGAAGGCAATGGTGATTGGAGATATGCCTGTGAGGCCTTAAGAGATCATGAACTCTGGCTTGATCATGCAGATTTCTCAGAACAGAAGGAGAAATGTTCCCTACCAGCAGCAGTCAAGTGCTGAGTTCCAGGCTCTGATGGGTCCTACATTATCTAAAGACAGCGGACAGTGCTCTGTTAAGTTAGCCTGTGATATATAGTTAAACTCATTGGTTTTTGCTGGAACATAATTTGTATGTGTACATCAAAAGACGAGCTCATACTGATTTCTTTAAAATTTAAATGCGCCTTCTGTGTACCCTCTAGGTTTTTTGAGATGAATATTGTTCTTTTACCTGTTAGCAATGTGCAAATATTAAGAGCTAGTTAAGGGGCGCCTGGGTGGCTTAGTCGGTTAAGCGTCCCACTTTCACTTAGGTCATGATCTCGCGGTTCGTGGGTTCGAGCCCCGCATCGGGCTCTGTGCTGATTGCCAGCTCAGAGCCTGGAGCCTGTTTCAGTCTGTGACTCCCTCTCTCTCTGACCCTCCACTGCTCACTCTGTCTCTCTCTCTCCTAGAAATAAATAAAACATTAAAAAAAAAAAAGAGCTAGTTAAATCTATTCACTTTTTTCTCAATAGAATGTCCCAGCTGCTTTATACCAAAATCTAAGACCTGCCATGATCTGAAACACACCTCATCTCACTCTGCTTAGGATCCTATTCCCCAAGCTTCTAAATAGGTGCAGTTCTTGGGGCCCCTGGGTGGCTCAGTCAGTTAAGCGTCCAACTTTGGCTCAGGTCATGATCTCAGGGTTCATGGTTTCGAGCCCCTCATTGGGCTCTGTGCTGACAGTTAGCTCAGAGCCTCGAGCCTGTTTCAGATTCTGTGTCTCCCTCTCTCTCTGACCCTCCCCCGCTCATGCTGTCTCTCTCTCTCAGAAACAAATTAAACATTTAAAAAATATTAAATAGTTGCAGTTCTTCACAGGCACCCTACATTTCTCACTTCCATATCTTTGCAAATATGGTTCTTTCTCCTTGAAATTTTCCTCTTCTCTCCTTCAAGCCCAATAATAGAACAGAGGATGTCTACTCATTCTTTAGGGCCCCAAAATGAAATATCATCCGACTCCATCAGGCTTTCTCAACTGGAGTTGAATATTCCCTGCTTTGTGTCCCCAGCAGTGTATCCTACACACATTATTGACTTCTGGCTCTCCTCTACTCAAGTAGGTAAGTGAAACATGTATATTTTTGGTTTTATAGAAAAATATACTTAATGGAGGATTACGCTATTTGGTCCAGCTAAGTATGCTTCTAATCTCTTCGTTCATATAGTCTACTGTTCTACCAGTATGCATCCTTGTAGTCTCTTTCCCTACAAAGTTTTACTAAAATATACATTCCTCTTTCCCCAAACTTCCTAATAAATTATTTTATTTCTAATTAATACTGATAGCTGCTCACTCCTCCTATAAAATAGATTTTCCTACTGAACCCCTCCTGAAATATTTATGTATTTCAAAAATGTCACCTTCCTTTAACAGAAATCCTACTGCATTACTTTCTATATCCATATGTTCTGACCAGACCTCCTCTCATTTCTCAATTGCCCATCATTTATAATGGGTAATCTAGATATTGGTCCAAACTCCAGCTTATTGCTCACAGAATTAAGGTTGTTCCATACATAGCATTTTTATGCACAATACTGGAAACTCATCTTTAGCCCATCTTGTATTCTCTTTCCTATATTTGTGTTATCGCGAATGCATTAATCATTCAAAAGATGCAATATAACACTATTAACTTTAATCACCGCTTCTTACTCTTCAGGCTGTTTTTCCAAAAACAAGTAACTTGGACTCATCTTAAAATTTTCTGCTCTGGGGTGCTTAGGTGGCTCAGTTGGTTGAGTATCTGACTCTTGATGTTGCCTTGGGTCATGAACTCAGGGTTCATGGGTTCCATGCAATGACAGTGCAGACCCTGCTTAGGATTCTCTCTCTCTCTCTGCCCCTCTCACCCCACAGGGCATGCTCTCTCTCAATCTCTCTCTCTCTCTCTCTCTCTCGCTCTTGCTCTCGCTCTTGATCTCACTCTCTCTTTCTCTGTCTCAAAAAAAAAAAACAAAAACAAAAAAATATGCTCCAAGATGTGAAATTAATTCATAAGATACAGTTCCTTCTTGTGGAAAAAAATATTACTAGCTAAAATTTGTGGGCCAGAGAAGCTCATGACATTGCTCCACCATTTTACCATTCCTGGCAGGCAGGTGGAATAACAGAGGAGAGCATGCTCTAGCCTTCATGACAAAGGAGAGACTTCTTTTAAAAAGGGAAGGAGTTTATAAGTTCATGTTATTTCAACTGATTACTGTTTCTTTTTCAAAGTAAGAATGTGTAAAAACCCATTTTATCCTTCTATAAGCCTCCTGTTTTGTCCACTAATATAGGTGTTCAGTCCTATAGCACCATTCTGATGGTCTCCAAACTCATGAAGTTGTATAAGTTAATTCATACCTTAATAAAGTATATATTTTAAATAAATTTTAAAAGAAAACTTTTTGTAATGATGGAAAGGGTCTATTATGCAAGACAGTAGCCATTAACCACAGGTAGCTCTTGAGTATCTGAAATGTGGCTAATGTAAATGAGTAAATTAGCTTTTTTATTTTATGTAAATTTAATTAATTCCAACCTAATTAGATACTTATGATTAATGTATACTGGCCCGAATGACACATCTATAGAGATAATCAAATAAAATTATGGGGCTGAAAAGTCTCCCCTTTCTTTTATTTCTTCCTTCTTGGCTTCTGGCCTATCACCAGAGAGAACAGATCCAACTTTGAGCACAGACCCAAGTATCTGAAAACAGAAAATTCCAACCCTAATATTACCCCTCCCCAGACAAACACCAGGTGATCTAAACACATAAACCAAGTAGCATCTCAAATAATGTTGCCACACACTTAGTAAAAAATAAAAATAACCACGGCATTTGGAGATTTACTCTAAACTTCTACTCTAGCTCCTTTTTATATGAACTACATTAGCCTAATATATTTTATTATGTGTTATATCACATTACATATAACACCACTGTCTACTCCTTTGTTACAATAATTTTTAACACTGATTTCAAATTTTTTAGAAGCATTAAGAACCATAATATCTATATCCACAATGCTGCAAAATAATTTCCTTGATGGAGTGTGAATTTTCAGCAGAGCTGAAGCTGTAAAACAAGAGGATTTGAAAAATGACAACAGTGTAGAGTTGATGGTAAGTTGGGAAAGGCTCTGACATCATTGATTATTTCCCAAAAGAAGCTTTTTTTAAAAAGCTGTACTTAGGTCAAGACTTTTAACTGTTAATATTTTGTTACAAAATGTGTCTATGTGAAGTACCTCTCCTTGTAGGCAACAAGGAGTTCTATTTTGTACAAACACTGATAACTACTTGCATTAAAAATTGTGTAGTGGTTTCATCACTGACTTAAGTGGAGACAGCATTTTTACTAAGTTGTTAAATATCATCTCACTGAAGTTTATTAAATGTATGTATAATAACTATGGTCTAGCTAGATGGTTCCATGTGTGAGAATTAAAAAATTAAGAGATTCAACATTTTCATAATGGCTTATGTAGACTCTTACATTACTGAATTGGAAATGATCTTATGACAATTTACTAAGAATATTATCAAATGCTAAGCTCTATTCGATATCACAATATTTTATGTTTCAAGCACACATTTTTATTGTGAATGACAAATTTGCTGAATTACTGCTAATAGAGATCAGAAAGGGGACAAGAAGTCAATATACCCACAATAATAATTATCAGAGTATCAGGGTTTTTTCTTAAAACTTAAGGTTTTAAATGGAAAAAAAAATTCTTTGAGTCATTTTGTTTGTTTTTTAAGCAATCTTTCTGCCCAACATGGGGCTCAAACTCATAACCCCAAAATCAAGAGTCATATGCTCTACCAACTAAGCCAGCCAGGTACCTCTCTTTTGAGTCATTTCAGAATTTAGTAGTATGTGGGGCTGTGACATTGTCTGCCCCAGAGCCTCCAATGTCTTCCTCCATTCTGACCTCTTCCATGCAGACCAACAGTCCTGAATATGGGAAGCAGAGCTCAACAATCTGTCAGAATATCAACTTTATGGTTCATAAATTATTTTTCAGACTCACATGGACACTGCCTGGGATGCTGTCCCAGTTGATTTTTCATCCTGAGTTGATGACTGCATCCTTTGGAAAATGTCTAGATGTAATAACAGGATATATACTTCCTGGTCATCTGAGCTTCCATAAAACTTGTCACTCTCCTTCAAAGGGGACATTCCTTTCTCAGTTGGCCTTTCTAGGTTTTCTCTTTGATGCAGCACAAGATCCTCTTAAAATTAGTTAGGTGGTTCTTCGTCTTACACAGAAGCCACAGAAGTATAATCATCCCTGGCCTTCTTGTCTTACAATAATCTTTGACTCATTGTAGTTATTCATCTTATTCAAATCCTGCAGACAGAGCATACTACCCTCCCATCACCCGTCCCTACCATGTATCCCTACCACCTTTCCTCTGTGCTTGTAATGGAGATCTTTCCATTCCCTCAAAAATAATTCCAAATCTCTTCACTGCATTAGCTCCATGCAGGTTTCTTTTCATGGACATGAAAAGCCACATGCATTTCCACAATCAAATTTGTATTAAATCAAACATATACGGCCCAAGAGACTTTTCACAAAAAAGAGCTACCTTGATTATACATTATCGTACTCCCTTGTATTCTTCACTATAATAAGAAAAATATAATAATATTTTTCTTATTATAATTTGGAAGGCTCCAGGCAAGAGCAATCAGGAATGGTATACAGCATTTCAGAGATTACAGATTTCCTAACTCCAGTTGGTGAAACTCTGTAGTCTTGTTCCTTTTATTCATACAGCACAAAAAAATTAAGACATCCTGCCAATTTTGTTTTTATATATCTTTCTATTAGGGCCTTGTCAACCTTTTCATTATTTAAAACTTATTATTTCATTTTATTTCTACTAAATAAATTCAATGCCCTCCTTTCCTACTACAGAAATAATTCCTTGCCTGAATTGCCGCACTGACCAATACAGTCAGTATTCCCAATTGAACACTCTGTTCCCAATTGAACACCTGCTATAATATGATTTTTGTGTGCTACTGGTCTAGGAACAACTTGAAATCAATAATCATGCCTTATTCTTTTGTTTTCAATGTTTTGCTTATTTATTTTGAGAGAGACAGACTGAGTGAGTGGGGGGGAAGAGCTGAGAGAGGGGGAGAGAGAAACCCAAGCAGGCTCCATGCTGTCAGTACAGAGCCCAATGCAGGGCTTGATCCCACGAACCGTGAGATAATGACCTGAGCCAAGTTACATAAATAGAATAATGCTCAAAATAGATGTCCAAAAATATTTTACTGTATTAAAAATTAAATGACCAATTTTCTAGAATCATGGAAGTGGGTATAATGGTAGTAAAAGATCCCAATGTGAAATTTATAGGAGGTAGAATCTTTTCTCAATCCACCAACTCAGAAATGCAAAAAATAATAATAATGATAATTAAACTTTACTTTCCTTTTCTGAACTTGATTTCTATCTCAATCCCCCACTTGAAAAAGGTGAATAATGACCCTTGGTCTGGCTCTTGTTTTGTTTCCCCCTAATTAATTCAGGATTTAAATGGCAATTCAAGATTTTCTCTACCCAATTTGCTTTGAGTTATGTGTAAATTGTGGGAAGAATGGTTGAGGGACTTTCAAATATCAAAGCTTTGGGGGCAAATAGTATCTGGGCCTGGATATCTGTTAATATGGTTGTGCACTGAGATGCAGATAATCTAATCTGGGTTTCGGCTTTTCTCATCTTCTCACTCTGGCATCTGCAGAGATGTCTGCATTTGCATGTGGTTAATGGTTATTAAGTTTGCCCTGGCATTGAACCCTTCCCCTCACCCTGACAGAGAGCTCATAAGGCCCAGGAAAACTTAGCAGCCCATGCCTGCCCTACCTAGGGCTGCACAAGGTGGGGAGTGGGTTTCAGGGACAGCAGTGTGGAGGGCCTCTTCCTGGAGACTGACACTGGCATCTGATATTTTTTTTTTCCTTCTTAGGCAGAAGAGAAACAACAAGTCAGAGGACAATATGAAATGTTTAAAGGGGAAAAAATACTTTCTTCACACAAATTTACCAGTTTAACCTTTAAACAAATTAAACAAATTTTTCTTCTGACCTCGCTGAGGAGCTTAGGATGCTGATGTGCACTATGAATCTCCAGGAGAAAGTTTATCAATTCAGCAATTAGCTATTTTATTTGAGCAGCTCCTCTGGAACAAGGGTTCCCCAGAATACAATCTGGGAAACAGTGTTCTGGTAAACTATGTAATACTGGCCTATTGTTGCTGTTCACTGAATCACCAACACAGATCAGGGTGTGAGGGTAGCTTGACTCTGTATCTGAGAATCTGGCATTTCAGTTCAGTTCAGTTGAAATTCTCTTTGACACTCCTCAAACAATATGCAAATGTGAACCTCCAGGGATAAATGGGAATTGGGGCATGTTAAACAAACTTCCAAACTCTTTCTGCTTTTCCATTTCTAAGTGGTCATGTCAAACTAGAATCCTATTACTTATTTTCTAAAGTTAGAAGCAGGGTGTTTGGGAAAGAATACTGGGCAGGAAGTGGAATATCCATTCCTGGCTGTACCGCTAACTGGCTGTGTGGCTTTCATCAATGCACTTCCCCTTTCAGGGCCTCAGGTTTGGTTTTGTTTTGTTTTGTTTTTCATTTTATATGGGGTATAGTAAATAAGGGAGAGGTTGGGCTTACCTTTCCATTCTGATGGCATTCTGCCTAGTGACCAGTCACTGGTTGATGGATCTATCTAGCAAACTATATAAGAAATTATTTCTCACAGTGCATCAGCATCAGGAGGCATCAATATTGACAATCCCATATGTTTACGTTGTACTTTGCAGTCATTCAATCTTTTCACAACAGTTACTTCATTTGATCCTTAGAATAGCCAATGATATACAGCAGGGATTATTATTCTTTTTACAGACAAGGGGAAACCCAGTTTCAAATATTTGTCTAAGGTCACTCAGCTCTTCAGTGACAGAACTGGGCTTGAACTCTGGCCTTCTGACTTAAGAGTCCCATGTGTACTTAATGATACTGTGTTTCCTTCCCATTCTGAAACCCCAGCAGGGAGTAGTTTTGCTTCATTCTCTATCACTGCCACAAAATCTCTCTAGGGAACGCCATACTTATTTTTTTCTGAGAGAAAACACAATGTTAACTCAGACAACATAATAATTTTATGGTTTGAATGAAAAAAATTGTTCCTGTCAAATTCAACTTATATCACAAGACTAAATAAAAATTTTACGTACCGAGTGAATGAAAAATAGAGAAAAAAAGCATCCTGAGTGGATGAGCTTAAATTATCTCCCATTTGAATGAGTTCATTTCCCAAAGAGAGTTTCATCAGGCTTTTTAATTAAGAGCAAATTGTTCATCGAGAGTCAGTAATTTGCCAGTGACCTCTTCTTAACTCTCCCGTCTAAGGTGACAGAAATGACAATGGAACTTTCAAATTAAAAATGTCAAGCTCTTGCAGATATTGGGCCCTTCTGTTCAGTAACTGAGTCAGAGAAAGGAGGTGACTTGGGGAAAACAGTAACATTTTAGCCAAATTTCTCCCCAAAATAAAACTCAGTGGTGTTAAAGAGGTCTTAAGTTTGGCAGGAATTGACACTGCAGATTAGATACATCCAGTAAAGTATATAAACAGGAATATGCGCACACACACACACACACACACACACACACACACACGTGTGTTTATGTAACATTGCCTGAGCATGGAAAAAATTTAAAGGGATACTTCACAAGTTGTTAGTACAGCACTAGCTGCAAGTGGGGTGGCGGGCAAGAAAGATGGGAAGAGGGAGAAGGGAGCAAAAGAACAAAAGACAAAAAGAACTAAAAATAGAAAGTATGAATGATAGCATACTGTTTTTATATAATTGTGCTTAATAAATGTAGCTTCTGATATTGTTCAGTGCCCATCGATACCATCCCTCCCACTACTCTATCATTCTGAATGAAAAGTGGGAAGAATTCCTGCCCCCTCAACCTAATGCTTCCTTTCTGATTATTTCCTTAACTACCACTTAGTAAGCTCCTACCAAGTGCCAGGCCCTAGGCTAGGCATTGGGAGTATGATACACAGGTGCTACACATCATAAGTGAGTTTCATCTCTGGTAGAAGAATGAAGAATGTACACTCAAATAATATATAGAAGTAAATTGGAAGTGTGGGGTGAAGTGCAGAGAGTGGAGGGAGCACAGGAACATCCACCTTCAGGGTTCCAAATTAAAACACAAGTTTTGTATTTGTTACGTATGTGCAATAACTAGGCTAACATGTGATAGCCCTGACATGTAATGGGCACTCAATAAATCTTAGCGTCCTTTTATTTTAACATATTTGGAAGCTTCTTTCAATATGCTATTACCCATAAATCTACTAATTAGAGTCACAAGTTATAGTAGGAGGTAGAATATCCTACAACAGAAAGTCAATGACTCTAGACTGTTGTAAACTTTCGTTCTAAAACTTCTGTTTAAGTCTGGAGGTCAGAATCCCAAGCGATCAGCAATGTAAAATAAAATAGTATAAAATTAAAGGGGATAACTATACATAAGACTCTATTTCTGTAATGGTATGTAATAAGAACTTACCAAAATTGATTTTATTTTCCTCACTTGCATTGGCTTTATATGCTATATGAAACAATGTAATTTAATTCTCAATATATCTTTGTCTTTGAAATCAGTCAATCAATCAATCCCTGAGTTACAGAACTGTTTTTAAACCCATCTGCAAGATGGTGGGTGTCGTCATCATCATCATCATCATCGTAAGTTCATCATCATCATGATCATGATCATCATCATCATCATCATCAATTGTTTTATTCTGGGAGCCTGAAAATAAGCTGGATAAAGGGTCTAAAGACAGAATCTATTAGCTTTGCATCTTCTTCACAACACCTTTGTCCTTTTAAAAATAATTGCACCAGTTCAGATCCTTTTTGAGAAGAGGATCCAGAAGCAGAGTATAATTAGTCTTGGGACTTTCCCTCTTTTTTCTCCCAAAACAGAGGAAAAAATGAAATCAACTTTTTATATGCAGAGTACTAAATATTTTTACATATAATATCTCATTTCTCCTCATAGCATCTCTGCAAAATAAAACCAGTGTTTTCATTTTCCAGATGATGGACAGGAGGCTCAGAGATGTTGTACAACCCACCCTGAGTCACACAGCTGGTAAGATTCCAGGTCTGTGAGACCTACAATTTGCTGTTAGTTCCAATCTCCCACCCTGACAGGAGCTCTGACTGCTCTTTAACTGTCTTATTATTCTCAAATTCTCCAGTAAGACGCCAGATCCAAGCATAACTTTTTTTCCGGAGATACTTAAAAATTAGAAAGCTGCAACAGTTACTGACCTGAATAAGCTTGAATTTGCAAGCTTCTCAAGTTCTTGTAACTAAACAGATTACAAAAGAAAAGCTACTATAAATATTGCAGCAAGTTAAACTTTCTTTCTAGAAAGTTTCTGAATTCCATGTCTATGAATATCAAAGAAATAAGAACTGCAAGTGGGTATCCATATAATGCTGTGTTAACATTCACTGCTCATTCTCCCTCCTGCTTCAATGGTAGAAAAGATTAATATATCATTCAGTTAATACAAAGTGTAATTTATTTCCAAAGTGCTATGTTTCCTTTATAGCATCAAATCTGGCAGCTCTACACAAGTGCTGTTCTGTCAAGTGGAATAACGCCTTTAATGAACTTGTCTCTGGAATATCAAATGTGTAATCTGCTGCACAATGCGCAATCCTACCATTCAAACCCTCATCATCTAGTCTACTGGCTTCCATGTAAAAAAACAAAAAAAAACACTCCAAGGCCCTGACCTCAATAAGCTGCAAACCAGCCACGAGAATCTACAAGATTAGTTCTAGTTTGTTCATGTCCCATTCTGCAATTCTGCTTCCCTAACCACTGAGCATAGAGAGCATAGGAATATTTCACAAGCCCTACAGTACTATGTCCCTGGACAGACAATATTCTATGGAACCATTAGATTTATATTGCCTCTCCCAAGAAGGGTACAGTCCCGTGGAATCCTAATACCCTCTCCTGGGGCCCTCATTCAGTAATGCTAAGATGCTCTGAAACCTACACCTTGGTCCAGCAACTAGGTTTTGCCATTTTGTCATACTGCCCCAGTTCTTTTTTTTTTCTTTTGACTTCTTTTTTTACTTAATTTTTTTTTTTTACAAATAGTTTATTGTCAAATTAGTTTCTACATAACACCTCGTGCTCATCCCCACAAGTGAAGGCAGAACTCCCGCCTGAGGCATTGGATCATGCCACGCCCATCCCTGCTTGAGAGCTGCCCCAGTTCTTTAACAGAATTTTATCCAGCTAGACATCATGCTTCTAAGCAACAACAAAGGCAACTCAAAAATATCTACTCTGCCATTAACAATGAGCCCAAACCCTTTCCTTCCATGAATTCATTCCTGAGCTTCTTTTCTGATCCTTTCTCCCTTCAGCTACCACTAGACCTAAAGATTTATTTGCAGCTTCCAGAATGTGAACTTTGTGTTTCTCTCTCATCTCCCCCAGTAGAAACCAGGTCTACCTAAGGACTGTGTAAATTTGCCTTATCCACTTCATTTAACAACAACAACAACAAAAAAAATACTTACACGTGCCAGCATTATTCTAGGTACAAGGAATAACAAAGAACAGAGCAGGATATATGCAAATATACATATCCACACACCTCATGGAGCTTACTATCTATAGAGCAGAGCAGATAATAAAACAAATGAATAAGTTATATAAAGTAATAGATGCTAAAAATAAAACGAAAGCAAGAGAGTAGATGGGGAAGGATAATTCAATTGCAAACAGGCTCATAAAAGAAGGCCTCACTTTAGAGGTGATATTTTAGCAAAGACCTAAATGAAAGTAAGGAGAAGGCTGCTAGTTGAGCTGCCTCAGCTAAGAGTAACCTGCCAGATGGAAGAGTCATGGAGAACATGAGTGATAGAGTCAAGTGGGTCTATCTCTTGCTATTTAAGAAAGGATCAACATATTGCTTATTATTTTCTCTGAGCCTCAATGTTTTCAACTATAAAAATCTCAAAAGATTTTTGAGTTTCAATGAGATAATATATATAAAATACCAGTCACTTCATTGCAACTCAGTGCTATTTAAATAGATAAATGATATATAAGTAGACAGAGAAATGGGCAGATTGACAAGAGCATGTGGTAAAACAGGGTATGATTAGATAGGATAGGAGAAGATAGGAGAAGATGCAACAGGGCAGGATAACTCAAGATGGCTAGAAAGACAGTATCTACTTAGGCCCAGAGAATCCAATCTTACTACTTAGCCACCACTTACCTGGGGCACCTAGCTTTACAATCCATAAGGTAAACTCCTGATTTGTCCCCTTTATATAGCTCTAACACTAAAAATTAGTGTGACCTTGGGTAAGTCATCCAGCACTTTTAAATTTCATCTTCTTCATCATTTAAAGAGAGTAAACTAGGGGCGCCTGGGTGGCTCCGTCAGTTAAGTGTCCAACTTGGGCTCAGGTCATGATCTCAAGGTTCGTGGGTTCGAGCCCCATGTTGGGTTATGTGATGACAGCTAGCTCAGAGCCTGGAGCCTGTTTCGGATTCTGTGTCTCCCTCTCTCTCTGACCCTCCCCTGTTCACGCTGTCTCCCTCTCTCAGAAATTAAAAAAAAAAAAAAAAACATTTGAAGAGAGTAAACTATACTAAATAATTTCTATGGTTTCTACAGGTCTATTATTATGTTTCAATAAAGCCCAAAATTTCTTTTTATGGGCTTCACCACAGTTAAATAAAGGAGTGATAATTTCTTATGCAAAGAGATATATCTTTTATCCTCTCTTAAAAACAGTAAGAAATGGTCTCCAGGATATATCACGTTAGGCCACAAAACAAGTCTCAATAAATTCCAACAAGACTAAAATAACATTATTCACCTTTTCTAACCACAATGATATGAAACTAGAAATCTATTAAAGAAAACATCCAGATGGAATGCAAACACATGGTGGATAAATAACATACTACTAAAATATGAGAGGGTCAACCACAAAGCCAAAAAGGAAATAATAAAAGACATGGAGACAAATGAAAATCAAAACATAATAGTCCAAAATCTTTAGGATGCAGCAAAAGCTGTTCTAAGAGGAAACATTATTGCAATACAGGACTACATCAAGAAACTTTTAAAAATCTCAAATAAAAGAATTTTACATATATCTAAAGAAGGTAGAAAAAGAACAAACAAATCCCAAAGCCAGTAGAAGGAAGGAAATAATAAATATTAGAGCAGAAATGACTAAAATAAGCAAAAGAACAGTTTAATGAAACCAGGGGCTAGTTCTTGAAAAAAATAAATAAAATTGATAAATGTTTAGCCAGACCCAACAAAGAGAGAGAAAGGACTCAAATAAATACAATCAGAAATGGAGGAGAAATAAAACAAGATCCATAGCATGGCAGAAAAGGCTCAAGAGTGTGAAGATTGCTCCTGGAGCAGTTGTGTGTGTAGAAAGTGAAATTTGGGGTGATAGAACTATAAGACTTAGGACAGTGATTCACTTTAAAGCATGAATTATTGCAGAAATCAGGCCAAGAGTGATTGGCGAAGGTAGTTTAATAGAAGAACAGGTGCTTATCATAAATGCTCACCCTGATAATATCACCCCTGATAGTGAATATCCAAAATCGAAACCTATGATCATTGGCACCAGTAATGTGTTTGATGTTGGCTGTTATTTCCAAACCATGAAAATTGGAAATAATGTTATTGGATCAAAAGCATATGTGGGCAGAAACATAATATTGACAAGTAGTTACATCATTGGGGCTTGCTGCAACCTGAATACATTTGACCACCCCTGAGAATACAATGATCTATGGTACAGACTGCCTTTGTCAGGTGCAGACTAAGCAACTACAGCCCCAGACACTACAGCTGGATTCTGATGAAAATCCTGCCCAACTACCACAACCTAAAGAAGACTATGAAAGGAAGCTCAATTCCATTTAAAAACTAAGAACAACATATGACATCAAGATAACAGTTTATTATCTTTTTGAAAGGGCCACAGTGTTTACGCACTCTTAGCAATTCACAGAGTAATACATGTTGACTTTATTTTGTAAAATTGAGTCAGAGTGGAAAGTAATGGATTTTCCTTGTGTCTCTACTCTATAATTTATATAAAATGCATAATTTTCTTCTATCCTTACTCCTTTTCTTAGAATTTACAAGTTTGGTTTAGCTTTCTTTTGTCATATAAAATGTCGGCCATGATTTTGGTGGTATAAAAGACTCCCTGTGATAAGAAAGGGCATATTATTATGTATTTCTAATCTAGCACACACTGTACTAAATAAAAATGCTAATGACAAAAAAGAGGAGAAATAACAACCAGTACCACAAATACAATGGATTATAAGATAATACTATGAAAAATTATATGCCCATCAATTAGACAACTGAGAAGAAATGGATAAATTCCTAGAAATGCATAACCTTCCAAAACTGAATCAGGAAGAAATATAAAATTTGGACAGATCAATTACTAGCAATGAAATTGAACAGGTAACCAAAGAACTTCCAACAAACAAAAACCAGGATCAGATGGTTTCACAGGTAAATTCTACCAAATATTTAAAGAAGAGTTGGGGCATCTGGGTGGCTCAGTTAGTTAAGCATCCAGCTTTGGCTCAGATCATGATTTCATGGTTTGTGAATTTGAGCCCCGCACTGGGTTCTGTGCCGACACCTTGAAGTCTGGAGCCTGATTCCGATTCTGTGTCTCCTAAGCTTTCCCCCTCCCCTGCTCATACTCTGTCTCTCTCTGTCTCAAAAATAAATAAACATTTAAAAAAAATTATAAAAAGAAGAGTTAATGCCCATCCTTCTCAAACTATTCCAAAAGATATAAGATGAAAGAGAGCTTCAAAATTCATTCTATGAGGCCAACATTACCCTGATATCAAAACCAAAGACACTACAAAAATAGATCAGTATCTCTGATGAATACAGATGCAAAAATCCTCAACAAATATCAGTAAACTGAACCCAAAAATACATTTTAAAAAATTATTTACCAAGATTAAGTGGGATTTATTCCAGGGATGCAAGTGTGAACCAATATTTATAAATCAATCAGTGTAATACATCACATCAACAAGAAGGCTAAAAATCATAGATCATCCCAAGGTGCCAGGGTGGCTCAGTCAGTTAAGTGTCCAACTCTCAATTTTGGCTCAAGTCATGATCTTATAGTCATGATCATCTCAATAGATACAGAAAAAGAATTCGACAAATACAACATGCATTCATGATAAAAGTTCTCAACAAAGTAGGTTTGGAGAAAACATATCTCAACATAATAAGGGCCATATAGGAAAATCTATAGCTATAATCATCCTCAAGTGGAAAAACTGAGAGCCTTTCCTCTAAGACCATCAAAAAGACAAGGATGTCCACTCACACCATTTTTATTAAACATAGTACTGTAAGTCCTAGCCAAATCCATCAGAAAAAGAAAAGAAAATAAAAGGCATACAAACTGGTAAGAAAAATGTAAAACTTTCACTATTTGCAGATTACATGACACTATATATAGAAAACCCTAAAGACTATTAAGAACTGACATATGAATTCAGTAAAATGCAGGATACAAAACTAGTATACAGAAATGTTTTGCATTTCTATATACTAATAATGACATAGAAGTTAAGAAAGCAATTCCACTCATAATTGTATCAAAAATAATAAAATACCTAGGAATAAACTTAACCAAAAAGGTGAATGGCCTGTACTAAAAACTGTAAGACACTGATGAAAGAAATAGAAGATGACACAAATAACAAGATGTTCCATGGTAATGGACTGGAAGAACTATTATTGTTAAAATATCCATATGACCCAAACCAATCTACAGATTTAATACAGCTCCTGTCAAAATCAAACAACATTTTTCACAGAACTAGAAAAAATAATACTAAAATTTGTGTAGAACCATAAGAGACCTCAAATAGCCAAAATACTCTTGAGAAAGAGAAAAAACATCTGGAAGTATCACAGACTCAGATTTCAAAATCTACTACAAGACTCTAGTAATCAAAACAATATGGTACTGGCACAAAGACAGACACAGAGATTAGTGGAATAGAATGAATGATCCAGAAATAAACCCATGCTAATATAGTCAATTAACCTTTGACAAAAGAGGTAAAAATATCCAGTGGAATAAGACAACCTCTTCCACAAATGGTGCTGGGAAAACTGGACAATGACATGCAAGAAAAATAGAACTAGACTGCCTTCTTACACCATACACAAAAATAAATTCAAAAGGGAATAAAGACCTAAATGTGAGACCTGAAGCCATAAAATTCCTAAAAGAAAACATAGGCAGTGATCTGTTGGACACCAGCTTTAGCACTCTATTTGTGGATATGCCTCCTAAGGCAAGGGAAACAAAAACAAAATTTAACTATTGGGACTATACCAAAATAAAAAGCTTTAGCACAGTGAAGGAAACCAGCAACAAAACAAAAAGGTAACCCCCTAAATGGGAAAAGATATTTGCAAATGAGATACCTGATAAGGGGTTAATATCCAAAATATATAGAGAACTACAATTCAAAACACACAAAAAACAAATAATCCAATTTAACAGTGGGCAGAATACAAAAGAACAAAGAGAAAAAAAAAGATAAAGAAATGGACCCTTAAATGCGGAGAACAAACTGGTAGCTGCAAGAGGCTAGATGACTGTGGGAATGGATGAAATAAAGGGGAGTAGGAGTAATACATGAATCATGTGCAGCACTGAGTAATGCATAGAACTGTTTAATCATTATATTATACATTTGACACTAATATACTATAATATATAAATTATACTTCAATTAGAGGCTCCTGGATAGTTCAGTCAGTTGACTGTCTGACTCTTGACTTCAGCTCAGGTCATGATCCCAGGGTCATGAGATCAATCCCTGTGTCAGGCTCTGCTCAGAGTGTGGAGCCTGCTTAACATTCTCTCTCAGGGACACCTGGGTGGCTCAGTTGGTTAAGCATCCAACTTTAGCTCAAGTAATGATCTCACGGTTCATGTGTTTGAGCCCTGCATCAGGCTCTGTGCTGACAACTCAGAGCCTGGAGCCTGCTTCAGATTGTGTCTCTGACCCTCCACTGCTCATTCTTTGTGGTTCTCTGTCTCTCAAAATTAAATAAACATTAAAAAAAAAAAGATTCTGTCTCTCTCTCCTCATGAATAGATACTTTTCCAAAGAAGATATCCAGATGGCTAACAGAAACATGAAAAAATGCTCAACATTACTCATTATCAGGAAAATACAAATCAAAACCACAATGAGATACCATCTCACACCAGTCAGAATGGCTAAAATTTACAACTAAGGTAACAACAGATGCTGGTGAGGATGTGGAGAAAGAGGATCTCTTTTGCACTGCTGGTGGGAATGCAAGCTGGTACGGCCACTCTGGAAAACAGTATGGAGGATCCTCAAAAAGTTAAAAATAAAATTATCTTTTGATCCAGCAATTGCACTGCTAAGTATTTATCCAAGGGATACAGGTGTGCTGTTTCAAAAGGGCACATGTAATCCAATGTTTATAACCGCACTATCAACAACAAAGTATGGAAAGAGCCCAAATGTCTATCAACAGATGAATTAAGAAGATGTGATTGATGCACACACATATGCTATGCAGTATTACTCAGCAGTCAAAAAGAATGAAATCTTGCCATTTGCAACAACATGGATGGAACTAGAAGGTATTATGCTAAGTGAAATTGGTCAAGAAAAGACAAATATCATATGACTTCACTCATATATGGAATTTAAGATGCAAAATAGATAAACATAAGGGAAGGGAAGCAAAAATAATATAAAAACAGGGAAGAGGATAAAACATAAGAGACTTTTAAATATAGAGAACAAACAGAGAGTTACTGGAGCGGTTGTACGGGGAGGGATGGGCCAAATAGTAAGGTGCAATAAGGAAGACACTTGTTGGGATGAACACTGGTGTTATACATAATGAATGAAACACTGGAATCTACTCCAGAAATCATTATTGCATTATATGCTATGTAACATTGACATAAATTTAAAAATTTTTTAAATTGCAAGATTCTCTCTTCTTCTGCCTCCCTCCCACACTCTCTCTCTCTAAAAAATGTTTTAAATAAATAATAAACAAAACTTCAATTAAATAAAAGCAGTGAGCTATTTCACATTTATTGAGCACCAGCCATATCCACAATTTCCTCATAAGCAATACGAAGAGTAATAACAAAGAAACATATGACAGTGAAAAGAGCAACTAAAATTTTTAAAAACCAAAATGTATGGTCCAAGGCCTGAAAGACATTACTTAAAATGTATAGTAATCTTGACCTTTTGACTTATCAAGTTCAGCATTTAAAAATGACTTCTATATCAATTTTCCATATTCCTACAAGTGTAAACTTATCTTAATTTTAATTTCTTAAAGTTTGTGCCAGGTAATAAAAATGAATTCCATTTGACTTCATGTTACTTAATAATCACAAAAACTTTTTCAATGAATATACAAAGTATGAAACGAATGAATATGAAAAATATGCAACCCTATTTCTCTGACCTTCATGATATAACATACTGTTATTTATAAGCTGATAACCATTCATTCATTTGGGAGCAATTATTGGAGACTAACATGTACCAAGCACTGGGTCTTCATGCAGAGAATACAAATATGTTAAGGCCTTTGCCTTGGAAAAGCACAATTTAATGGGAAAGACAGAGAAAATAATTGCTGGAGTACTGAATAATAAATTTATAATCAATGTGAATACATGATATAAGTGTACCATAATAGGTAGATTAATGACCCCTTGGGTAATCAAAGTTTCACAGGAGAAATACATTCAAGGAGTTTTAAAGAGAGGAAGACAATTTTTTCAACAAATATATATCATGCTCATAATCAGAAAAAAAAAAGTGATAAAGAGTAATTATTTCAAGGTGATTAGATTTGGGGTAATTACTTTTCTCTTTGTCCTTTTTTTTGGATTGGGTCCAAATTGTGTTTTATATCTCTAATCAGAAAGTGATACAATACTAACATTGCAAAATGAACTATGTGCTGTTTATGGTTAAGGTCCTTAAGTTTTATAACTAAAGCTAGAGCTAACTTTTCTCTAATTTATCAAAAATGACAGCAATCTGGGGCGCCTGGGTGGCTTAGTCGGTTAAGCGTCCGACTTTCGCTTAGGTCATGATCTCGCGGTTGTGGGTTCGAGCCCCGTGTCGGGCTCTGTGCTGACTGCCTGCTCAGAGCCTGGAGCCTCTTTCGGTCTGTGACTCCCTCTCTCTCTGACCCTCCCTTGCTCACGCTGTCTCTCTCTCTCTCCTAGAAATAAATAAAACATAAAAAAAATTTTTTTAAATGACAGCAATCTGGTGATAAAAAGGTAAAAATTTAATCTTTAGTTTCCTAGTAAAGAAATAATACAGGCAACATTTACTATGTAGAACACCATCCAGGAACAATTAAGAACCCAGAAAGCAACACCACTTGAACAACAGACAGACTTTAAATCTAAGTCATTCCTGCCCCCACATCATTTCTGCATCTTCCACAGCCCAAGCACATTGTACCACTTGTCATCTCTGAGTAGAGCATGCTGATTGGTTCTAACTTGTGCACTTGCCCTTCTTTGACTGTTTGCCAGACGTCTACACATGATTCAGGAATTACCTTTTGCAATTTCTTCTCATATAAAATGAGAAATAAGAATGATATTTATCTGTTAGGGGTTGTTTCCCCCCCCCAAAAAAAAAAAAAGAGAATCAAAGGTTCTTAAGAAAGAGTTTTTCTAGGGGCGCCTGGGTGGCTCAGTTGGTTAAGCGTCTGATTTCAGCTCAGGTCATGATCTCATGGTTCATGGGTTCGAGCCCCGTGTCGGGCTCTGTGCTGATTGCCAGCTCAGAGCCTGGAGCCTGTTTCAGAGTCTGTGTCTCCCTCTCTCTCTGACCCTCCCCTGCTCATGCTGTCTCTCTCTCTCTCTCCTAGAAAAAAAAAAAAAAAAAAAAGAAAAAAAAAAAAGAAAGAGTTTTTCTAGGTGTGAGGCCTTTCAGTCCAGGTCCTCCTTGTTTTTGTAAGCCTGTTGGCCATGTTAGTCCTGCAGCTCTGCCCCTCAGTGATTCTTCCTAAATACACTGTGTTGTTCTTCTCTTGTCCTCCTCACTTTCAAATATAAGTAAGACACACTCATCCTCTGGTCTGGCCTCACGGGTCCCTTACCTCTGTAGACTCCAAAGAGAACAGAGGCACTGGGAAACTTTAAATCAAGAATATCAGTTGTGTATAGTAATATTAACATTATCATACTGACCAGAAGCTTTGTCTGACTGGTGAGTAATTAAGACTGATATTAATTCGCACCCTATTATATAGGTCCTCAATGAAAATGGAAAACTATAGTTATTATGCAATAAATACAATTTGTGACAAAAATGTATTCAAGATATTTTCAACAAATTTTATTGAATTCTTACTATATACCAGGCATTATACTTCAGGAAGCTTGTGTTCTAGTGCAGGAGACCGAGTAACCACTTCCAGATAAGAAGGTGATAAACTACTGCATAAAGAACTGTCTCTGGTATGAAAAATGAATATTCCTTGTATTCTGGAGAAACTCTTTAGGGTTTAATTCATTGATGCCATTTTGACAGTACTGGGCTTGGCTGAGCATTACTCCCCTACACTCGCAAGGCCACCTTTGCATTTCTCCTTATGAACATAGTTCTTATCACTTAGAAAGCATCTATTTAGGGGCACTTGGGTGGCTCAGTCAGTTAGCGTCCTGGTTCAGCTCAGGTCATGATCTCATGGTTCGTGGGCTCAAGCCTCACATCAGGCTCTGTGCTGACAGGTAGCTCAGGGCCTGAAGTCTGCTTCCAATTCTGTGTCTCCCTCTCTCTCTGACCCTCCCCTGTTCATGCTGTCTCTCTCTCTCTCCCTCTCTCTCAGAAATAAATAAAACATTGAAAATATTTTTTTTAAAAATTATCTATATTTCTATCTATCTAAATAATGTGATTTTCTCAAGAACAGAAGTCATATTTCATATCACTTTTTAAGATTTTACCATAAATTTAATCATCTAGCAACGTGTCATAAAAGCAAATACAAAATGACTATAAAACATCAAAATCATTTACAAAAGTAAAATCACGTTTCAAGCTCTACAAAATGTCCATAAACCTTTACACATATTGATTAAACATGCAGCCTCATGTGAAGGAAGCATACAACACCAAAAAAAAAAAAAAATGACAAACTTTGACCTAAGTTATCAGAGCTGAGTAGAGAGGAAAGTTCTCTGGACAATTCTCTTTGGGCTCCCTCTCTCACACCAGCTTCCAAATTGGAATATGGCTGCCTACAAAAATTAATTTGATTATGCACAAGGAATAAAAAGACCTGCAATATAAATGGTGTGATTCTTCCTGTACCTAGAAATTGCCATTAATTTCAAAATAGGCATATTATACGAGTAAAATTCAAAGTTTACCTACGTTTTGAAGATGAACTAGAAACTTCAAAATAAACTTCATATCTTCATAGGATGAATTCTGAGTCTTGGAGGCAGGAAATAGGGAACAGCCTCACTATGGTCTGCCATTGAGGGAACTTTAGTGAAAATGCTTAAGACTCTCTCATCAGGGGCGCCTGGGTGGCTTAGTCGGTTAAGCGTCCGACTTTCGCTTAGGTCATGATCTCGCGGTTCGTGGGTTCGAGCCCCGCGTCGTGCTCTGTGCTGACTGCCAGCAAGGAGCCTGGAGCCAGTTTCGGTCTGTGACTCCCTCTGTCTCTGACCCTCCCCTGTTCACGCTGTCTATCTCTCTCCTAGAAATAAATAAAAAAACATTAAAAAAAAAAAAGATTAAAAAAAAACTCATCAATATCAATCCCTTCTTTGAGAAAGCAGGCATATTATTTTATTATACCACAAATGAAAATTATCTAATAAAATTATGCCAGCTGTAATAATATGAATTAAGCTTTTCAATAACAACCTTCTTTTTTAGAATATGGAAAAGGCTTGTAAGAGATCATTTGGGATAAATGAGTTCTATGAAAAGAGAAACAAAAATAAATAACCAACCCAATTGGTTTCTTCTTTCTGTCTTGATAATTTAAAAGGAAACAGCATTCAGAATAGAATCCTTTGCCCTTAACTGGTACCCAATATGAGAGAATTTTTCCAAGTTGGTTAGGTCTTCAAATACTTGACAAGAATATAATGGCAAAGTCTTATTAAAAAGTCTCAAGTCTTTTCATATATACTTTTCATATATATACTTATCATATATACTTTTCTTTCCTATTTCATTCTACTTCCTAAACAATATAAAAGAAACCTGAGTAAAAAAGTCCCCCCAAAAGTGATATGGACAGATGTGTGAACAGTGAGAAAAACTATCATTGTCTCTGCCTTATTAACAAAGGTAAAATATGCATGAATTATGTACAACTTTAAACTAACAGCTCCTAAAATATTTAAAAACTTTTAAATAGTTAAAATTTTTAACCTACTTTCCCTTAATTTGCAATTGAAAAATATTTTAACACTAAGAAAAAAATTAAGAGAAAGAAAATAAAAATTTGAATGGCAAAAACAATGGCAATTGACAAAAAACTGTCAACCCAAGACAACAATGACCATGCACTAATAATTAAGTTTTCTTCTCCAAAATTTCAAAGTATCAACCAGGTATATATGACCAGTCATGTCTGACAAATTACCCAGCCTAACGTGGCAGCCAGAATTCTTACCAAGCCACTTCTTTCGGATTGTCAGTGCAAACTAAGACCTGACAATTAAATCATAAAACTACTGTAATTAAAGGATATGGTATTTAAAAATGAAAGTCACTTTTCATCAGAAATGAAAAAAATAGTATTTATTTTTATCATTTTGCAAGCAACTAAGAATATAATTAATTGACCAAGAGACTATGGTCATTCTTTCAAGTCTCTCAAATGTGATTTTTTTAAGTTCTTTTTAGAATTATTTTTGTCAACTTATTTCCTCACTAGTGCTTCTTCCCAACATCACTGTCTACCTGGAGAACTCAGCAAACCTCATCTATCTGTTCAACCACATTCAGAATTACTTATGTTATTTGTGGAGACTACCAATTAAATCAGTAATGATGGATTAATCAAACAGAATACAGTACTATGGTAGAATTGGAAGATAAATTATATTTCTCATAAGATTTCTTTTTCAACAGCATTTTATATTCTTAGTAATAGCTCACATTAATAAATGATGCTGTGCTTATGGTTGGAGTGGGCTGGAGGATGAAAAAGTTGTTACAATGAAAGAAAGGCTCATGTGAAAAATGGTATATTATTTAAAGAGCCCTTATGACAAAAAGTTATTATTAAGGAATTCAGTATTTTTTTCCACTCCATTTCTGACAACATTTGTTTCTAGCATTATTCAGCTGCTGCCATCTTGATTCTTCTCATGTCCATTGGCACAAAGTTTCAACAATACCCCCTCCTTCCTCAGTTTGGCTCTGATTTCTAACTCTGTTTGATAATTTATCTCTCTACCTAACACTTCACATAACAGAGCTGGTCTTAGTATGAATGCTCACTTTTGAATCCCATTCTTCCTTCAAGATAACTCAAATATTACATCCTCTTTGAACTTTTTAAAATAACCAGTCATATCTCAGATGTACACACCTTCCCAAATACAGACATGCACAGCCTTAATATTCGCAAAGAATTTTGTGGATATCCTAGGACTTGCCTCATTTTGTTTATGTGGCAGTCTCCATTCTCTAGGATCTCCTTGAGCATAAAAAACCATATCTCATTTATTTTATATCCTCAAAGATTTATACACAACATTATTCAGATTTATTGAGTGCTTTGCATACGTTCAGGTATTAAGCCAAATGCTGGAAATAAAACAGAGCAAAAACAGGTATGATTCTCTGCCTTCATTAAGCTTATAGTCTTTTAGAAGAGAGAAATTATTCATAAACTCAAAAACTGATCATAAATTTGAAGCCATAGGCTTCTATGGTTCTATAGTTCCTATGTACCTATAATTGAAAAATCAGACTTCAGCAGAGTGAGGAAGAGACATATGTACAGAACTTAGAAAGATGAATTAATTAGGCAAACAGATGAGAAATGAGTATCCCAAGTGAAAAGGAAACAATGAGCAAAGAATACAGCAAGAGAAGACAGTGAATACGAGAGACTGAAAGAAGGCCAGCATGGTTGGCATGCTGAAGATGAGGATAAAGCAGTACAAACTGAGCCTGGAGATGTATGTAAGGATCAGACTTTGCAAGACCTTATAAACATGGAAGGATTTTTGTCATTATTCAAATGTGTGAAGCCAATGAAGTTGGAAGTGAGAGGATAACATGATTAGATCTGTGCTTTCACACATCTTTCTGGGTACAGAGAACAAAAAGGATGAGGGTGAAGTATATGCATTAGACCAGTAACAAAATTCTTACATTAGTCCAGGAGAATGTTAATTTGGAATTAGAATGGGTCATTGGTGGTGGAGATAGAGAAATCTGCATACAATTGAAAGAGTCTTAGAAGGAAAATCCAGTAAGATTGGATGATAGACTAGAGGTGGAAGTTGATGCATGTGGAGTTGTCAAAAATGATCCTGGTTTTTTCTGCAAATGAGGTTAGCATTGCCGTTATCTGTCATAGAGAATAACAGAAAAGGACTAAGTTTGAAGGAGGATCATGAGTTTGCTTTTGGACATGTTGACTTTGAGGTACTTTGGGGATGTAGAAGACTCGAGAGCAAATGGACAATGTATTATAAGGATCTAGAATTCAAATGGATAATCTCAGCTGTAAATATAAATTTACCTATCATCTGAAAATAGCCACTGAAACTGCAAATGTGAATGAAATAGCTTGTGAAAAAAGTATAGAATGATGAGAGTAATAAGCCAAGAGCTGAAACCTGAGGAACTCCAGCATGCCGGAAAGAGAGGATTAAAATACAGAGAGAGGAAGACAGAGAGTGAGAAGTCAAGGAGGTAGGGATAAAAGAGACAGACTTCCATGTTAAAATAAAAAGACAAGAGAGAACGCATTTCAGGGAGGAAGAAGTAGCCAATCGTGTTGAGACTGCTGAGAATTTAAGTAAGATGAGGATTGGAGAAGGTTCACTGGGATTTTTTAGAATATCTAAAATGCAACATAGCATGATAATTTAGGACTCAGAAGCCAGAATGACAGGTATCAAATCCAAGTTCTACCATTCATCACCTATGTGATCTCAGGAAAAACCATTAATCTTCCTACATCTCAGTTTCTTTATCTATAAAATGAAAATAATAATAATATTTATTCTAGAGGGTGTTACAAGGATGTAATGAATTATTTAAATTATATAAGACAGTGACTTTCACACAGTAAGAACCATGTTGGTCACTGTTCTTTCTAATGAGAAGAAGCTAGTTCACAGATAAGGTTGAATATACATAGAAGAAAATAGTAACTTCATATTTTGAGAAGTGGAGGGGATGGAATGCAAAGCCTAAGTAGGGGGATTAGCCTAAACTAGGAGTACTGTTAGTCTCTCTGTTACAATAGAAATGAAGAATGATGGAATACATGCAGATATATGCAGGTCTGAACCTTGTATTGAAAAATAAGACAGCTCCACTATGATAATCCAAATACTTTTCTATTATAAATGGGAGCTAAAATCATCTGAAAGTGAGGGAAGAGGAGTGTTTAAAATATTTATTAGAGGGAATAGAAGGGCCAGTTGACAAGAAAAAACATAATACAGTTGCCATGGAATACCAAGGGCCCATTTGTTGAGACAAGTGAACTTAAATTTATCAAGGAATAAATGTGTATCCAGTGGGAATCTCTCCAGGAGCCTTAGCTGCTCAGAATTAGGCATGGAGAAAACAAATTACTGGGTTTATTGAGTTCAGTCAAGGATGGTATTCCACCAGAGAACAGTGATAAAATATAGCACAGCAAGGCAATATAGGTCATTATCAAAAGTGTTATTTCAATAATGACATCATGGAATCAAGACTGAATGAGAAGAAAAATTAATAAAGGAAAGATTTTATGATTGAGTGAAGGCAGAATGGTCAATGGAATGGAGGTCTTTCTGAAGTTGAAAATGGATGTAAGATGAAGAGGTGAGACTAGAAGAAAAGCTTGTGGTGAAAAAGTGGAAATTTTGAATAAGTGGCAGTTGTTGCTAAGCAACTGCAGGTAATAGTAAAGACCAAATTATCACTTTACCACCATGGGAGTGAATGTGTAAAGCAGAATAAACTAACAGGTGACTGAAGATGAGAAGGTGAAGACAGGTCACCTGTACATATTAAGTCACTGACAATGATGATGGGCTTGTGCCAAAAATGTGAATATGAGGAAGTGACTACACTCTAATTTATATCTATGAGAGGAAGAGTTTTGCTTCTACTGAATTTTACTACATTTGAAATATGACCCAAATAATCGTTTTAACACTGAAAACAGTTTAGGATATAATTTCGAAATTTCTAACATTCAGGATTCTACACATTCAGAATCTAACGTTCAGATTCTATAATCTGTAACAAAAACATTAATGTTAAGTATCATTATTAATCTGCTTTAAAGATGAGAAAACTGGAGGTTGGGTAACTTGCCCAAATGACAAACATTCTAAATGGCAGAAGTGATAGTCACGTACAAATCTGACTCTAAACTAGATGGCCTCTAGAAACAATGGTGCTTGTATATCTCGTTTAGTTCAACATTAGACTTACTCTGAACAACTGATGGATATGGCCCCTACATTTTGTGTGATGCTTACAAAAGTCATACAGAGCAGGAATATCAAGTCCCTTCTAAATTTGATGTTCCATCATTTGAATGACATAATATGTCTTTTGAAATGAATAAGTATAATAAGTATAATAAGCTAGACCATTCCCCCTAGTCCTAGAAAGATCTAAGCATGGAAATGTCCTGAGGTCCTTACTAATACAATTGATAATGCCTCAATGAAACATTCTCAGAAATGGATTAAATGTCATAGAAGTTTGTATGCCACTTAACTTTCCAGTTATTATTTGTCATTACACACTGCCGAGTTTAATTCTTCATTGGACTATTTTCAAAACCGTAATTTGAAAGAGAAGAAATTTGATCTTGGTCCATTGAAGAAAATGATTCTATACCCAGAATTAGATTCCCTACTTTGCATAAATCCTATTTTGTAGGAGTTAATTATCCATAAAAAGAAATGAGTAGCTTCAGTCCTGTTTTAAAGCTTGATATTCCCTCACCAGGACTGAAAACTGAAAAGATCAGTCTTTCAACAAATGGGAAGTTGTCTTCAAGCCATAAAAGATGTTTTTACAATGACTGAGTATCTCAAAGAAGCATAAGAGAAAAGGATAAAAAGGTGAGTGGAAAGTCACAGCAAAGTGGCACTTGCCCCATACTTTTCTGGGTCAGGTCTTACAGACAAAAAGAATTTTTCATCTTTTCCATCAATCTCTAGATTCTAGAGGTTGAAAGTTAACATGGTTCATTTTCAATCAAAGTTCTTTATAGTCAGAAAATATTATAGATATTGGTTGTTTCATGGTGACCAAGAATCCATTCAACCTGATTCATACTTGTGGATTCCATTTTCCTTTATTAGACCACATGCTTCAAAAAGAGTCTAAAGATCCAGGATCAGAGGATGAGGCCTAGTCTACTATCCTGTACCCAGTCATTACCTGAGGGATAAACATGTGACTTGAGCCAAATGAATCAGGAAAATTAGAGCTGATCCTGGGTATTCTACTTGAGTGAGAGAAAAAGGCATTCATTCTTTTCCTTTTGAATTTCAAACTATGTAGGTCGGACCTATCTTAAAAACATAATGGAGTTAAGATGGTGGAAAAGTAGGATTTGCCTTGTCCCTCAAGGTCACAACACTTGGAACACCCAGGAAATCAGTCTGCAGAGTGACAGAAAAATCTCCATAGGTGGATGGAGATAGCTTGGCGGGACAGAGGTGCATGCATGTGAATTGGGAGAGATAAAACTGTGGTGCAGGCTGGAGGGAAGAGAACCCCTTCTGTCGAGAGACAAAAATGTGAGA
Source organism: Proteles cristata cristata (assembly GCA_017311185.1). Taxonomy (NCBI): domain Eukaryota; kingdom Metazoa; phylum Chordata; class Mammalia; order Carnivora; family Hyaenidae; genus Proteles; species Proteles cristata. The sequence goes on from JAESUZ010002323.1 coordinate 171,066, forward strand.
AAAAGAGGCTGTGGAAGTGCAGTATTGTGTTAGGACAAGAGAGAAACCTCCCAGGACCATGGACTGCGGAACAAGAAATACAGAAGAGTGCTGGTTTCTACTTTGCAAACAGCCTTAAAAGCTAAAGATTAGATATTTCAGGAGTGAGCAACTTTCTTCAGACCAGAGCAGCCACTGTGTGCACATGCCTTGGCGGGGGATGGGGTGAGCCAGCTCCAGGCACGGTAGTGATCTCAAGGTGCTCTTAGAGAAAACAGTCCCTTACCTTGAGTACTGTGAGAAGAGAGTATATTGCCTCCCCAAGAAAAAAGGACCCTGCAGGCACTAGTCAGAAGCCCTTTTTGTGCTGGGCAAAGTGATGCTACCCCAGAACTGGGTCTGGGCAGTGTGAGATCCTTTATTTACGACACTGGGTTTTCAATCCCCGGCAAACACCTAGGAGGAATGGAGACTGTGGAGCAGGACAAGCTGACCACCCATGCTTCTCTGTGAGGGCTGCCCAAACAGCATGGTTTGGGATACCTAGTCCAGGGAAAAGACACTGGGGTGTCTTTCCTCCACATCACCAATAGGGTGGGGCTTCAGGAAACAGCAGAGCAGGCCCCTTGGGAGGCAGGACTTGCTTATCCCAAACCCCGCCCCTCTATGTCTGGCAACTGCTTATCTAATAAAGTGGGACTCACACTGAGTGAACCAGATGGCCTCTCCCCGAGACCAGCATAGTCACCGGCCCCAGGTACTAATAGACAACTGTCCTGCAGTTTTGTATGTTAGTCTGCTACTTTTTTTTTTCCTCTTTTCTTTTCTTTCCTTCTCTTTTCCCTTCTTTTTCTTTACACCTTTCCCCACCCCCACCCCTGGAATCAGGTTCATAGTTTCTGATTTGATTTTTGGTCAGTTTATATATATATATATATACATACATATATATGTGTACATATATAAAAAGACTATACATATATATGCATATATATATGTATAGACTTTTTTCTTCCTTTCTATTTTATTTGTTGAATCAGGCATTTTAACTCTATTCAGAATAAACGGAGAGATAAAGGCTTTCCCAGACAAACAAAACCTGAAGGAGTTCATGACCACTAAACCAGCCCTGCAAGAGATCCTAATGGGGATTCTGTGAGTGGAATGCTGCAAAGACTGCAAAGGACCAGAGACATCACTACAAGCCTGAAACCTACAGACAACACAATGACAATAAATCTGTATCTTTCAATAATCAGTCTGAATGTAAATGGACTAAATGCCCCAATCAAAAGACATAGGGTATCAGAAGGAATAAAAAACAAGATCCATCTATATGCTACCTATGAGACTCACTTTAGACCTGTGGACACCTGCAGATTAAAAGTGAGGGGATGGAGGGATGCCTGGGTGGCTTAGTCAGTTAAGCATCTGGCTTTCGCTTAGGTCATGATCTCGCAGTTCGTGGGTTTGAGCCCCGCGTCGGGCTCTGTGCTGACTGCCAGCTCAGAGCCTGGAGCCTATTTCAGAGTCTGTGTCTCCCTCTCTCTCTGACCCTCCCCTGCTCATGCAGGGGATGATGGAGGGATAGATGGAGAAACATCTATCATTCTACTGGGCATCAAAAGAAAGCTGGAGTAGCCATACTTGTATCAGACAAGATAGATTTTAAAACAAAAACTGTAACAAGAGAGGAAGAAGAGCATTATACATAATTAAGGGGTCTATCCATCAAGAAGATCTAACAATTGTAAGTGTTTAAGCACCCAAATATATAAATCAATCAATCACAAACAGAAATAAATGTTTATATTTATAGATAAATATAAACATGATTATAGAGAAATTAAGTACTCTACTTACATCAATGGAAAGATCACCTAGGCTGAAAATCAATAAGAAAACAATGGCTCTGAATTACACTTTGGACCAGATGGACTTAACAGATATATTCAGAACTTTTCATCCAAAAGCAGCAGAATATACATTCTTCTCTACTCACATGGAACATTCTCCAAAATAGATCTCACACTGCCTCACAAAACAGCCCTCAACAAATATAAAAGGATTGAGATCATACCATGCATATTTTCAAATCACCATGCTATGAAACTTTAAATCAACCACAAGAAAAATTTGAAAAGCCACCAAATACATGGAGGTTAAAGAACATCTTACTAAAGATGAATGGGTCAACCAGAAAATTAAAGAAGAAATTTAAAAATAAATGGAAGCAAATGAAAATGAAAATATGACAGTCCAAACCCTTTGGGATGCAGCAAAGGCAGTCCTAAGAGGGAAATACATTGCAATTCAGGCCTATCTAAAGAAGCAAGAAAGGTCCCTAATACACAACCTGACTTCATACCTAAAGAAACTAGAAAGGCGGCAGCAAAGAATGCTCAAAGCCAGCAGAAGAGGAATGAGGAAGATTAGAGCAGAAATAAATAATATAGAATCCCCAAAAAAAAAAAACCAATAGAAGAGATCAATGAGTCTAAGGGCTGGTTTTTTGAAAGAATAACAAAATTGCCAACCCCCTAGCCAGACTTATCAAAAATAAAAGAGGACCCAAAAGATAAAATCATGAATAAAGAGGAGAGATAAAAACCAACACCACAGAAATACAATCATTAGAAAATATTATGAAAAATTGCATACTAACAACCTGGACAATCTGGAAGAAATGGACAAATTCTTAGACACCCACATACTACCAAAGCTCAAATGGGAAGAAACAGAAAATTTGAACAGACCCATAACTAGTGAAGAAATTCAATCTATCAAATACCTCCAAACAAGTAAGAGTCCTGGGCCAGATGGCTTCCCAGGGGAAATCTACCAGACATTTAAAGTAGAATTAATACCTATTTTTCTCAAGCTGTTCCAAAAAAAAAAAAAAGAAAGAAAGAAAGAAAAAAGAAGAAACAGAAGGAAGAGACACACAAATATATGGCCAACTCATCTTTCACAAAGCAGGAAAGAGTATCCAATGTAAAAAAAGACAGTATCTTTAGCAAATGATGCTGGGAGAACTGGACACCAACATGCCCAAGAATGAAACTGGACCACTTTCTAACACCATACACAAAAAGAAATTCAAAATGGAAGAAAGATCTAAATGTGAGATAGGAAACCATCAAATCCTAAAGGAGAAAACAAGCAACAACCTCTTTGAAATCAGGCGCAGCGACTTCTTAGTCCACATGTCTCCAAAGGCAAGGGAAATAAAAGCAAAAATGAAAAATTGGGACCTCATCAAGATGAAAAGCTTTTGCACAGTGAAGGAAACAATCAGTAGAACTAAAAGGCAATCAGCGGAATGGGAGAAGATTTTTGCCAATGACAAATCAAGGGTTAGAATCAAAAATCTACAAAGAACTTACCAAACTTAACACTAGAAAAACAAATAATGTAGTGAAGAAATGGGCAGAAAAACATGAAGAGTCACTTTTCCTAAGAGGACATCCAGATGGCAAACAGACACATAAAAAGATGCTCAACAATGCTCATCATCAGGGAAATATAAATCAAAACCACACTGAAACACCACCTCACACCAGTCAGTGTGTCTAAAATTAACAACTCAAGAAACAACAGATATTGGCAAAGATATGGAGAAAAGGGAACCTTCTTACACTATTGATGGGAAAGCAAACTGGTGCAGCCACTCTGGAAAACAGTATGGAGGTGCCTCAAAAATTTTAAATTGAATTACCAATGACCCAGCAATAGCACTACTAGGAATTCATTCAAAGGATACAGGAGTGCTGATTCAAATACACACACACACATATACACACAATGGAATACTACTTTGCAATGAAAAAGAATGAAGTCTTGCCTTCTGCAACAACACGGACAAAACTGGAGGGTAGTGTGCTACGTGAAATAAGTCAGTCAGAGAAACACAAGTATCATGATTTCACTCATATGTGGAATTTGAGAAACTTAACAGAAAACCATAAGGGAAGGGAAGGAAAAATAAGATACAAACAGAGAGGGAGGCAGTCCCTCTTTAAAGACTATTAAATACAGAGAACAAACTAAGGGTTTATGGGAGTGGGGAGTTAGAGGGTGGGGAAAATGGATGGTTGAAGAGGGCACTTGTTGAAATGACTGTTGGGTGTCGCATGTAAGTCATGAATCACAAGAATCTACTCCTAAAGTCAAGACTACACTATGTGTTAACTTATTTGACAATAAATATACATACATACATATATGAAATTAAAAACTAAAAAAAGTAATTGGAGACTCAAAATACAGTCATAATAATAGAAGTCAGAGTCAAAGTATGAAAAGGGAAACAAAGAGGAAAAAAGAAAACAAGTCATGGCGGCAACTTTTGTGTACTGAACACAGACATACCTAAACACTTCTTCTGGAATATTATATTATGCAAGCCAATAAATATATTTATTGCATATGCCAGTTAAGATTTTTCTGTCACATCCAATGAATCTTACCTGACACAGTGACTCAGCATCTACTGCCTAACTAAGCATCAGCATTCTTGAGACTCATACTAGAGGAGGGAGACTCAATATTATGATTCCTGAAGCTACAGTATTCTAGAATTTGGCTTCAAGTAACATATTATTCTCAACCTTTAGGCAGATGTCTGATGTGATTTTGAAAGCCAGTTCCTGTATAATATAATTGAGTAGGTAATTCAACCTCAAGTTCATTATCTGCAAAATGAGAATAATAATAGCAGTATTTAATGGAATTATTTAAATTATTAAATATTTAAAGTTAATTAAAAATTATTTAAATGTAATATAAAAATATTAAAAGCATAATTATTAAAACATAAAATTGGATACTGTATGTTCAACTACTAATATAGTACCCAGAATATATACGTATTCAATAACTGATAGCTATTATTCTTACCTGGTTTGTGTATCTCCTCACTGTTCTTCATGGAGCTACTTAAAGTTATCTTAGCTTTGCACAGAGTTGGTAGTCAGTTATTGTTGAATGAATAAACAAGTTAGTGAATACTCTATACTGATGGTGACAATATTGTCCAAATGGGTCCTAAACAGTCTCTATTTACTCTTGTAGTTTAAGTTCTTTTATTCTCAAAAGTGTCCTTGTTTGCATGGTAAATTACATGTTAACTATCTGTCAATCTATCATCTATATATTTATTTTGAGGAGAGAGAGAGAACATGAGTGAGAAGGGAGAAGGAGAAACAGAGATAAAGTAAGAGAAACCCAAGCAGGCTCCATGCTCAGCATGGAGCCCAATACTTGGCTCATTCCCACAACCCTGGGATCATGACTTGAACCAAAATCAAGAGTCTGATATGCAACCAAGTGAGCCACCCAGGCGCCTCTCTTAAATCTATTTATATTATTACTTGTTTCTAAGTTGATTTCTCCAACTCTAATGTAAGCAGATTTGCTCTTACTCAGCTTTCAAAGGATACAAAGAAAACTTGATTAGGATTAACCTGCAAATGTTTTTGTCCAATACAAGCTAGTGTTAACTACTTGTTGACAGAGGAAGACTTGGTGATAGAGGGCAGAGCACAGGATTTAGACTCTGAAAGACTTGAAAAAGCCTAATCCTGTACTTTACCTCAATGAGACTTTGGGTAACTTTATTTTCTTCATTTGTACCAAAACAAGATTAATAATCCCTGTCCCATAATAATCTTGGGATGATTAAATGAAATAATACAAGTGAAGGAGTACTTTGAAAACTCTTAACATTTTGTTAGTAATTATGATTGATGCTTTGAATTAATGAGGAAACGACTCATCCTCCTCTTCTTTCTACTTTGGATACAACCAATCAAGTTTCTAATTTCTTTTCAGAAGTTTACAAAGTGCATGGCTGACCTTTAGATATTACTATTAATAAGAGTGTTTTACTATGAAGGAGGGGAAATTGAAGGAAAAAGAGGAATGAATTTCACAATACCATTCCCTTATCCTGGATTTTCCTTCTCTCGAACCCACCAACCCCATCCAACTCCCTAGGCCCATCTGATGATTTCCTACAGTTAAGGCTCAGATCCCCTATCATCCAGTAGAGAAACATTCATTCCCAGATAGAACAAGACTTCAATTCTACTAAGTCCCATTGTATGTTGTACTCTATCTCTATCTTTGTACTTCCCACAGAAAATGGCATTTATCTACTTACATGTTTGTCTCCTTCACTAAGCTATGATCTGCTTGAAAAAAAGGGCCTACATACTACTTATCTAAATATCATCAACTATTAGCATAGACACTGTCACAGACAAAAAAAATCTAGGGTATATGTTTATTGAATTGAATGGAAGTGAGCATTTATTAATCACATATTATAGATTAGAAAATACACTAGGTGCTTTCAGTATGTTGTCTCATTTAATCCTCAAAACAACACAATTTAATAGGCATTATGTTTACCATTTTAAAACTGAAAAAAGTGAAAACTGCAAAGTTTCGGGTGCCTGGGTGGCTTTGGTGGTTAAGTGTCTGACTCTTGATTTTGGCTCAGGTCATGATCTCACGGTGCTTGGGATTGAGTCCAGCATTGGGCTCTACACTGGTGACGCAAAGCCTTCTTAAGATTGTCTCTCTGCCACTCCTTTGCTTGCTGTCTCTCAAAATAAATAAATAAACATTTTAAAAAATGACTGATGTTAAAAAAAAAAAAACTACCCAAAGGTCATTCCATAATCCTGTAGATGAGCTAAACCTAAAACCTTGTTCATTAGTAAGAATATAAGTTACAGAAATTTAATAGCTATACATTTCTCCTTCTTACCACTATGACCTGCAAATAACCTCTGAAATTAATAAAGACCATTCTCAATTCTGTGAGCGTGCCTAGACCTTTTGATTAGTCAGAAAAGAGACCTATCATTTATCAGATTTTGTGACACTGAAAGTCTGATCATTCCCAACTATGCTGGAGGAGCTGTTCCTGAGACATTAGAGGAAAAAAATATAAGTATATAAGCTGTATCTGAAAAATCTAAAAGCTAGTCATGTTCTTTATCTATGGGAGAAGAGCAGTAGTTAATCAATTTGAGCTAGAAGCTACAGGACCAGTCTTGCCAATAAAATAATGGTATCCATGGTAATCGAGCCGGGAATGAAGCATGAGGTAGTAAAAGATAAGGAAGACATATTCATAGAACAGGACTGTAATTATAAATGACTTTTAGCCTCAGCAAAATTAATTGGAATCTTGAAAGATAGTAAAAGATGAAGCCATATTCATAGAACAGGACTGTAATTATAAATGACTTTTAGCCTCAGCAAAATTAATTGAGAAGCTCTTGATAGATAGTTAAGACTGAGCCCTAAATGACATTGACTGTGAATTATAGCTTTCTGGTACAAACTCAGAGAATTTCCCTGAAGTGAGTCAAAGCTAGATCTATTCCAATGACAATGCATGAGATGGATAGGAAATGTGTCAAATGATTGATCAGATGCTTGACCACAGGGTTGCTGACTGTAATTTTTAGAAATTGAAAAACAGTTTTTACAAGAAATTGGGCTCTAAACTATATCATCTAGGGAGGAAAAGGAAGGTCACAGAGAATAGATTTCATCAGGAGGTAATGGATTAGTCTCTGAATTCATTTTTAAATTCTTCTATGAAGGGCCATCATCAACACCTTCTGATCATCCAACCCGACTCCACATTGCCACAAGCATGATCATTTTAAAACACAAAGCTACTCAAAATATTTCAGAGCTCTCAGTTTCCCATAGGATGAAGGCAAGACTTCCTGGTCTGTCATGTATTATCCTTCACAGTATGAACCGGACTTAAATCAGCAGTGCTAGTTCACTCATTCCTAAAACATTCTATACTCTTTCAAAAATATATCACCTTTTGCATGCTATTCCTGTACCTGAGATGGTCTTTCCTTTTCCTGATTTTTAGTCAATCCTGTGTATCCCTCAAGATCTAGCTCAGGTGTTGCATCCCCTGAGAATTCCTCTTCGATTCTCCTAGATACAACAGTGATGCGATCTAAACACTCCTTCTATCACTTTACAATTATCCATCCCTCCAAACGGTGATCAGAGATCATGACTTATTAACTTTTGCATATACTACAGACAATACTATCTGATATTGTGAATACCATTATGTTCTCTAGACTCTGCAACACAATACTAAGTAAAACATGTCAGGAAATATCTCCTGAAAAGATCGTATTTGGTATTTTTGCAGAGACATTTCAGCAGAGGCATTGAGAAAGTAAGTTATAGCATGCCAGCATCTAGATGGTGCCAAAATTGGGCAGCATCTTAGGAGAGTTATCCAGTATTCAGAAACAAGAAAAGCTGGATAGAGAAAATAAACCACATCCTAGGAAGGGCTGAAGGCAAAGGCTTGGGAATTAGCAAAGATACTGGACTCAAGTGTCCAAGCAACTCAAGTTAGTATCCTAGCAACATCAACTGTCAGCTCTTGTGTTTTTGTGTTGGAGTAAATTGCAGTTACTCCTAGAATTCTGAACTTCTAGGACTCAAACTCAAAGTTCAAATAGATTTGGATAACAGTGGACACTTGAATTTTATTTTCCTGTGTCCAGTGCCACAGTCAACTTCACATGGAGAGCTCAGCTCTAAGAATAAGCTAGAGGATTAGAATCCCTGCAGTCAAGGCCTTCTTAATAGTGACACTATTGATATTTTGAACCAATAATTATTTTTTTGTTGGGGGATGTCCTGTGCACTGTGAGATGTTTAGTGGCATCTCCAGCCACTGCTCTGTCTTCCAACATTGCCAAATATCCCCTGGGAGGACGAAAACAAAGTTTCCCCAAGTTAAGAAATATTCTTCAAAGGAAACAGAATGTAGAGAGAGGAACTGGTAACCACAAAGACAGAAATACAGACAACGAAAGCAAATAAGACTCAGCGGTCTAAAACAAAATTTTGAGACTTCATTTATGACATAGCTAAAGATAACCAGGTAGCTTCGTAACTCTTCCTGAACCCTTAAAAATCTTTATTATCAAAGAGTCAGTCATGTTTATTTCACCAAATCAAACAAATAAAAATGATTTATTTATTTTGGAAGGATTTTGAACAGTTCTGAAAAGATAACAAGTATTCATCAAATCCTCCTTTCTGACATACTACAGTTAATCAAGATTGTGGTGACCTGTAACAAATGTCATCTTGATTTTTGTATTTCCTAATGATTGGACTTTTTTGAAGGTGTTATTTTCATTCACTCAATAGACAATCTATAAGGAATGATTACAGTGTGTTCATATATGGGTGCTCAATAGGAAGAAGATATAGTCTCTGACCCTCAGGACATACAATGAAAAAGACAGCTATGTATGTGAAGGCATTCTACTTTTAAAAGTGGGGGCCACTGACTCCCTTCTCTGAATCCTCAGAGATGCCATAAAAATAGTAGGGAAGCTGGTGGGTCCCAGATACTAACCTAAGTTCTAGAAAAATTTCCTGGGTAGACAGAGTGGCTGGGTTGTTATTGTGTGTGTGTGTGTGTGTGTGTGTGTGTGTGTGTGTGTGTGTGTGTGTGTATTTATGTGTTTGGAGGAGGGAAGGATAAGAGAAATGATAGTTTAGAACAAAAGCAGGTTATGTGCAATGATTTCATTCTCTTTGCAGATATACATTGCCTACCAAATGAACTGATATCTTCAATGAAATATTCATTCACAAAAAGAGATCATGAAACATTTACAAAATATGAACACTTTATAAAAAGAAAAACAACAAACTTAACAACCTACATATTTACATAGTACTAATGAACTAACCAAAATAATTCAAAATAAGCATAATAAGTATGCTCTAATATAAAGGAAGATTTCCCCAAAGATATTGGGAGAAATGACAGGGACCAAGAAAGATGGCCATTAGCATAAATGTAGTAATTGAAATGAAGAGTTCAACAGTTTGGTTGAACGGCAGAATGGATAAAGACAAAGAATTAATTAGTGAGCTTGAAGAGCAGAATGAAGAACTCTCCCATAGGGTGTCAGGAATAACAGAGATAAATCTTTTATTTTAATTAGTTGCAAAAAGAAAAGAAAAAAATAATGAAAGGATAAAATAATAAAAAATTACAATTTTACAGAATGACAAAAAACTGTTAAGATTTTATATTAATTACAATAATATAAATGAGTTAAACTTACATCAAGAGGCAGAGACTCTCAGATTGGCTAATAAAACAGTCCGATAAGACTCTCAGATCAGCAAAGAAAGATCCAGATATAGATTAACCATATAAGATAACTTTAAAACAAAATAATATGCAAAATTGAAAAGAAAAAAATATGCAAAATATAATGCAAACAAAAAGTCATAGTAACAATTTCGTATCTGTCAAAATATAATTCAAGATAGAAAACATAACAAAGAGAAGTCACATAGTGGTAAAATGGGCAATTAAATGTTAACATTCATACTTTTTATATAAATTTAATACTACTCTTTCAATCTATATGAAGGAACACCTGACAGAAATAGGTAGAGAAAAGCTAAGATAAAATTGCAGTTGCAGATTTTAACCACACATCCACTTAGAATATGACAGAGTAGTTTGGCCAAAAAAAGATATTTTGAACATCTAAAAGTAACCACAGATTAGTGTCTTGAATACAGAAAGGAATTACAGCACATGAAGAATAAGGCAGAAAACTCAATGGGAAATGACAAAGGATTTAAATAGTTAATATTCACAGAAGAGGAAAACTAAATGGCTCTAAGTATGTGAAGAAATGCAAAAACACACTAATATTAAGGAAATGCTAATTTATCTATGTCTTTATTTCTTCCTATCACAATGAATTAAGTGTATATAAAATATGGATAGATATTAAAACCTAATTGTACACTAAAAATGTAGGAAACTGTATTTTGGTATGCTATGACATGGAAATCTAAATATACATGTCACATATATTTATTACATATAAAACATTATAAACTATTGTATATAAAACATTATATAACTTTCATGAATTTGTGCATAGCTAAGGACGTAAATTCACTACAGTAACCACCCATGTTGGGTAAGGATTAGGAATAAAGAGCTGGGATGGAGAGTAGAATAATAAGGTGAAATAAAAGGGAAGGGTTCTTGCATAGACCAAGGATGATTTTAACTCCACGAATAGATGAATATGACTCAGTCAATCTTTTGAGTCTGATAAAAAATAAATTACATGATTTAAGGACAGATTAAAGAGAAACTATGAGAAACAATGGTAAATACTTCATAGAGGCAAGGACAACTAAAATGAGTCTTCAAGGAGAAGTAGGATTATACGAGGTAGACAATGCAGGCAGGAAATTGTCCCAAGGTTATGAAACTTAATACTCAAGGACACAGTCAGAAAAGAGATCATTGTGTTCAAAGAACAGCAAGTGGACTGGTGGGTACAGATATAAGAGTCTGTGAACTGGGGAAAATAAGTGGAAGGATAGGAGATACATGCCTAGTGTCAAGGCCAAAGTGATAGAATGGATCCAGACTGTGAAGCCCCTTGTGTATCCTACTATGAAGCCAGTGGAAACCTACAGAAGTGGGAATAAGGGATAGACTGACCCTTATGAAAGCCACATGAAAAATTTCCAAACTGTCACAAACTAGCCAAGCTGTCAAGATTCCAGAGCTGGAGCGGAGTAAAGTAGTTAGCTAAAATGAGGCTCCCATGAAGAATGTCCCTGTCATTCTGTCTGGGGTGGCATCTGCTGTAACTAGAGACTAGCAAGTCAACAGACACTTTGATCGTCAAATGATTTATGTCAGCCATCATGTGTCGGAGTGGCAGCCACACATCTGTCATCAGGACAATGCTGTATAAAAGCGATTTTAATTGCCTCTGGATTATAAATAAAACGAGCAGAGCATCACAGAGCATCACAGAGATAAATCATGGGATCACTGCTAATTTGCAGATTGTGTTATGAAGGACAAAATAAACCCCAATGGGCCAGAGGGGAAAAAAAAGTTATTTCATCCACAGGAGGTGTAGGCAGGAGTGTTTTAATAACAAATAGCAACATTCGTTCTATGACAAGAGCCTTGATTCAGAAAAATGTCAAGCTGATGTATTCTGTTTTCTGTCTTGTATTTAATCAACTGTAGAAGGTATTGATGGAAGAAGCAGACTATAAGAAAAGGACTTGTGAATGTCAAACATTAAAAGAAATATTTGTATTTTAGGTAATCTTTTCTAATTCATTATGTATATTAGCTACAATTTAATGTCTCCATACCTGTTTTTCACCTGCCTCTCTCTGATATTTCCCTCCCCTCCATTCTCTCTTGCTTCTGCCCTTATGTAAACACTTGTCTTTCTCTTCCTCACTTGTGTCCCTTTCCACCCACTGCAGAATGACTCCTCCTAAAGCACTACTCAGATTATCCAAGAAACCCCTCTAAGCTAACCACTGACTACAGAATTCAGTTCCTTCTCCTCTTCAAGAAGATGTTAAGACCCTGAATTTGTACATTCAATTCATTCTGTAAATATTTATCGAATTCCTGCTTCATGCCAGACATTGTTCTCGACATGTGGGGCATATTAGTGAGGAAAATTACCCCTGTCCTCATGGAGCAGAGCAATGGAGGTCTACTGTGGCAGTGTAGGCTAGCATCTTGCACAAGAGTAGCCATAGAGGCCATGGTTGACCTGCCAGTGCAGATTCCAGGATCTAAGGAGGGAGTAGGGAGCAGAGAGGGACTCAGGAAGCTGGTATGTGTATACATGACAACCTGTGAGGAGAAAAACTGAGCAGTGAAATCTGTTGGAGATCTGTAGTGGTTGTGTTAGATTTTGACTTCTTCAGTGGTGAGAGCTTATGGGGTCCACTGCAGAGCAGTCAGCTAGCATCCATGAGGAAGTACTCAGTGATGAAAGCTGGGTGGATTGGGGTGGCATATTCTGAAACTTCCTCAAAGGTTGTTGGGATCCTCTGTTTCCAGCAGAGCAGCCATTGGAAACCCTGGCCATTCTGACTGCAGAGCTGATCTCAGTAGATCCTAACCTTCTTCCTTGTTCCTAGACATTTCTAGACAATCTGTTTTGCTGGTCTCCAGGTTGGATAAAGCTGAAAACAGCCCTTTGTGCAGTATCCTAAAAGGCTGGAGAAGTTGGCTGCTAACCTTGCTCCTTCTCTCTCAGGGGTTGGAGGAGAATTCTTTTGGGCTGGAGAACTTCCTCTTGTTGATGAGTAGTGCTGGCTCCAGGTTATAAGGTGATGCAAGCAAAATGAAGCTCTTTTTCTTGCACTTTTTGTGCAGTTATTCTCAAGTTTTTATTCCACGGTGTTGCTGAAGTTTGTTTAGTGGACTCCTTAACTCTCCCAGAGCTATTTGTATTCATGGATAGCTGATTGTTGATTTTTGTGGGGGGAAAGAGGCTGAAGTCTCCAATTCCACCATCTTGGTGATATTCTGAATACATAGATTTTTGAATGCTAAAACAAGATCCTATTTCTAAAATAAGGTTTACTTGATTCTGCTGTATCATCTTTTTATATACTACTTGATTTAGTCTATTATCTATTAGGAACCTATGCTTTCTTTCTCACAGTTCTCCTTCAGGAGGCTTTCATGTCAAGGCAATATTAGCTTTATGTTGTGAGCTGGAAAGTCTTCTCTCTTCTTAAAAAAAAAATGCCTTCTCTCTTTTCTATCTTGGAAAATATATTCAAAAGCTGCTATTATTTAGTCCTTAAATATTTTATTTTCCTCATGGGTAAAGTCATCAGGGAATAGTATCTTCTCTGGGAAGGTTTAATAATATAATCAGTGTCTTCATAAATCCTAGAACTCTGTCAGATTTTCTATTTCTTCTTTTGTCAGTTTTGGTAGGTTATATTTTTCTAGGAATTTCTCTACTTTATATAAATTTAGTGGCATAAAAATTACAAATTTCTTGATATTCTGTAGGAATGGTCCTGATACTCTTTTTTCATCCCTGATATTATTTATGTGTGTCTTCTTTCATTATTATCAGTATCAGCAATATTTTATCAATTTTATAGGTCAATTTGAAAGACAGATTTTAGATTTATTAGTCCTCTCTAGTGTACATTTGATTCATTTCTTTTTCTTTAATTCTTGTTCATATCTTTATAATTTATCACCCTCTACCTTTGGGGTTTAACTTGTTAGCATCTCTCTAGTATTTGAAATGATTACCTATTTCACTGATTTTTTTTCCATCTCTGTCTTGTCTTATATAAAGCTATAAATTTCCCTCGAATCATGGCATTATTTGTATCCCACAGTTATTTTTACTAAGACTTGTATTGAATTGTGCATACATATGGAGACATGCACAAGCACATATACTTAATTCTATGCATTTACCAGCCTACAGTTACATAGGCACTCCTCGCAGGGATTTCTAAATTCATAAATGAATTTTATGTGTATTTAATATTTCTATAAATGGAATCATATAGTATGAACTCTTTTGTGTCCAGATTCTTTTTCTCCATATTAAGTATATGAAATTCATGGATGTTTTGGGTACCAATAGTTTACTTTCATTGTTGTATAAAATATCACCGGGAAAACATACTACAATTTATTTAGTCATTCTACTGTTGATGGACATAAGTTATTTCCAGGGTTTTTTTTTAATGTCTATTTATTTTTGAGAGAGTACAAGTGGAAGAGGGGGAGAGAGGGACAGAAGATCTGAAGCAGGCTCTGTTCTGACAGCAGTGAACCCTATGCAGGGCTTGAACTCATGAACCATGAGGTCTTGACCTGAGCTGAAGTTGGACACTCAACCAACAGAGCCACCCAGGCTGCCCTCAAGTTTTTTTATTATTACAAAACTTGTTATAAACATTCCTGAGTCCGGTCGTTTGATGACTGTGTGTACAAGATTTTGTTGAACATACGTGCAAGAATGGGATTTCTTTTTCTATTTTCTGGAAATGAATACTAAGATAATTTTTAACTTTATTTTCTATTATGTGCATTTAAAGCCATTAATATTTCCCAAGTCATGCATTAGCTGCAATCTACAAGTTTTGATATCTCATATTTTTATCATCACTCAATTCACATTTTTTCTTTCCATTCTTCTTTGATTGCAGTTTATTCTGAAAAATATTCCTTGATTTCCACACCATATAATTATTTTCTAGATACCCTTTTATTACTAATTTCTAGCTCTCTCTACTGTGGAGAGAAAGCATTCTCTCTGTAATATAAATTTATAATATTTGTAATATTTTACAAAATAAATTTGTAGTATTTTTTTAATGTTTATTTACTTTTGAGAGAGAGACAGACACAGAGATGTGAGCAAGGGAGAGGCAGAGAGAGGTAGACACAGAGCTGGAAGCAGGCTCTGAGCTATCAGCACAGAGCCCAACATGGGGCTCAAACCCATGGACTGGGAGAGATCATGACCTGAACCAAAGTGGGACACTTAACAGATGAGCCACCCAGGTGCCCCTGAAAATATTTTTTACTTATTTATTTTCTTAAATATTTACTGATTTTTCAGAGAGAAAGAGACAAACAGTGAGTGGGGGATGGGCAGAGAGAATGGGAGACACAGAATCCAAAGCAAGATCCAGGCTCTGAGCTGTCAGCACAGAGCCCTATGTGGAGCTCGAACTCACCAGCAGGGAGATCATGTCCTGAGCCAAAGTTGGGTGCTTAACCAACTGAGCTACCCAGGTGCCCCCTTTTTAAATGGTTGTGCACTCCAGCAAAAGGTCAATATTAGTAAAGTTTTATGGGCACTCCAAATATATACATATTCTTCAGTGTGCTATATATGTCAACTCAACTAAGTCATATTTATTCAACTGTGGTTAAAATCTTTCCTATGTGGGAGCATCTGCATGGGTCAGTGAATGAACATCTGACTTCAGCTCGGGTCATACCTCACAGTTTGTGAGTCTGAGTCCTGCATCCAGCTCTCTGCTGTCAGCACAAAGCCTGCTTTGGATTCTCCGTCTCCCCATCTCTCTCTGTACCTTCCCTGCTCATGCTCTCTCTCACTCTCACAAATAAACATTTTTTAAAAATCTTTCCTGTCTGATCAATCATTTTAATCTGTCTACTCTATCAATTACAAAAGAAGAATTGAAAATATCCCCATATGATTATAGATTTTTTTCATTTAGTTTTGTTCCATTTTACCTTAAATATGTTGAAGTTACTTCATTGGATATATACAAGTTTATAACTGTTATATCACCATAATAAATTGAACCTTTTCTCATTATAGAGCATCCCTATTTATCTCTTACAACTTTTGCTTAAAGTCTTCTTCAATATTAATATGGCTACAAAAAACACTTTCACTTAGTATTTGCATAATACACAATTTTCAATAATTTTATTTTTTTCCTCTTATGTTTCTTTTAAAGACTGCTAAAATTGAGTATGTTAAATCTATATTTTAATTTCAGTCTAAAAATATTATCTTTTCAATAAAATACATACACCATTTATATTTAAAATAATTACTGATATATGTGGGCTTAATTGCTAACTAATTTATATTTGTTCTTCTGATTTCATGTTTTCATTTCTCTCTTTTTCTTTATTATGTTGTATTAGTGACCTCATTATTTAATTTCCCCTCACAGGTTTGCAGTTTTGACTCATTTTAGTGGC
Organism: Proteles cristata cristata; assembly: GCA_017311185.1. Classification (NCBI taxonomy): domain Eukaryota; kingdom Metazoa; phylum Chordata; class Mammalia; order Carnivora; family Hyaenidae; genus Proteles; species Proteles cristata. The sequence goes on from JAESUZ010002323.1 coordinate 187,669, forward strand.
TATATAAAATAAAGCATATATAATTTATTATATGAATTAATGTACTATCTTTAAAAGGAAAAGTCAATGTGAGTAAGTCATTCTGGTGACCCTAACTCAATCTTCAGTTACAGTTGAAGCTAATTAACTTGCATTTTTCTTATGTTGCTTTGTAATAATTTAAGTGAAAAGGAGGAAAATGAATTTAATATATTAGGTACCAGACCAAAAATTTTCACAAATATTGAATCATTTAAAAGGTCCCAACCCTCTGTGTTATATATCCTGTTATTCTGATTTTAAAGATGAGGAAACTAAAACATAAGAAAGTAATTGTGTGTAAGAGAGCTTGGATTTTAGCCTTGGTTTTTCAAAGGCAATATTGTTTTCCTTCCATTGCTCTATGGTTACTGCCCAGAAATAAGAGTATGGAACGTAGAGGGCCCTAAAAAATGCTTAGTGAAGAACAACAATAACGTTGGAGTGCTGATGTCACTCAACTTCAAAACTTACTATTAACTATGCTAATCAAGAGAGTTTGCTGTTGGCAAAATAATAGACAAATAGATCTGTGGAACATAAAAGACAGCCCATAAACAGACTCCCATAAATATAGTCAACTGACGCTTAATGAAGGAGCAAAGGCAATGCAGTGGAGGAAAGATAGCCTCTTCAACAAATGATACTGGAACAATTATACAGTCACGTGCAAAAAAAAAAGAATCTAGACAGATCTTATAGATCTTCACAGAAAGTAACTCAAGCTGAATCAGATACTAAAATGCAATAGGTAAAGCTGTAAAAAAAAAAATCTAAGAGATAACAAAGGAGGAAACCTGGATGACCTTGGATATGGTGATGCCATTTTAAGATACAACATCAAAAACACAAACCACGAAAGAAAAAATTGATAGGCAGAACTTTATTATAATTAAAAAGTTATGCTCTGTAAAAGATAATAGAAGGAGAATTAGAAGACAAGCCACAGACTAGAAGAGACTATTTCCAAAAGACACATCTGGTAAAAGACTATTATCCAAAATATACAAAGACCTCTTAAAACTCAGCAATAAGAAAACAAGCGACTCAACTAAAAGATGGCCAAAGACTGTAACAGATACCTCATCAAATAAGATGTACAGATGGCAAACAAGCACTCAACAGCATGTCATCAGGGAAAGGCAAATTGAAACAATGAGATACCAGCGCACAAATATTAGAATGTCTGTAATCCAGAACACTGATAACCTTAAATGCTACCAAGGAGGCAAAGCAACAGGAACTCTCACTCATTGCTGATAGGAATGAAAAATGGTACAGCTTCTTTTTTAAGAAATTGGTGGTTTCTTACAAAGCCAAATATACTATTACATATGATACAGCTATAGCACTCCTGGATGTTTACTTAAAGTAGTTAAAAACTTATGTCCACATAAAAACCTGACATGAATGTTTACAGAAACTATATTCACAATTGCCCAAACTAGTAAGCAACCAAGATGTCCTTCATTAGGTGAATGGATATACAAACTGTGGTACATCCAATGAATTATTATTCAGTGCTAAGAAGAAGCAAGCTATAAAGCCATGAAAAGATATGGAAAATTCTTAGATATAGGTTACTAATGAAAGAAGACAGTCTAAAAAAGTTACATACTGTATGATTCCCACTATACGGCACTCGAGAAAAGATAAAAACTACAGAGACAATAAAAAGCTCAGTGGTTGCCACTGGGCAGGGCATGGGTGAGGGGAGATATATATACACAAAGCATGGATGATTTTTAGGGTAAGAAAAAATTTTGTATATTATAATGATGGATATATGTCATTATACATTTTTCCAAACATACAGAATATATAACACCAAGAGTGAAACCTAAGGTAACATATGGACTTTGAGTGATTTTGATGCGCCAATGTAGGTTCAGCCTTCGTAATAAAAAAATATATATATATCATCTAGTGAATGATATTGTTAATGGAAGAGACTATGCATGTGCTGGGGGATGGGTATATATGAGAAGTCTCTCTATCTTGTTATGAACCTAAAACTGCTTTAAAAAAAAAAATGAAGCCATTGTTTAAAACAAAAGGTGGTTGGCTACTCTTTGTCCAGCTTCCTGAACAAAGCAAATTCCCTCAAAGAAATGTAGTCCCATAGGATAGGCTCAACTTTCAGGGCTTCACTTCTTTGCAGTTTCTGGCTGTTAATTTTCCACTGTCCTTTAGCTGTACTTTAAACAGATTTATTTTTATATTTTATCTAGATCTTCTGTGTGTCCTCGACTGTAGGGTTAGTCTAAATTATACATTCTACAACTACTAGGAACTGACGTCATAAAATACTTTTTGTTACCTAACATTTTGTCTCCAAAATATTCTTATATCAGTAACCCATAGTTTATGTAAATAATACCCCATGGTTGCCCATTTGGGCTGATGGACTTTTATTATTCTAAATCCTCCAAAATAATAGTAACATTAATAACAACAATTGTAATGACTAATATGTTACTGATTAAAAGAAGCCATGCATTATTCTAAATGATTTATATCTGTTTTATTATCTTGAAACAATCTTATTCTACAGATGAAATACAGAGGCTCAGAGAGGTTAACTAACTTGCCTAAGATCACATGATGAATCTATAAATATAGCTAGAGATAGTGATAGATGAAATAGAGATATATAAGCCAATTGCCTCTCACAAAAGTTGCTCCAAATATTCTCCCCACTAACAGCATATACAGTGGCTATTTCAACATCTTCTTTCATCCATTAAGTTGTCTCTCTCTTTCCTACCTTCTTTCAGTAGGAGTCTTAGTGCTTTCACAAATCCTCACATATACAGTAACTTCTTTGAAGTAATCAAAACTATTTTTTCACATAAACTGACCTTTAAAACAGAGCCCACTAGCAGGAGTGATAATAGAAATGAAGTCTAAGAAGTGAATGGATCTTAGCCAGAAAAACAGAAATTTAATAAGATAAATCATATAAGCAGGTTGCCTAATTTAATGCCAAATAAAGTGTATGACGTTGGGGGAAGGCAGATTATCCATCACCAAGGGAGCTCTATCCTTCAAAACAGAAAGTTGATAGACCAAGTGTGGAGGTAATACCAAGTCATCCAAAAATGGAGAAAGGAAGTAAGTCTATGAGAAGTAGATCTAATCTCAGTGCCATTTTAAAAACTAGGAAGATCAGCCCTCTTTTTCACCTTCCAGTCACTATAGGCTTAAAGACACAGAAAGAGTAAGAAGATGGAGACATTGCCCAGAAGACAACAGGACAGGGAATTTCTATCTTCCTATTCAAAGGGACTTAGAGGTCAAGAAACTTAAGGGAAGCATTATACTCATCAAAATGTGCACTTAAAATGATTTGAGTTACATGTACAGTATTCCTCAATAAAGTTGGGTTTTTAAATTTTTTTTATTGGGGTGCCTAGGTAGATCAGTCAGGTGGGTGCCAGACTCTTGATTTCAGCTCAGGTCACCATCTTGCCATTCATGAATTCGAGCCCCACATTGGGGCTGTGCTGACAGCACGGAGCCTGCTTGGGTTTCTCTCTCTGCCCCTCCTGGTGCATTCTTTCTCTCTCCCTCAAAATAAATAAATAATAAATAAATAAAGACTTAATTTTTTAAAAAATTATTTTAAAACTTACATGGGTTTCCATTTTATCCAGAGGGAAATCTCAAAATATTAAATTGTGACGTTCAAGAAGATCCCATGCCACCCTTTACATTTTACCTCCCTTATACTGTCTCCTTCAGCTCTCCCCTCAGTCCATCCCTATCATGCCAGCCTCTGTGCTAGTTGTTTGACACATTAGACACCTTCCTACCCAGGACTTTTTCACTTCAGCCTGGTATTTTCCTCCTCCACCATTCAGAGAGCTCCCTTTCTCAGCTACTCAGGCCTTTACTCAATCACCACCTGCTCAGTAAAGGCCTCCCCTGGTCACTATATAAAATTACCTTCTCCCTGTCCCATTACCTAAAACATTTTTTCCCTTTTTCTATTTTAATAATCTGGTCATTAACATACTAGGTACATTTTCATTATTTATATTCTTTTTTTAATCTGTCTTTTCCTCTAGAATGTACTTTTAAAACTTTTTTTTTTAATTTATTTTTAGGAGAGAGAGAGAGACAGCATGAGCAGGGGAGGGTCAGAGAGAGAGGGAGTCACAGACTCTGAAACAGGCTCCAGGCTCTGAGCTGGCAGTCAGCACAGAGCCCGACGCGGGGCCCGAACTCACGAACCGCGAGATCATGACCTAAGCGAAAGTCGGACGCTTAACCGACTAAACCACCCAAGCGCCCCTAGAATATACATTTTTGACAACAGTTTTGTTTTGTTTCTTATCTGTTTTATTCAAGGCTGTGCCCAGTGCCTAGACTAAAATTTGGCTCAAGGTAGGTTGACAAATATTATTTTCTCTTGGATTCTCCATCAATTCAAATGTTCCTAAAACATTCAAGATGCACTATCAACTCTATGAAAATGTCAAGATTCTTCCCACAAATCCTGACTGCCTTCCTTGGAACAACTAGGGGTCACAAGCCACCTAGAGTAGATCTTCAGAGAGCAGAAAAAAAGGTTTGATTCCTAAAATCAGAGCACACTTTTGTGGTCTCCTATTCTCAACTTTAGTTCTTATGAATTCTGCCTGAGCTTTCGGACTCAGTGGTACTGGGCCTTTGAATAAGCCTAAAGTGGGTTTAAGATTCTTCTCAGCAGCAACCAACTTCCCTCAGCCCACAAAACGCATCCATTCTGAACCTTTGTAATCCTTCTGGGATGATTCTCCTTTACCATCTGACCAATAGCAGCAGCATCTCAACAGATTGCTCTAGATAAAATACCTGCTTCAAGCCCTTCTTATCCTTCATGAGGATACTAAGGAGTTCCTTTAAGACAATCCACTGCTCCAGAAAGACACAACTCTTTATTTATAGATAGATGATAGATAGATAGATGATTGATAGATAGATAGATAGATAGATAGATAGACAGATAGATAGATAGATAGATAGATAGCCAAAATTAAATTATCTTAGTGGTTTCCTAGGGCAGGAGTATGTGTACTGGGGGAATGGGGCATAAGGAGTGACTGCTAATGATGATGGAGTTTTATGAGGGATTGATTCTAAACTTAGGTTGTGTAATGGCTGCATGACTGTGCGAATACACCAAAAACCACTGAATTTTATACTTTAAACTTTTTTCTTTTTAATGTTTTTTATTTATTTCTGAGAGAGAGAGAGACAGCGTGAGCAGGGGAGGGTCAGAGAAAGAAGGAGATACAGAATCTGAAACAGGCTCCAGGCTCTGAGCTAGCTGTCAGCACAGAGCCTGACGTGGGCCTCAAACCCACAAACCGGGAGATCGTGACCTGAGCCGAAGTCGGATACTTAACCGACTGAGCCACCCAGGTGTCCCTGAATTTTATACTTTAAATGGATGAATTTTGTAGTATGTGAAGTATAAAGATATTTTTAACTCATTTGGTACACTGTATTTTTTCCTCTTTGAGTGTTGATCTACTGTTGTTCTGATCCTTAGATCCCAAGTTCTTTCATTCATCCAGTAAGTATTTACTGAATGCTACCTACTTACCAGATACTATGCTAGGCACTAGAGGTATAAAAAGAACAAGAGGGCACCTGGTTCTCTCAAGCTGGTGGAGCGTGCAAATCTTGATCTCAGGGTTGTGGGTTCAAGTCCCATGTTGGGTATAGAGATCAATTAAGATTTTATTTTAAGGGGTGCTTGGGTGGTTGAGTTTGCTGAGCATCCAACTCTTGATTTCACCCTAGATCGTGAGCCCAGGATCGTGAAATTAAGCCCCACACTGCGCTCATCACTGAGCATGGAACCTGCTTGAGATTCTCTCTCTCCCTCTGCCTTTCTCCCCTGCTTGCTTGCACGTTCTCGCACTCTGAAAAAAAAAAAAAAAAAAAAAGAACAAGGAAACCATGGCCACCACTTTTACAGCTTACAATCTCATAAAAAAATAGACCGAACAAGTGATAATAAAGATAATAAAATAGCTGTTCTGAGAGGAAGTATAAACAGTGCTTAACCCAAGAGTCATTGTAGTAGTTACTGAGGTAGTTACCACAGTAGTTACTAAATGCAGAAAATGTTGTCACTCATACCCACAATTCTGTCTCTGCTTTTTCTTTATCCTCTCTGGTCTTGGCAAACTTCATACAGACACCTGGATATCTTTACCAATGCAATGATCTAATGTGGCTCTCTGGGTCCAGGAAAGACCCTCAGGCATAGTCTTTTCTATGGCTGATATATAGGTCCTGACATTATACAAAGTCTTAGGTTTTTCCATGCAAATTCCCATTATTTGAGATAATTCCCTTTCAAAACTACCCAAAAAAATCAAGTTCCATCTACCCCATATTATTGTACAATAAAATCCCAATGACTTGGCATGAGCTATTTTCTCCTGGCACTCTGTTTCAAACATAGCATTGATTTCTTGTGTAAGTGCTAAAAATATATGTTCTCAACACAATCATCATGAAACAGAATATTTCACTTCAAAGAGGATTGAGAGACCAGAGGATTAGGAAAAAGAGTTATTCCAAAACAAATGGTACACTTATGAGACTTAAAGCAGTTTTCAAACACGGGCATCAAGGTGCCCCTAAGTCATTTCATTCCATTCCAGTTTGTGAGGAAAACCATAATGAAGTCTCGTGTTGCCTCTCTAGTTGTGTTAAGCTGTCTGCCCTTATTTGTGAACCTTTATAGCTGCAGTTTGGGGCAATATTTTTTATTTCCTCTTTATTGGCTTTTTCTCAGCTGAAGGAAATCAATAAAGAGATGCTTAACAAAATCCTCAGGAAATTAATCACAATGCATCTAAGCCACACATGTAGTCTGGTTTACCCAACAAGAGTATATGATTGTTTAGACATTAAATCATGTTACAAGAGACAGCTAGATTATAGTGGAAAAACACCTGGAATTGGGGCCAAAAGACCCATGGTTGAGTCCAACCTTGGCAAAGTACTGCTCTCTCTCTGGGCCTCAGTGAAATGGTGTAGTATCTGTAAAGCAGTGTGAAAATGTAAGGCTTTATCCTGAAAATATTTTACTATTTTCTCATTATATTTTTTCAATATTTTCTGATTTTTCAGACATGATACTATATACACAGAATTCTCTGTAAATATTCATGTTTTACAACTATGCTACTGGATTACAAAGCAAAGACTGGCCCCTTTGTGAGCCTAAAACTTTACCCTGATCATCCTTTTCTCCCCCACAGGCTAGTTTGTTACCTGCCACTTGCTTGGGCCTCCCTACTTTCACACTCCCAGTCTCCGTGTCTGTGCTCATTCTGTCGTTCCAGCCAGCTATGCCTTTCCTCCTCCTTGTCACCTACATTTCCCCCCTTTTATACCTCTAAGTCCAAAATGGACACTGCCTGCCTTATTCACAATACTTTCTGGCTTCTCAAATAGACACTGTTCTTTTTCTAATTTTCTAACAAAAAAAGAATGCATGCATGTGTGTGCGCGCGCGCGCACACACACACACACACACACACACACACACACACAGGTTACTTCAGTTGGTGTCTAGTCCTCCAGCTATAGCAGATCAGTCTGCTGCTTGGAGGAAGGGGTGGAGAGCAAACCTAGAGAGGTCAATTTGAATGAGATTATGGAAAGTCCTGAATTCCAGGTTTCTCTAAGCACCTTGGAGATACCAAAAGCTTATAAAAGTAGCCTATCAGGGTTGTATTCAGGGACATCAGAGTTTAGAAACTAGCCCAGAGGCTGCTGCAGTAACCTAGACACGAAGTGATGAGGACAATAACTAGAACCATGGCAGTAGAAGTAGGGATGGTCTAATGATGAACAGGACAGGCATGGGGGTTCTGATAACGTCCTGTGTGGTCCTCATCTTACCTGAAATCTGCCCCTACTGAGTATTCTCTGCTTCAGGAACTGAGACCATCATCGTCTCTATGACAGAGGACAAAAATCTACGAAACCTCTTGGATATCCCCTTGTCCCCCATGCCACATCTCACCAAATCACTAAGTTAGGCCAATTGAGCCTCCTAGAATGACTGCATCCTTCATTTCTCTCCAACCCCTTGCCACCAACTGAAACCAGGCCTTCCATATTTCCAACCGAGATTGATCCTACCTAGTATCCTTCCTCCAGACCTGTCCCTCCAATCTATCCACAGTACTCTGCCACATGGATCCATCTGAATTGCTACTCTCATCCTTTCAATTTATGCTTAAAATGTGTCAATGATGCCTTCTTTCCCCCAACATGAATTCCAGTTAATTTACTATTAAGTTAGTAATATTATCAGTAAGGACTGATAATATCCACTGTGAGCTGGTCCTTTGCCAGTCCTCCCAGACTCCTCCCTCACCTAAGTTCCAGCCCTGCCCCAAATTTTTCACTATTGTGACTAGAAGCTAATGTTAAATATCTCTATGTCTTTGTAGGTGCATTCTTTTTTCCCCTTCCCTCTTTTTTCCATCCCCTAATTACTTTGTTCTTCAAGTATTCAAGGAAATGCTCATCTTTCATTAGAAACCTATCAAGGCCCTTCCATGTGCTCACAGAGTACCATTATGATGCTGCTGACTTCAAAAACCACAATAAATTGTAATTGTCTTTATTTTACTCTATTTGACTCAGTTCCTTAAGGACAACCTGGATTTTCATCCTGTTATCCTCAGTACTTATCACAACTTCAAGGGACGTTAATGGAATGTCATAAATGTTGAACAAAGTAACATATCAGCGACAGCGACTGTGTGAGATGGCACTCCCAAAATGGAAAGATGGAAAATAAGCCAAATGTATAAAGCCCCAGATGTTCATATCCTGATCCAGGTCTAGGATCATGCCTGTGTCAGGGCTGGGCCTTAATCAAAGATAAGGACTCCTGCTAGGATCAGTGACTTGGAAACATATTATAACTAGCATTTGTCAAACTACATTTATTAACTCAGCAGTCCTGTTGATTTTGAAAAAATAGCCAAAGTGCTAGAGTGAGTTTGACCTACCAGTCACTCTTGTCTAGCAGAAAAATCACTGGGCTTATTATCAGAAACCCTCAATTCATTCATGATCTTGCCTCTTCCTAGCCTGTAAATGAAGCTTGTCATTTCTGTAACTAAGTTTCATCATCTTTGAATGGAGAGGATCATTATCCCCACCTTACAGAACTGATATGAACTTTAAAGAAAATAAGGTAAACAAAGCACCTATTATAATATCTGGCTCCGAGTAATAAGAGGAAATTATAATAATAATCATTACTATCATGTGAGAATTTCAGGCACAGTAAATATTTTGCATGTGTTCATTTTTAAGCAATGTGGGCAGCTCCAGGAGCATTAAGTTCTAATAAATCTAATTTTACAGAGGCTCCTCAGGCTTAACCCATATTAGAGACTCATGCTGACTGGGTGGTGATCAGTCTACATCTTATGAGACATGTAGACATGATGGACTGCAAAAACTGGATGTTTTCACTCCTAGTAGCCACCACTTATAGAAGCAATGACTATTCAAAATTCCATAAATGCACTGCTGCCTTTAATCTTCTCCACAATTAGAGAAGGTAGATGTTATTATTCCCATGTTACAAATGAGGAAAGTAATGTTCTAGGATGTTAACTAATACACCCCAAATCACATAAAAGTGTCCAAATCAAAATGTGAAACTGGCCTGTTGGCTCCAACCCCATAAGCTTTCCATTCATGCTGCTTTTTCACTGAGCATTGCCCTGCAGTTTGTGGGACTTCATATACATGATGTCCCCAATACCCTATGAAACAACCAAACACAGAAATTAGGAATCAGGACATTTATGTTGCTTGTGCAAGGTCACAAAACCAGTGAACAGCAGCTGGAGAACTCACACTCGTTTCTTCTGACTCATCCACTACACTTGCATACAATGGAGTAACTGCCATATGGCCAGACTGACCAGTATAGAAATAATAGAGACTTCTTCTTAAACTTAGTGTTATAAATTACATAAAACTTCCTCTTGGTAGACTAGTTAAACAAACTATACTTACATGAGAAAAAGAGTATAATATATTACATATCAATTTCTTCCCAATTTCCTCTTAGTATTAGAAGAGATTAGGTAATACATACAAAACCATGCATTTGTCAAGGAGCACACCTGAGATTGAAGGAATCTGCTCATAGATCATGAAACTATAATAATTTTAAATAGGATTTTATTTATTCAGAAGATGAGACTTTATTAAAAGCTACAGAGATTTGGATGAAAATGTAAACATGTGTTAAATGCAATTTTAGTGATCTATGTTGTATTAGGCAAATTGAAAAATCTAGTATTCAAAAACAGCATCTATTCCATTAGTTTTAAAAGTTTATCATGCATTTATTGAGCTGCCTATTGTCCTAGGCAAGGAGATACAGAGATAAATAAGGCATGGCTACATCCTCAGGAATTTCTGGTCCAGTAAAAGAAACTGACCTATAAATAAATGAGATAATACATTATGTTTCTTTTGCTTTCATTACCATGCTAGAAAGAGGTACACAGTGCAAGAAATAGTTTTAGGTGAAGATACAGAAAGACTTCAGAAAACTAGTGACACACCAAATCCTGGAAAGGTGTATGTATTAACAGGGAGGACAAAGGATTACAGGCGGCTGTATGTGGATCAAAGGGCATAGAGGCTCTTTTGTCCTATGAATTTCAAACAGTACTAGGGAACAAAATGTTGCGGACGAAATGACACAAAGGACAAGACACACACAAAAGACAGACAGAGACACAACTCCGGCCGGAGGAACAATTCTACGCAAGCCCCTCTTGCGGTTTATTTTATACCCGGTAACTGGATACAAACTGAAATCTACAAGATGCATCCCTTTACCAATTAAGGGCCAGTAGCCAAACACATTTCAAGGACAGGTGGGAGCAAAGGGAGGAAGCGACCACAACATGTTTACTAAGAGGCCTGCTCACAATTCCAGTCTCCTCCTTATGTCTAAGGAGGGCATGTTCCCTCGTTTGCGAGCAGACCATTAAACTTGGATATTGTGTGCAGGCCTCCTGGCAGAGCACCCTGTTTGCAGGCATGCTTTGCCCAGGCAGGGAGCCCCGTGTGCAGGCACATCCCTGCGTCCCTAACCACGCTTTCCTGTGGTCACGGGCTCCCATACAAAACTTTAGGGGACAAGAGGAGCACACATGATACAACTAGATAGTTCTTATTAAGAGCCTGAACTATGATAATATCAGTGAAAATGGATAGATGATACCTCATACATGTCAAGAATACAGGGTTTTAAGCTTGTCTATATGGGAAGGGTAAAAAAGAGAAAGTTTTCTGCTTTGATGGCTTGGATAGCAATAACTGTGAGAGAATAAATGAGGAAAATATGGGAAAGGACATCAAAATCTATCTTTGATGATGGGCTTGAGAGTCGATGAAACATCTATATGTAGAAGGGAAGTGAAGAGCCAGATACATAAGATAGTATCTCAGAAGAAAGGGCCAACTAAGACATACAGAATAAGGATCAATCATATTTGGATGGCTGATGAAATGATATGAATGAATAGCTTTGTTCAAAGACGGTAGATACAGTGAGAAGAGAAAAAGAGCTATGAACAAAGTACTAAGAACTAACATTTAAGATACACGAGAATGGTCAGAAAGAAAAAACCCCAGAAGATAAAGGTCAAAGGTCATCTAGGTAGGTTTCAAAAGGAAACCAAGGTAAAGTGATTTCTTAAGAACCAAGAAAAAAAAGAGTTTAAAGAATAAAAAGGTGTAGTCAGCGGGTCCAAATGCCACAGGGAGCTCAAGGAAGAAAAGAATCAAGAAATAAAACTAGGCTTCTACAGAAGAGAATTTAAAATAATATTTAACAGGGGTGCCAGGATGTCTCAGCCTGTTGAGTGTCCAACTCTTGAACTCAGTTCAGGTCTTGCCCTCAGGGTCATGAGTTCAAGCCCCACATTGGGCTCTACACTGGACATGGAGACTACTTAAAAAACAATACCATGTAACAGACAGACGAAAGGTGATCACAATCAATATTAAAATAAGAATAAGGGGTGGGGCACCCGGGTGGCTCAGTCAATTAAGTGGTTAAGCATTCAACTTCAGCTCAGTTCATGATCTCACAGTTCTTGAGTTCGAGCCCCATGTCAGGCTCTAGGCTGACCACTTAGAGCCTGGAGCCTGCTTTGGATTCTGTGTCTCCTTCTCTCTCTGCCCCTCTCCCACTTGTGCTCCATCTCTCTGTCTCTCAAAAGTAAATAAACATTAAAAAGAATGAGAGAATGATGAAAATGCAAGGAATGTAAGAGGCATTGTCTTGATATTTTTTGGATAGGAAAGCTATGAAGATAAAGAGATTACCTCACCAAAGTTTCTAGCTTATGTGGTGCAGCTCATCAAAAGGAAAGAACACGGAAGGAGTTTGACGACAAAAAAAAATGAGTTAAATTTCAGAGGTTTGTGTTTTAAGTGCCTGTGGTATATCCAGGGTGGATTCCATAGGAACAAAAGGGAAAAAAGTATAAATCACATTGAAAAGACAGCCAGTGGCTGGAGAGATGCACTAGTGCTCTGAGTTGAATAAAGAAAGAAGTGAAGTTGTGAAGGGGAGAATACTGGAAGAAAAGGGAAAGGAAAGAAACTGCTACTTCAAAGAGGGTATGAAGAGCTGTTGGGATCAAAGAATGTTATTGTAGTTTAACATTTCAGGAGTTAAAGTGGTAACTGCAATAACTACTATATGACTTTGGTAGTTAAACAGCTGGAATAAAGGAGAAAATTACTAGAGCCCATGAGATCAGGAAGATGGGAAGCTAATACAGATCATTCACCTGGATACTGAAATTTTCTAGACCGGTAACAGTTGAAAAAGAAATGAAAATAATGGCCAGGAACAAAAGTCTTTGATGATTATGAGGAAGTAAACAAGAGGTTAAGAAAAGGGAGCCACCCAGAGCTATATATAGACATAATCAAGAACCATGAGCTTCCTAGGTAGACCTGTTTTATAAAAGGTGTTAGGATAGAGCAATGGTTTGTACATGACAATAGGAAAAGGAAATAATGTTGACAGGACTTCCAGGACCTTTCAGGCACAAGATAGAAGAGAATAGCCAGCCCTGCCCAAGAGGATTAAAGGAGAAAATGGTATCAAGGTAGAAGGACAGAGTTCTGCTAAGAGTTTAAGAGTAAACATCCCATGGTAAGAAGGGGGAGATACAACCAGAAGACAATAAGCACTATGCATAATGAGGATGGCAATATATTTTTTTAATGTTTTATTTATTTCTAGGAGAGAGAGAGACAGCGTGAACAGGGGAGGGTCAGACACTGAAACAGGCTCCAGGCTCCGAGCTGGCAGTCAGCACAGAGCCCGACGCGGGGCTCGAACCCACGAACCGCTTGAACCGACTAAGCCACCCAGGCGCCCCGAGGATGGCAATATTTTTTAAAGTAAGATAAAGACACTCACATGTCTACAATGATAGGATAAAGTTCACCTGAGAAATTATAGGGTCAAGCTTCAGAATGGGATGTCAGACAACTTATAAGATTGTTGTCTTCATCTTACATGAATTAGTTGTTGAGCCTACATTTAGGTACTGTTAAAAGGAGTCTATGGTAACAAAGAGTACACACTTTCTTATCCTGGTCTCTGAGTAGCCACCAGAGAAGGAGGAAGGAAGACAGTCTGAGAAGCAAATACTTGCTTACATGGTAAAATGATGTAAGTGCTCTGATGGATTTCAGGAATCCTGCCCTCACCAGATTTCTGCTATCCTTCTTCAGCAATTGGAAGTGTTCTCTATTGCATCTTTTATAGCTTTCTCTTTTCTTAAAGAGAGTAGTTCATGTGTATGCTACTTTGCTTGAGCAATGAGGTAGGAAGCAGGGAGGATTGGAGTAGCGAGTGACTGGTTGTAAAACACAATTGCTAACACACTGACAGACCCTCACCATCATGGGTGTGAAGTTATCCAAATGACAGTAGGAACTGTGACAGAAATAAAATTATGACCAGGTGCAAGAGTCCTTAAGAACATGAAGTTCAAGAAAATGCAGTTTATCCCCTTCCTTGGAAAAGAGAAATGGCATTTATTGAGAGTTACTTTCATGGTAGTTGAGAGGAAATGGCAGCCGACTGGACTCAGAGGCTAACTTTCCTTACTGATAAAATAAAATTATAAGATGTACATTGCAAAGCTGTCTTGAGAATTAGATGAGATAATAGGTATAAAAATTCTTAGCATGATGCTGAACACATTACAGATTCTTGAATTTGATATATATTTTTATATATAATTCTCTGTATACTTCATTTCACTCCTACAGATGGCCAATACTTGAAATAAGTTTTGTGGAGCCAAATATTCCACAAATCATTTAGTTGTCTTTTTAACAATTCCCCATCAATCCTTGTCTCGCTATATATCAATTCTAAATCTTCAGTTCTTTCTAGTTAACTGCATCATTCATTCCAAAAATTAGCATATAAATGCTAGCATATATAAACACATTCCATAGGTATATATTAAAATATGTGTACATATCACGGTAGGAAATTAACTTTCCCTCTACTACCCTAAACTCATTTTGTTGCTTATTTTCAATTTTCTTTGTTCATTGGATTTTTAAACCAATTTACTGATGTGTTACCATCCTTCTACAAAGTAAAGGCTTAAAAAAACAAATATTTTCTAAAATTAAAATAAAACTTGCATTAAAAGAGGCTATGTAGAGAGTCAAAGGAATCCTGTATCTGACTAATTCAATGCTGATCACATGGTTGGAGCTCAATATAATTATACAAATAATTTTTTTTCTCCTGAGGCAACATAAGGCAGAAGGTAAAAAATGAGTTTTATCTCTAAAAAACAGGAGTTAAAGTCATGGCTCTGCCCTTTACCAGTCATATCACCCTGGTCAAGTTACTCCGCTTATCTAAACCTTATTTTTCCATCCATAACAAAGGGATAATACTGACTTTACAGAGTCACTGTGGAAATAACATGAGACAATATATGAAGAGTCTGGAAGAGTGCATAACATATTACAGTTGCTCAAAAAAGTATTTTTTTTATGACTACATAGTTTTCTAACAGCATATTTTTTCAAATACATTAAAGGTTTTTATTTTCCACATGAACCCCACAGAACACCAAGTCAAACTTTTATGATTAGGAGACACATTTCTGAATAGTCCTCTCCCCAGTATGAGAGAAAAGAAAACCTTGTCAAGGTCTGAGGTCTTAAACCATCTCTCAAAAGCATCCTGAAAGGCTTTATTATTTCTCCTGCTTTGCTCCTTTTAATCAATACTGATTTCTTACATCAGTATGGTGGTTTTCACTTCTACAAAACACTGTCAAAAATTCATCTTACAATATTCACATAATACTCCCTCGGTTTGATGAACACATTACCATATTCACTATAGAAATGAGGAATTGAGGGTAAGAAATAAATTAATTGAGGTCAAATAGCTGTTAAGTGTCAGAGCTGGGATTTGAATCTGGTCTTTCCAACTCCAAGGCCCACATTGTTCTCACACAGGCAATTAGACGGGCACAGTCCAAACTAAAGTTACAACTCAAAATTCTAATTTCGTGAATCATTCCAGATCATGGCTGCCTCTCGCATTACTTCACGCTATTTTCAGACTGCCAACTTTCCCTATATGACACCACTAAAATCAACAATCAATCTAATGCATTTCTTTAACATCGTTATAAAGTCACAGAATGTCAAAAATGGAAGAGCCTATAAAAAGCATCTAGTTCAATCTTAAGGGAAGAAATCAAACCAAGT
Source organism: Proteles cristata cristata (assembly GCA_017311185.1). Classification (NCBI taxonomy): domain Eukaryota; kingdom Metazoa; phylum Chordata; class Mammalia; order Carnivora; family Hyaenidae; genus Proteles; species Proteles cristata. Next base: position 203,530 of record JAESUZ010002323.1, read on the forward strand.
AATTTTAGGAGACACATTCAAGATTGTACTTATTAATGTCAAATCAGAGGCAACAATGGGTCTCTGATTTCTGGTCCAATATCTCTTTCAACCATTCTATACTGATCTCCTAGACAAGGACAAGAATGGCATTGAGCTTCTTTTGTTTCTTTACTGAAATACTTACTTGTTCTGAATCTCTGAAATAATTTTGTCTTCTGCTAACTTACAATGAGTTAGGCGGGAAACCAGAAACTTTTATTTAAATTTGTTTAGCATTCTCTTTAAACAATGTTCAATATGTAAAAAAGATATATTATTCATTTAAAATATCACTTTTCTTCCATAAGTCCATATTTAAGTAAATATCCTATTTTAATTACAAAGAGAAAAATGAGAACAATTCCCTGTGTCAGTCCTGAGATTTAAAATTATTTGCTTGAAGCAATTTTTACTTTAAGAGTGAATTCTAGAGCACTCTGTCTTGACTTCACAAGTAATGTAAAATTTTCCCAATTATCCTGCTATTACAAATGTAGTAATTAGACACATTTGACACTGTCATGATATATGATAACTAGAATTATTAATATACCAATCTGTTTCAACATTCCCAACAGTTATTTTCCTTGCTTTCCACTTTCCTATCAAAGCAACAGAGCATAACCCAGACAAAAATTCATCTGTTTTACATACATCTTTGTAACACTATTTCATAGAATTGTCCTTTCTCATAACAGTTATTTTCTTGCACTTGGGGAAAATGCCTGAGACCTGATATATACCATCTCTCTTCATTTTGTACAATTTAAACTTTAGAAGTGGCTTTAACACAAAACTAAAAGTTACAACTGATAACTGTAAAAACGGCCTAGAAGGTAAGGCACACAAAGTAAAGTACTGGCTTTCAGGTCAGACAGGGGGACGGGAGAGGGGGGATGGGGGAGCGGTACATATAAACTTTGTGACCAGCAGCTTTAATTTCCATTTATATAGATAATAAAACCTACCTTACAGAGAAACTGCAATTATTAAAGGAGATAAAGTTTATAGATAACATAATACAGTATTTTCGAAAATATTTTAACGTTTATTTATTTTTTGAAAGAAACAGAGCATGAGTGGGAGAGTAGCAGAGAGAAAGGGAGTCACAGATTCTGAAACGAGCTCCAGGCTCTGAGCTGTCAGCACAGAGCCCAACACAGGGCTCAAACTCATGAACCATGAGATCATGACCTGAGCCAAAGTCTGACACTTAACCAACTAAGCCACCCAGGTGCCCCCAAATCTGCAGATTTCTCAGGTAGTCGGAGAAGATGTGAGCGGGGTCCAATAGCATTTTCTATAAATGGGTTGCCATTGAAGATAGGGTGGTATACAAGGTCCTTTCTCAGAGGCAGAAATTTGATCAGACACAAATAATGTAAGGAAGTAAGCCATGCATGTAGGTATAGAGTATTGTAAGCAAAGATAAAATAAATTACAAAACCCTAAGGCAGAAGCAATCTTGACATGCTCAAGAAAGCATGGGTGGATGGAGCAAAATGAACAAGAGAAGAGTACTAGCAGGTAGAGGTCAAAGATAATCTGCCAAGAGCCAGTCATACAGAGCCTTGTAACACATGGTGGAGTTTGCATTTTATTGTAGATAAGACAAAAATCCCCTGGAGTGGTGTTGAGCAAAATAGTTATGTAAATCAACTTACAGTTTAAATTTAAATTCTGGCTTCTAATTGGAAAATGTACTACAGGCAGAAGTACCAGTGTACAGAGGGAGACTAGTTAAAAGGTTAACACAATATTCCCGAAGGAGGAGTTTAGTATCAGTCGAAATGGTGAGAAGAGAACAGATTTTGGATATACTTCATATAGTAGAGCCAACAGATCTAATGACAGAGAAGAGTCAGAGTTCTAGGATTCAAAAATAATCATGGACCTAAAGGAAGAATTTTTTTTGGCCACTGAGAAACTGAAGCAAAACTCCCATTTCTTATGGAAGCTCTATAACTGCCTGTATCTGATGGAAATACCAGATGGAAAAAAGGGAGGAATACAAAATGGAAGATTCACACCACAGTGAGGTAGCCATCTCTCCAGATCAATGAAAAATAAAATATACTGCATTAAGTACGGCTAAAATTCAAGAACCTGGAGATTAACCAGACCATGAAGGCATCCAACCCCAGTAGGTACCAAGGAAGAAATAGGGACAGAAGAGGTCTGTCATGGAGGAAAGGAATAGGTCACTGACATTGATTAGAATTGCTGGCCCTTAACAACAATAAAAAGTAGACAACTTCAGTCAGTTTTATTGTTGTTGCATATTCTTAGAAGGCATGCTTTTATTGCTTGCACCAGGGGTTAATCATTCATATCAATCCTCGGTAGCCACTGCCAGCACCCAGAAAATTAAATGAGTATAATTAAGATGATAATATTAGCTAATCATTATTAAATGCTAACTAGATGCTAAAAGCTCTACGTATCTTACATTGTTATAAACATCTACTATATTAACTAATAATATTATAATAACGTTAAGTAGTAGATCCTGTTACTATCCTCATTTCACAAATTAGAAATCCATGGTTAGTACTTTAAGAAATTTGACCAAGTTCGAATAAACCTAACCAAGGATACAAGAGATCTGTTTGATGAAAACTATAGAAAACTTATGAAGGAAATTGAAGAAGACACAAAGAAGTGGAAAAACATTCCATGCTCATGGATAGGAAGAATAAATATAGTTAAGATGTCATTACTACCTAAGGCACTCTACACATTCAATGCAATTCCAATCAAAATTGCACCAGCATACTTCTCAAAACTAGAACAAACTATCCAAAAATTTGTATGGAACCACAAAAGACCCCGAATAGCCAAAGTAATCCTGAAAAATAAAACCAAAACGGGAGGGATCACCATCCCAGACTTTAGCCTCTACTACAAAGCTGTCATCATCAAGACAGTATGGTATTGGCACAAAAACAGACACATAGACCAATGGAACAGAATTGAGAACTCAGAAGTGGACCCAAAAGTATACAGCCAACTGATCTTTGACAAAGCAGGAAAGAATATCCGATGGAAAAAAGACAGCCTTTTTAACAGATGGTGTTGGGAGAACTGGACAGCAACATGCAGAAGAATGAAACTAGATCATTTTCTCACACCATGCACAAAAATAAACTCAAAATGGATAAAGGACCTGAGCGTGAGACAGGAAACTATCAACACCCTAGAGGAGAAAGCAGGAAACAACCTCCTTGACCTCCACCGCAGCAACTTCTTACTTGACACATCCCCAAAAGCAAGGGAATTAAGAGCAAAAATAAACTGTTGGGACCTCCTCAAGATTAAAAGCTTCTGCACAGCCAAGGAAACAACCCAGAAAATTAATAGGCAACCAACGGAATGGGAAAAGATAGTTGCAAATGACATATCAGATAAAGGGTTGATATCCAGAATCTACAAGGAACTCACCAAACTACACGCCCGAAAAACAAACAACCCAGTGAAGAAATGGGCAGAAGATATGAACAGACACTTCTCCAAAGAGGACATCCAGATGGCCAACAGACACATGAAACGATGCTCAGCATCGCTCCTCATCAGGGAAATACAAATCAAAACCACACTGAGATACCACCTCACGCCAGTCAGAGTGGCTAAAATGAGCAATCAGAGAACTCTAGATGCTGGCGAGGATGTGGAGAAACGGGCACCCTCCTACACTGTTGGTGGGAATGTAAACTGGTACAGCCCCTCTGGAAAACAGTGTGGAGGTTCCTAAGGAAACTAACAATAGAACTCCCCTATGACCCAGCAATAGCACTGCTAGGAATTTACCCAAGGGATACAGAAATGTTGATGCATAGGAGCACATGTACCCCAATGTTCATAGCAGCACTCTCCACAATAGCTAAAACCTGGAAAGAGCCTAAGTGTCCATCAACAGATGAATGGATCAAGAAGATGTGGTTTATCTATACCATGGAATACTACATGGCAATGAGAAACAATGAAATCTGGCCATGTGTAGCAACATGGATGGACCTTGAGGGTGTTATGCTGAGCGAAATAAGTCAGGCAGAGAAGGACAAATATCATATGTGTGCACGTATAGGAGGATTAGGAGGAGCTTAACAGAGGACCAAGGGGGAGAAGAAGGGCAGAAATGGTGGGGGAAAGGGGGAGAGGCAAACCATGAGAGACTCTTGAATGCTGACAAAAACTGAGGACTGGTGGATGTGGGGAGGGGAGGGGTGGGCATGGAGGAGGGCACTTGTGGGGATGAGCACTGGGTGTTATGTGGAAACTAATTTGACAATAAACTATTTGCAAAAAAAAAAAAAAAAAGAAATTTGACCAAGTTCAATCAACTGCTAAACGGCACAGCCAGGGACTCAAACCCATGTCTGACTAACTCCAAAATACAAATCTTAATTCTTCAATATTTTTTAAATTTAGAATAATACAGCAAATTTTAACATTCATAGATTAAAAATTCAGTTGTAACATTCTACAAGCAAATCCAATGATATGATTACATTTAATGTTGCTGAGGCATGAATTTAATCACATATGCTAAGGAGTCCTGTAGGTGAGCTATCACTCTGCTTGTGAGAGAGCCTGGTCTTTTTTTTTTTTTTTTTTTTAATGTTTTATTTATTTCTAGAGAGAGACAGAGACAGCGTGAGCAGGGGGAGGGTCAGAGAGAGAGGGAGTCACAGACTGAAACAGGCTCCAGGCTCCGAGCTGGCAGTCAGCACAGAGCCCGACGCGGGGCTCGAACCCACGAACCACGAGATCATGACCTGAGCCGAAAGTCGGACGCTCAACCGACTAAGCCACCCAGGCGCCCCGAGCCTGGTCTTATCCAGTGTCCCCATCTCAAGCAGAGGATAGTCATCCTTACTCATCATGGTAAATGAGGAAGTTGTATGAAAGGACAGCAGTTTTTGATCCTTTGTGGAGGAAAAGAAAAAAAAAAAGGACTCTCAAAGAAGACAATTGTTTCATGCTGTTGATAAAATTAAAAAGGAGTTCAAAATATCTAAGTAATACTTTACAAGAAAATAGAAATTTACATAATTTAAACTATGTACAACATTGCAGCTGGTAGTGTTCACATCTAGGGCAGAGAACAATTGTAGCTAGCCCTCTGAAATCTAGAGACCTAAAGTAATTCATTCAAGGCTAAGGAGTTGTGGAAAACGGAGCTATGCACACTGTGCTACAATTTCTGAAAAGAAATGATGAAGGGAGTTTCAAGTTGGTATCCAGGCAGCTCTCCTTCCACACACTGTAGAGGCTTCTTCCCCTCCCCAGCCATATTACCGTACCTTCCTCTCCATGAGTGGAATAGCTAATATAATTGTTCAAAGTACCAGAAACCAATAAGGGCCACTATATGTTAATAAAGTAGCAACCCAGCACTGGGCTGCTTTCTCTATCGATGTAGGAAAAAGCATAGGCAAGGTCTGGCCTCTCAGGGGGTTCTGGTTTTCTCTCTCACTGTCTCCACATATTCAGTACATTAGCTAAGTTTAGCCAGAGTCTACATCACTCAGAAGGCCATGCATCTAAGCCAGAGGGGCGATAAGAGCTTTGCTCAGGTCTCATGCCGGAGCCAAACCTCCTTACCTAACTTTTAGCAGACATTTATATTAGGGAAGCAGGTACTTACACAGCTAATGACAAAGTGGTACTTTGCTTCTCAATCTGCTATTGTCCCCTGTGTATATAGCACCCTTGGGAGTCTCACAGGAGAAGCAACAACTGGCAGTACAGGATTCATGACATAATACCGTCAACATCCACCCCAAATTATAAAGCCAAAGTGACAGCCTGTTTTCCAAGTTACTACCAAATGCCATATGTTACTTAGTGATAATTACTGCTTATGATAAAACCAACAGAAACAATGATAATTACATGGTGAGGCAACCATGTTATCTCTCGTGCACCTGGAATATAATGCCTGTCATCACAGAGGCAACAAGAGGGATGAGGCTTTCCTCTGCTCCAACGCTCTCATGGCGATATTTTCCTCTACTGGATAAAAAGGTTCCCTGTCACTTTAATAACACAGCTTTATTGGCCTTAGGAGGTCTTAAGGATGATACTGGACATTTTTATTCATCCTTCGACTGTAAAATGGTTGGAGGTGTTTTTCCCAGTGGAAACGTATGGAAATACAAACGTGATGGCACAACTGGACCCTTTCCACACAGTCTGAAGTAGTAGGTAGACTGGTTACATACTTGGGTTCTAGACTTCAATGACAGTTCAAATCTGGGCCATGTCACCTGTTAGCTAGAAGGCTTTGGACAGACAGCTAGAAGACTTGCCATCTCACTTCTCCAAGTCTCCTTCCTTAGTTGTAAAGTAGACATGATAACAACTACCTTACAGAATCTGTGTGAAGATTAAATGAGATTACGCTTCACACAAAGCTTGACACAGAGTGGGTGCTCACAAATATTAGTTTTTTCCTATAATGGCTTTGCTCCAGATCTTAGGGGAGATCTTGATCTCCCCTCCTTTCCTCAGAGTAATTTTTTTTAACATATAAAATCTCAATAGCCAAAAAGGTCAAGCTATTGAATGATGGGAGAGAGGACTAAAGGCTGCTACACCTGTTTCTGGAAAAGACCTTTGATATGCCTCAGCTGATGGAAGGATTCCTCATGGCTCTATCACGTTCAGTTCAGCTCACCAGGAGAAAGGTATGTATTGGAACTTGGGACCAAACTTCAGCCCATGATTGTAAGCATCCCATCCATCAAGCATTCATTTGACTTTGTCCTCTGTCTGACACTGGATAGCACTGAACACAAGATCTGGGATCTCAGGCAATTGACATCTTGAATCACCATCTACCAACATAAGCCTTTCATTTAAATGTTCTTACAAGACAGTTAAACATAATGACCCTCCTTTCATAGGGATGAGGAATCTGAGACTCAGAGAAGTTGTTACATACCTTCTATCTTCTCCATACCTTCATAGTCTTCTGTCTACAGACCCAGCTTGTTTCCTGGGCACTCCTTTGTACAAGGATCGCATCAGTGAGGTTGATGTGCTGACCAAGCCAAAAAGTTTAGGCCATTTTCAGTAAAAAGCAATTCCATAGATCTAACAAAGCCACTCTAAATTCAGCATGTCTGTTTTTAATGATCATAAACAAACAAAAAGCTTAGATTATCTTTTAAGTTTAAATAAAACAGGTTATAACACCCTGTTTTTTAAAAAATAAACAGCATTTCACTCAAATATTTATATCTACACGAGTTCCAGAAAGCCTATTTATGAGCCAAATCAGAGCAGCAGGGCTCAGTGACAGAAGCAGCGTAATTGGCCTCCTGTTCCCTTTTCATGGGTTTCCACTTCCCTATCATCCAGGCAGAGTCCATTTCTCCTCCTCCCAGGAGAAGAAGTGAATGATGAGCATTTCAACAAACTCTTTCACATTTCTGCCACTTCCCTAGGCATTTCCTGCCACTTCTATACATTATGCACCATTGGAATCAGTAGCCCTATAGAAATATGGTCAAGGGAATGTGATGTTTGCTCAAAAGTGGAAGTGATTTATCAGGCTAACAGATATATAATTCTGGGAGTGTCCTTAGGTTCAATCTGAATGGCTTTAAAAAGCAGTATCATTTTCATTTTCAGTCCTGTCCTAAGCCCCTCTCCTTCGAGAGCCAGATCCCTGACAGTTGCTTTATAAAGACCCTGCTGACCACCTGCACAAAGGAACCACCCTCCTTCTGGTAGAGAGTCTTCCTGCTTCTTTGTCTTATCTGAGGCCGGACTTCCTGTAAATACCTGCCTACAGTAAGTGCCCAATAAGTATATATATTGAAAATGTATAAGAATGAACATAGTGAAGGGAAAATCAGATTACTGTGTATCTAGCAAATTTGCTAAAATGCCAAGGCTGGACACCTGGGGTTCAAGTTCTAATACGTTTTTGTAACATTTTGTTCATATACTACTTCAAGCAAACATATATTAAGTATGCAGTCTGTAACAGGCTCTGTGGCAAGGCTTAATAATACAAAAATGAAGAAATAAAGGAGCACAGTTCCTAACTTTGGTGTTTACACTTTAGGGATGGAAACAGATAGGGGCAGGAATGGTGAAGAAGAGATGTAAACATGTCTGTGTCATAAATGCTATACAGATTTTTTTGTAATTCTATAGCATTTTACAAATCAAAGAAATATTTCTCACTCCCTGGGGAGGCCAAAAGAGCCTTTACAGAGGAAATGAAACCTGTCCAAAATAATGATTACTGTTTTTAAGGCAGACAAGGAGAGGAAAGACACTCTAGGCACAGGGTACTTCAAATGCAAAGAAAGAGTGGCACTTTAAATAGACAGGATACTGTACTTCAGCATGACTTTAGCATGAGGGAAAGGGCAAGAAGGTAGACTATAGAGAAATAAACAGGGAGGAAATTGTGAGAGGGCTTGTATACTACCCAGATGTTAGAACACAAGGAAGAGCCACAGAAAGGGTTAAATAGTGTTTACCAATCAGCAGTGAATTAGAATACATTACATCTTCCTCAGAAAAGGAGCCATTCCCAAAAGGCCAATGGGTGAAGGCTTACAAGGAAGTCATTGATTAGGCAGTTCACACTTGATGCAGCCCAGAGGAGAGCCCAGCCTTTGAGGCAAAAAGTCAGTATGAAGTCATATCTTGGAAATGCAATACAAAGGAGGGCCAGAGTACTGAGACCCTGGCAGTCAGAGAAAGCAGCAACATGTGAGGATGGAAATAGAGGAAGGAACCAAGGCTCAAAGCAACAAGTAAGTCTTCCTCCTTTAAGAGCCTACCTTCCAAGGTGTCTCAGCCAACCTTTCCAAAACCATGACCCAGTAAGAGGGCACTACTATCCACCTGGGAATTGCATATAAAACAAACAAAAAAAGGGGGGGCTTCTGGGTGGCTCAGTCGGTTAAGCATCTGACTTTGGCTCAGGTCATGATCTCGAGGTTCCGGAGGTCAAGCCCTGAGTTGGGTTCTGTGTGGACAGCTCAGAGCCTGGAGCCTGCTTCAGATTCTGTGTTTCCCTCTCTCTCTGCCCCTCCCCCACTGTCTCTCTCTCTCTCTCTCTCAAAAATAAACAAACATTTAAAAATTTCTTAATAAAAAAGTATGTTATCAACTGGAAAGGGGCCATTGTATCTTATGTCCAGGATACCCACAGCACAGTTCAAGCCTTAATATGTTTTGTAATTCACATCTCAGTTCAAATGTCACCTTCTCACTGACCACTCTATATCTAAAATAGCCCCTCCTCATGCCTGGGTGGCTCAGTTGGTTAAGGTGCCAGTACCAAAGCCAACTTTGGCTCAGATCATGATCTCACAACTCATGAGTTCGAGCCCTGCATCAGGCTCTGTGCAGACAGCTCAGAGCCTGGATCTTGCTTCGGATTCTGTGTCTCCCACTCTCTCTGCTCCTCCCCTGCTCATGCTCTAAAAGAAATAAACATTTTTTTTTTTTAATTTTTAAAAGCCGCTCCCCATACATAGTCACTCTCTGGGGATTTGTCATTGTCTTCACAGCAGTCAGCAGTTTCTAAAATTATGTGTTTTATTTATTTACTTCTGTATTTTCTGCTTTGCCCCACCAAAATGGTGGCTACATCTGTTTACTGGTCCCAGGAGAAGATCTCAACACTGCTGTTGAGCATTATGTAAAAGTTAGTTGCTACTATATATTCAGTTACTAAGTTTTCATTTATCTAGTTTTCTTTTTGTTTCAGTATTTCTTCTACTATGTTTTGATTTACAAAAATACATCTTCTATCCAAAGCTGGCATGAATAAACTATTCCACTAGCTTCTAGATTTTGCAAGCTCTATCGCTTCTCGGCATTTTGGCTAAGATCAAGTGTAGATTTTGCAAGCTCTGAAAAAAGTATTTAACTCTTTTATCCCTCTGAAAATTAGCTTAGCATATAGGATAAGGAATGAATTCAGGTTAATATATTTTTTAACTGCCATTCAATTACCCACAAGTACCTTCAATAATTATTTCTTTTTTCATTATTATAATACTTGGTTAAATCTTCAGGCTGTAAATATATTCAGTCTTTCTTTAAAAAATACTCTGAAACATCTACTAAAGTAATTTAAATCTGTCTGAATTTATCAAATTTTCAACTCTGTATCATATAGTTTTGTCATTTTCTAAAATGCTTCAAAATCTTATATAGCAATGACATTGTTATTGCCTTAAAAAAGAGTTTTTGGTACTCTTACCCACTCTTACATAATGATTTACATTAAAATTTTTTTAATGTCTATGGAATATTCTGCAAAAGTGGAAGTTACTCTATGCATAAAATGAACTAGGGGAAGGGCCAGAAAGAGGGATTAAGAAAATAATTCCATTTAGAATTGTACCAAAAATAATAAAATACCCAGGAATAATCTTAACCAAGAAGGTGAATAACCTGTACTCTGGGAATTATAAAAAAAAGTGATGAGAGAAATTGAAGACAATACAAACAAAAAAAAAAATCTATACTCTTGAATTGAGAGAGAAAATATTGTTGAAATGTCCATATGATCCATACCAATCTACAGATTTGATGCAATCCCTATCAAATGCTAACAATATTTTCCATAGAACTAGAATAATCCTAACATACTGAAAAGCCAAAGCACTCTTGAGAAAGAAGAGAAAAACCAAAAGTATCACTTCCAGATTTTAAGATATACTACAGAACTACAGTAATCAAAACAGTATGGTACTGGCACAAAAATAGGCACACAGATCAATAGCACAGAATAGAAAACCCAGAAATAAACTAACAAATATATGATCAATGAATCTGTGACAAAGTAGGCAAAAATGTACAATGGGAGAAACTATGTCAACAAATGGTGTGGAGAGAACTGGACAGCTACATGCAAAACAATGAAACTGGACCACTTTTTATATTTTCTTATACAAAAAATAAGCTCAAAATAGATTAAAGACCTAAATGTGTGACCTGAAACTATAAAATTCCTGGAAGAAAATACTGACAGTAATCTCTTTGACAGCGACCACAGAAACATTTTTTCTAGATAGGTGTCCTGAGGCAAGGGAAATAAAAGCAAAATTAAACTATTAGGACTACACCCAAATAAAAAGCTTCTGCACAGCAAAGGAAACCATCAACAAAACAAAAAGGCAACCCACTGAATGGGAGCAGATATTCACAAATGACATGTCCAATGAGGAGTTAATATCCAAAATATATAACCTTGAACTTATGGGTAAGTGGACAGAATGAACATGTGATATACTCCTAAGTGAAATGACTCAGAGAATACAAATACCATATGGTTTCACTCATATGTGGAATTTAAGAAACAAAACAAAGATAAAAGAAACAAAAAAGAGACTCTTAACTATAGGGAACATACTCATGGTTGCCACAGGGGAGGCGGGTAGTGGAAAAGTTGAAGAGGATTAAGAATATACTTGGGACACCTGGGTGTTCAGTTGGTTGAGTGTCTTATTGGTTTCAGCTCAGGTCATGATCCTATAGTTTTGTGGGTTTGAGCCCCACATCCAGCTCTGCACTGGTAGTGTGGAGCCTGGTTGGGATTCTCTCTCTCCTTCTCTCTACCTCTCCCCAACTCACCATGTCTCTGTCACTCTCAAAATAAGTAATTAAACTTAAAAAAAGGTTTTAGAAAGAAAACATTTATCTTGATGAGTACTGAGTATAGAATTGCTGAATCACCATGTTGTATACTCAAAACTCATGACACTGCATATTAATTATACTTGAATTTTAAAAATAAATATTTTTAAATAAATTTCTTTAAACATAAAATTTTTAAATAAATTTATTTAAACTAAAGAAATAAAAAATAGGGGCTCAGTTGGTTAAGCATCCAACTTCAGCTCAGGTCATGATCTCACAGTTGGGGAGTTCAAGCCCTGCATCAACAGCCAACACACCCACAAGCTGACAGCTCAGAGCCTGGATCCTGCTTCAGATTCTTTGTCTCTCTCTCTTTCTGCCCCTCCCCTGCTCGCCTGCTCTTCAGCTCTTTCTCTCTCTTTCTCTCTCTCTGTCCCTCCCAGAAATAAATAAAATATTTTTTAAAAGTTAAATAAATAAATAAACTAGTGGATACTAATACCTTTAAAATAATAAAATATTTCTGAACTCTATATTAATAGAATATAAGTAGGAATGCAATAGATTGTTGCAGATTTGTTGTATATCTTCTATCTCCTGTCTTACTGCTATCAATAATTTTAGTTGAATGTTTAGGGGTATAACCAAGATATCTGCAAAAACAACTCATTCATTTCCTATTGTCATTTCTTTCAATCACTAAAAATGCTTTGATGAGTGCCAAGTGTGTGCTGCACACATTGGACACATGCTATTCTCTGCTACACACAAAAGAATTGGAAACGAATAACAACAGCAACAAAAAGCAGCCCTTTGAATTGTTCAGACCCTGAAAAGAGACACAAGCAAGCTAGTGACTGAAAGCAGAGGATAGTAAGGAGGGCTCATTGCTAAGTATAGTATATATTTTATGCAGGAAAGAGACTACTAGCATCTCAGACAAGCATCTGCAGGAAAAAGAGTACCAGATGTTCTAATACCAGTTAATATATTATGCAAAGGAAGTGGATTCTGAGGGGCACACAGGTCACTACATCAGTTACCTACATTGGATCCCCTGGTGGGCCACCCAGATACCCTTTCAAATCCAAGACACTCATCTTCCTAGTTGCTGGATGTATTGGCTGCTGAGGTCTCACTGGTGAATCCCTCCACTAAATGCGCTGATTATACACAATCAACGTTCCCATATCAATGACTGATATGCTGAGCATAAAAGCTGCTAAGGTGGTGATACAGGCAAATCTCCACCACAGTCTCTTTCTCAAGAAACTGATCTTAGTTGTGCATTTCTTGTTCCTTTTTTTCTTTTGTCATTGGGGGGGGGTGGTTTGGTTTTGGTTTCACCCCTCTGGTACAAAAGAAGGCTCTTGGTATCATTATATTTTCGTATCTTCAGCACCTAAAACAGTACTTGGCATATAGTTGTGCTCAGTGAACATTTTCTGAGTAAACAAATAGAATTGAGACCCTCTCTTGCTCTTTCCAGTTACACCAAAGGCTGGACTCCTGCCCCCAAACCTCAGAGGCAGCTGAGAGCTACTACCTAACAGACCTCCTAGAATCTGACTGCTCTACCTCTCTGTGCAGGTCTCTGAACATTGCCTGTTCCTGGATTCCCAATGCTTGTGACATCCCCTTGCTTGCAGGATCTTCATGATTTCCTATTTGATCTCCCCACTACTGACACGTGCCTCAAGCTGAAGGCGGTACCCTTCTCTCCAATTACCTTCTTTTCCTTGTTGCTTGTACATCACTTCATCATCCAGAGTTGATTTCATCCCAAACTTAAACCCACTGCCAGTACCTGGCTGAGGCAAGGTTCAGACCCCAAAACATGATTCCAAAATTACATTCTGTCCACTTACCCATGCTGCCATTCAAAAATACAGCAATTAGAACTATGCATATCACCAGCATTTGCATGCCACTTTACAGTTTACAAAGCACCGATATATCACAGCTAGGTCAAGGCTTAGTATCATTATTACCTAGCATATGACCTTTATTGTCAGTGTAGCCACATCGACCTCTCCTGGAAATAGCTGACCTGTCAGAAATCTCTTCTAACCACAAATTTACTTCAAGACAGATACAATTAAATTCAGAAATCATAACCAACAATAATCAAGTTGGCAGTATCACAGAGAACCCCAAACTCCCTATGCTGTCTGAACCTCCATCCATATCTGTCCATCAAGTCACCCTGAGTGCTGAGGAGACAGTAGCCTCTTGGCTCATTCTCCCAGAGCCTCAGTTTTAAGCAACATGTAGATTCCTCTCCCTACACATCTGCTTGCTTACTGTCTGGGACATGGCCTCAGCTGTACACATGACTCCTTGGTCATTTTGGAATCTGCTGCTCTTCCTTCATATCCTCCCTGTAAAAGAAACAGGAAGTAATTGTAGTCCTTTTCCCTTCTGGTGCCTTCATGTTGTTCTTTGCTTATTACCATCTTCATCCACAGCTGTATCTCTTTTCTAGACAGTACCTCGAACTTCCTTTGGTAGGCTGTTTCCTAATAAGATTTTCAGCCTCTCCATCCACAATTCTGAGTTATAGCCATGTTAGATGATATCCAATGCTCAGTAAAATCCTCCAAAGTGGCTGGTATAGAGGTTATTAACATGCTAATCAGCATGTGATCAAAGAGAAAACTAAGTCAGTGATTTACTCAGATTCACATTTTTAAGTGATGGAACAAGGACCTCATCACAGATTTTCTAGCTCCTGACTTTTTTGCCCAACAACTCCACCATCTCAACATATAAAAGCAATATCATCAACACTCATAAAAACTGCTTACTATGCGCTAAACACTGACCTAAGGTGTTAACCATACACTAGCTCATTCAGTCCTCAAGACAATCCTGTTTTCATGGAATAGGTAAATTATCTCATCCCCATTTTATCTGTAGAAACAGGTTCAGAGAGATTGTATGTCATATGCAGTCTTATCACATAGGAAATGTTGGAGCTGAGATCTGACCCAATCCTAGGTGACTGCTTTCCCATCATGTAAAACTTAGCTCTCATCCTAACAGAAGTCATTCCCAGTCGTTGGTTTTATTTGTAACATTATATCCACAGGATGCACTGTCCAGGCCCATCATAACTCAGCTGGTACTTGTCCCCTATTCTCACCTGCCATTTTATAAAACTTTAATTACTTTATAAAACCACAGTTACTTCTCTATTCATCTGTATTTTATCAAGTAATATTGAAACATTTATTTCTTACTTGAAAATTCTTTTACAGATGCCATAAACATAGGTCATATGTCATATCTTCAGTCCAGAAACATGTGAAAAAGAGGAAGTGAACTAGTATTTACTGAATGTTCACTTTGTATCACTTACATTATGTGGCTCATGTAGTATAAACAGTACTATAAAATGGGTATCATAAACCCATTTTACAGTTGAAGAGATAGATTCAAAAAGTGTAACTCACTTAGAATCACACAATTTCCAAGTGGCAGAGAATTCATATTCAGATCTGCCTAACTCCTAAGTAGAATACCTTTCCTACCACACACCACCAACTAAGCTAATGTAACAATATACTGTGGAGAGAGCAGAGAATTACCTTTTGAGCAACGATGCAAAATTTCCAGACTAAATCTTCTGCATTTCATAAGTATTGGCATCCCCCCCCACGCAAGACCTCATAGGACCACTTGGACATTCATGTCTGTGAAGCAGAGGCATTTTGAATATTAATAATAAGAAAAGCCAACTACACATTAACTCCAAAGAACCAGAAAGCAGACATCAGAATTCATCTAATTTGTTAGAAAGACTAATTTGTTACCTTGTGCTGAGAAAATCATGTTTACCGTGTATATTGCTGGGGGCAAACTAAGAAGACTTCGGAGTTAATTTCCCCTCATAAATAATACATGACCAAGCCAAAAACACAGACTTTGCCTCAGGTCTTCATCTTTGGGCTACTGATGCCATCTATTGGGCCCTGTGATGCCTGCAGCAATGTCTGTCATTGGGAACAATGTGCAGAGCGTCCAAGCACATGCCTAGACTGGTGTGACTATGGCAGTCTGCACAAGAATGAAGCTTAATGTCACACCAGATGTCCTTTAAAAAGGTTCATTTCAAAAGACAGCTCTTGTTTTTCTTCAAAACTGATGGCTTGTTCCTAACAAAGTAGCCATGAGGTGGGGAGATTCTCCCCACTGAGAACAAGTACAGTAGAGATGGGATTTAAAAAAAAATATGACCCAGAAAGGAATACGTTAGCTGAGATGGCCTCTGAAATTAGTAAGAGAGGAACAAGAATGCAGTATTCTGCAATGCAGCCAGTACAAACTACGTCAATCCCAATGGAAAGCCTGTGATCCATCAGACACTATGGGAGTTTTCACATCTTCAGGACTCTCCCCTAGATGGGCTTCAGGGGCTCTATGCATCCCCTAAAATTTTACGCAAAATAGCTGTCATGTGTTTTTTTTTCCCTCAGTGGCAGATTTATAGTGTTCACTAGTTTCATCCAAGTTCCCATACACTAAAGAGTTGAAAATTACTGGCATAGTTATCTCAAAGGACAAAATCATGTCAGCAAAGAGAACGGGTTTTGGAGTTATACAGGGTAAGTGTAACTCCCTTCTGCCACTGTGTAGCTGCATGACCTTTAATACTCACACACAGATGCACTTAACTTTTCTGCCTCAGTTTCACCTTTTTAGAGAAGCAGAGTAACTGTACCTGGAAGAAAGGAAATAACTTGCTAGAGGTCACATACCAGAGGATGCTGGAGCCAGGGCTCTGAGCACTTATGCCTTCCCAAGCCCAGCAACTGCTCCCCTTCTCCAAAGCCCTGCCCCGCCCAATTCACCATCAACACTGAGGGACAGCCTCTTAAACAGGGTCAGTTTCACGAGCCTGCGATTTGTGCAACTATGCAGGGAACCATGCTCAGAAGGGTCCCTGCACTTGAGGTTTAATGCTCTGGAGTCATTATCTTGAAATTCTTAATAATTTTGTCTTTGCTTTTTAGCACCTTTGTCTGGTGGGACAAAGGAACATGAGGGTGGGAGGGGCTTAGAGCTTCAGCTCACAAATGATCTTAACTCTGTTTTTAATATTTATCTATTTAATTATTTTGAGAGATAGAGAGCACAAGTCAGGGAGAGGCAGATAGAGACAGGGAGAGAGAGAATCCCAAGCAGGTTCTGCACTGTCATTATAGAGCCCCATGCACAGCTCAAACTCACAAACTGTGAAATCATGACCTGAGCGAAAGTCAAGAGTCGGATGCTTAGCCAACTGAGACACCCAGGTGCCTTATAAATGGTTTTACCTCCTTCCACTTCTTCATGTCCCCACTGGGTTCTCAGCCTCCTCTGCCAAGTCCCCTCATTCCCAACCCAGCTTAGCCCTCCTCTCTCCTCCCCCTCCCCAGCTGTCTGCCAGAAGACCTCTCATCAGGGCAAAACCCATCAAGTTTCAAGGCCCTGTTTTTCTATCCCCTCCCCCGGTTCCCTCAAAAGGCCTCTCCCCTGAGAGCAGGGGAGGGGAGGGTACAAGTAGGGGTGATATGAGAGTAGAGTAAGGCAGTACCCATCCCTGCCCCAGGAAAACAGTGGGCCATTCAAAGGGGGCCTCTCATCCACCTCCAATCCCAGCACAAGACACATCCCTACAGAGAGGGTGCAAACTCCTGGAGGCTGCTCTTTGCCTCAGAGCACTAGGACAGGGAACCCATGGCAAAAGGAGATTGACCATTCTGCCCTGGCAGGGCCTCACATTTTTATTTCGCATCGAGCCCAACAATTTTTGTAGCTGGCCTTTCCCTTAAAGGAAAAATATATATTAATATTGAGGAATAAATGCTAATAAGCTGCTATTACTTAAACTCATGCTTTACACATTTTCCTGTTAAATCCTCTGTCTGCTGGCATTAGCACTCTGGTCTCATATTTTATACATCATCAATTATTTGGGGACAAGGGTGCAAACAAACTATATCAAAAAAGAGACTATATATAGCACTACACTAAAGATGTCCTATCATATAGAACCATATGGTATTTCCATTCTAAAAATGGAGAGGAAAAAAATGTGCCAGTTGGGATAATTCTAATATTTTTCCTTGTCCTTACTGTCTCTTCCATGCGACAGCTCTGTTCTGGTAGTTAGCACTAACAGGAAGGCCTGCTGGGGATTAGTTCATTTTACAGACTCAACAGCTAAAAAGCTTTCCTTCTTTCTTTCTCTATTTTTTCTTGAGGAAATAGGCTGCAAGCTGTATTTTCTGGCCCCAATAAGAATGCTCAATCCGTGGTATTTAAGAAATAACATGCATCCATTCATATTTCAGAGGAAAGAATCACCCACTTTCTCTCATCTTTCTTTCTTTTTACCAGTGCCCATCTGAGTGGAGCTGTTCAAGTGAAACCAGAAGTAGAAGTTATTCTGATGGCTCTATCTCACTTTCCAAATCAATCTTTCCCACCTCAGATCTTCACCAACATTATCACCACTTTAAAGACAAATATAATCATCTCACTCCTATAAGTTTCCAATGTTTAAAGAACCCATTACCATTAAAAGAACCCATTCTGCCCCTGTATGCAGGTCCTGAAACAACTTCCTGTGAAGGAAGCAGAATATAGAAGATTGAATTAATTCTCTCTCTCTCTCTCTCTCTCTCTCACACACACACACACACACACACACACACACAGGAGCTATGCAAGCTCATAGTCTACACCTAAGTTAAGGAGAAAGTCTTTCCAAAAAAAACATCATAAATGATCTGCCAATTTTGAACTCCTCTCAAATCCATGGAACAATAGGGTCAAGAATAGAGATTTCCAACCCAATCTTTTCAACATCAGCTTTATTTGTGAAAGAGGAAGTAAACTTAAGGGTCTACTTCAGTGAAGGGGAACCTAGCACCTTGATAGGAACTCTAGAGATAATATAAGCTCATTAAAGCTGTGAGCTGGGACAGGTGGCAGGCAAAGGGAAGCTTCTGTGCAGAGGTCTGGCAAGCTAGTCAGCCAGCCTGCAGGAGCACAAAGAAGAGAGAACGGTGACAGGACAGCAAAGGAATCAGCAGTGACTCCAGCCTTCTGCGGATAACCCAAGGGAAATCTCTTCAGTAGTTCCATTATAGTGTTCATCATACTTGATTATACTCACACGCCTAATTGTCTATCACCCCTACGAGACTGTGAATTCCTCCAGGGCAAAGACTCTGCTTCCTTCTTTCTGCCTCAATGCCCATGGTAAGCGTAAAGTCTCTACCCCCTACTATTGGTAGGGAAGCAAAAGACTTGAGAATACACATCTTTAATTGAAGTCTGAGCCACTGAATTTTCTTAAGGCCAGTTCCTCCTGGAGAATCATGATCAGAGTCATAATATTCTTTCCCTTTCATACAGTTACCCAACTGCCAGTCATAAGGGCAGCAACAATTTGTTAAGCCTGGTCATGAGACTACTCTACAAGTTAGTCTTCTTCCCCTGCTTAATACTATATTGTCATTAGGACCAGCCCCAAATTGCCAAATTCTAACACCCTCCAACCAGGAAAAGAAAGGCTTATGACCTCTAAATAGAACTTAGACGTTTCTACCAATTCAAGAGACCCACCCAAGTGTGTCCTCTATCACACGGAGCCTTGTCAAACCCTGACTAACGAGCTGGCATATTTCATCATCCATCAGTCTCCACCAGCCTCACTCCACCTGAGACAGACTATTTTGAAGAACAGGATGAATGAGCCTTCAGTGTGTAGCTCCTTCTTACCCATGATTTCTGCCGGAAATACCAATATAGACCAACTGTCCAATTTTCCCTGATCCACACCACAATTGGGGAACATTCTACCTGCCATCTGTCACTTTTTTTCTGTCAGATTTCTCACAAGGCAAAGGAAACTGATTGTGTTTTTACATATAAATTAAATTGATACCTGTAATAAAACACCTGACTGAGTTGTACGAGTTAATAAATGCAGCCTGTTCAGGATAACTATGTCTGCACAAGATAGAGTGGCAGTAATCCATCAGGAATGGCAGGCCCTGCTGCCTGCCTGCTCCCAACTTGAAGCTGATCTCAGTGGCCCATGGAGTATCTATTTTTCTCTGTCCTATTCATCCATTTTCTTTGGAGTATGAATGCTCTGGGGCTGCCAGATCAGGTAGAGAGGCTGTCCTCACCCGGGTAGTGAAATGCAATGACGAGAGCACCTACTCTGAGCCAGGCAGACTTGGGTAAGGATCCTCATGATTCCTCTTACTAAGGTGCACTTAGATAACTCACGAGTCTTCTCCAAGCTTCAACTTCCCCAATTTGTCATATGGAAATACATGAAGATTCTTGTGGGATTAGAAATAAGGTATGTAAAACACCTAGCTTGCCTATTGGCCATCCATAAACAGTAATCAGTAGCCAGACATAAGCAATCATTTCTGTCATCCTCCACTAAAAGCTATACCTGTGTTATTATTGTTATTGCTCTTCTTTTTAATAATTTTAGTAGATTATTTGCGAGTATACGAGATTAGGGTGCCTGGGTGGTTCAGTCAGTTAAGCGTCCGACTTTGGCTCAGGTCATGATCTCGCGGTTCGTGGGTTCAAGCCCCATGTCGGGCTCTGTGCTGACAGCTAGCTCAGAGCCTGGAGCCTGTTTCAGATTCTGTACCTCCCTTTCTCTTTGACCCTCCCCTGCTTATGCTGCCTCTCTCTCTCTCTCTCAGAAATAAATAAAACATTAAAAATTTGAAAGAGAGAGAGTATACAAGATTTTCCCAGAGTGAGATAAGTAGGATTAGAAGGATAATATCCTCTTGGTAGAATAAAAGAAAACTAAGAATCATCATTCAACTATTACTCAAGCATCCTTTCTCCTATGTTAGCCAGATCACTTTAGTTCATTTCAATTACCTTATCTCCAAGTAGAAATAAGGAAAATACTAAGGAATTTCCATAGTAGAACCTCACCTAGATAAGAACATTTCTAAAAGCCTCAAAGATCATTCAAGATTCAACAGAGCCCTAGCAACCAAGTTTTCCTGTCATTCCCTCAACAACCACTTCCATTATCACCAGTGCTCTGCCATTAAGTGACTTAACATTCTCCTTATCCACTTCTGCTCCTGCTGTTATAAGTGACACTATGTCTTCTTTTCTGTCTTTTTCAAGGTTTTTGCTTAGACGTAACTTCTATTTATTCATGGGTCCTAATTCTCATAACTTCTACTGTTTCATGAAGCCTGTCAACATGTCTCATGACGCCCTTTTTGTGTTCTCTGCCTCCATGGACAACCACTAATTCTCCATCTCATATTCAAACTCCCCAGTGGAAAAGAACTTCACAGATCAGTTTATCACTGTCAAAAATAATCACCAACATCCAAGTGGGGAATAGCTCTTACACCAGGCTACCACAATTCAGACACCTACCAGCCTCAATTCTGATACCTAATCCTTGTCCATTGAGTTATGGCCAAGACCTCAAAATCAAAATTCTGTCTACACACAGGACTCCCCAAGGGCTGATACCCTCCACATCAGACTGTGGGCTTGGCAGGCAGTGATCACAACAGATTCCTCTCCAAAACATCTCTTTCATTGGTCATTTTCATTTCAAAAAGGGTTTGCTACATTAAAGAGAGAACTGATTACTGCGCCAGAGATGGTAATTATACAGTAATGCTCATTTCACATATTTCAGAGTAATCAGAACAACAAAACGCATACCTAAAGCGTGTCCTTTGGAAGAGGGAGCTTTTGAATCATGGAAGACTTTGTATTTATACACAAATGCAACCAAGCTAATACAAAATCCATTTTCAGGGTAACTGGGAAACTTTCAAGCCACCCCCTAAAATAAGAGCTATGTGATAGAAGCAGGGTGATATCTAACTTCGATCCTTAATCCTGTATTTGGTAGCTCCTCCATTCAATAAGTATCTATGGACCATATACTAACAAAAAACAACTGCATGTTGATTGTCTTAATACCTATGGATGATGAGGGACAGTTTCAAAATAGCTTTGGTGAATGCCAGGTGGTGAGCCCTGTGAAAACTGGTACAACAATTACATTTCATGCCTGAAATTCACACCTCTAATTGTGATGTTCCACTGTTTGATTTCTTGGCAACATATCCTCAGTTCATTCCCTTGTAGCATTCAAGACTAACAGTCCAACAAAGCCAACTCTCTTTGCTTGTAATCTGGATGAGTTTCTGTTTTATTCTGTCAAGAAAGAGTTGGGGGCGGGGAAGTCCTTGACCAACCAGAAGCTTCTTTTTGTAATGTTTGTGAGCATCATACTGTAATTTGTGGCAGTTTAAGGCAATTTGCATGACTTAAACAATGAAAAGCAAAATAACATTGTTTTATGAATGATCACGAGGTCAGGGGACTCAAGGGTAATATACAGCAGCAGGAACAATCTCGCCTGTGAAATGCTGCTGAGGGCAGTTACCCAGATGTCATTCCTGCAAAAGCATCAGTCCAACAATTTCATGTCTCATACTGGCTGGACAGACCATATCTGAGCAGCCCCAGTGTGGTGCTTTTATAATGTAGAATCCACTGAATGAAAGGCATGAAGAGGCTTAGTAGGCACCTTCATGATCCCCCAGGCAACAAAATCCATTTGCTTGGAAGAATATATTGAAATGATCTATTTAAAGGACTCTCTCCAGTTAGGAGAGGGCTCTTCATCTCTATTGCCTCAGTATCTAGCATAGAACAGGTAACCAATGAAAGCTTGTTGAATTAAATGGGGTGGGGTTCACCCAGCTCAGACATCACTTATATGGGATTGCGGATGAAATTTAGAAACAAAAAGGGAGAATTAGCTAAGGTTGACTTACTGGGATGACAGTGTATAGTTTTGTATTCATATATATGTATATACGTGTGTCATATATCATATAGGTCCATGTATGTTTACATATACGTATGTGTATATATAAGGAAAAAATTGTACAGTGGGTTCTGGTATCACCAGAATGATTTAAGAGTATTTTAAGGTCAGCCAAAACTGTCTCTGCTCATTCATTGCACATCTTCCCCTTATTAAGGACTGTTCTATACCATTACTGCCCCCAATTTGCTTAAAATTTCTATCCTCAGCACTACTAAGGACTGCCCCACCCTCACCCTAGTTCTCTCTGCAAAATGATACTTTTCAACCTAACTTGTTACCTCAAGAAGAACTGCTCTGGGCTGTGTCTGTGCTGGTTTCTCTGCTATGGGAGACTGTGTAATCGAGTTAGAAAGAACAGGCCTTGGAAAACATAGTCAAGGACTTATGTCCAACGTGTCCCCAGTTTCTTAACTTCTTTAAAATCTCAGTACTCCTCTAAAATAGGCATAATGATAGCAGCTACCTAGTAGGGATACTATACAGATTAAATTAGATAGTGTATGTAAGGTACTTAATACAGTGTTTGGCACATAATAAACTCTTTAAAAGTGGTACATATTTTTATTACCATTTTTTCACACTATTTTCTTGTCTGAATATTTTGAGTTATAGACCACGGTACTGAAATCTTTTCTGCTCTTTATTCTGATAGGATGAAGTAAGTAGCAAAGCCAGTTTTTCATTCGCATATGAACCAAAAACAGAGTCACCCCCAGGCAGAAAACATCTCATATTTCTACTTTAATATTATTAAATATAGCCCCCATTCCTAACTATATAAGTACTTCAAACTTAACATGGTAGGGGCTACCCTTTAGCAGCCTTAGCAAACGGGATTATTAACTGGCATATAATCACTTAATTTACAAATGAGAAGAAAAGGTCTTGAATACTAAATGAATCTCAGGGACAGTGAGTCAGATTCTCTCTTTGCTTCAACCTAAAATAATTCCAAGGACTGTTGTTATCCTCAAATATTTCATTTGGCAGATATTAAAGGTATGTCCATTCAGTGTAAAATGCTATGCTAGATATGCTCTTTTGACCAATCACTATACAATTAACTCTCTAGATTAAGTATTCGCCTCTATAGCCTGATGACTGAGGACCAAAAAGCTACCTGCTTAGGACTGATGGGCCACATGGAATGTGTTCACACATTTTCTGCACCCAACAGCTAGGTTGTGAATTTCCCAAGAGCTAGTGGTGTTTTATTCTCAAATTTTCTGCTTATTGTAGGTGATATTGTGATCCTGTCATGTAATTAACTGTGATAAAAACCCATTAAATATGGGTGCAAAAGGAGAGCTGTTACACTAATAAAATTAAATAGAATATTTTGAAAAGATTCGATGAAGGTGAGTCATTTTTAAATGCTATTTAATCAGCAATGAGAGAAAAAGTTTCAAAAAACTGGGAGGAAAAACTATAAAAATTTTAAAAGATTTTCCATTTGGTTTACTTGCAAATAACCTGAGTTTTAGCTCCACTTTAACAAAATGGAATCTAGAGATTATATACTGTGCAGTGTAGGCAGGTTTATGCAAGTAAAATTGTCCTCCTATCAGCAAACTCAAAGAGAAGACATGACCCAATGCTAAAAGATTCATGATTAAATGTGCCCCTGACGAAGTTAAAATAAAATGGTTTAAGATATACATACATCATTTTAATGGTAATTTAAGCAATTTTTCAATTAACCAAAAAGTAACTAATATAAATCACATGGCCTCACAATACCTTGGTATACAAAGCATCCCAAGTCTAACATAGCAGTTGAAACATTAGTAAAAGCTGCAAGGTAGGAAGGCAAGCTGAGAGAGAAAGAAGAAGAAAGGACTGCATCAGTGGCCTTGAGAATTTAAGTAAAATCTTGGTTCTTAAGCTGAAAAGTGGCCCATCAGGAAGATTTAACACCCTAAAAGTATATCACAAGGTAAAAAGTCAGTTTGCCTCATCTGCCCCTGTCCCCCCACCAAAAAATGATTTCAAGTAAAAATTTTTCCTACCAACCACAGATTCACTAACTAAACCAAACTCCCCAGAAATTTGAGAAGATTCTCCCAGAATACTACTTCTCCTGAATTTAATACGTATGCTCTTCCTCTTGTCAATTGAATATGCAAGAGGAGTTGGATTTACATATGTTCCAAAGCCAGCAGAAGATGACAGGGTAGTCTGAAAGTAGCAGGAGGTGGTAATTCTGACTTGACAACTTCCAGCTCCAGATGTGTCTAATGGTAGAAAGTTTCTATTTCTTACAGAACTGTGATGACTGTCCTACAAGAGAATAGGAAACTAAGGGGAAATGACATTGATTGAGCCTTACCATGGCCCAAGCCCTGTGCTGGTCCTTTATTTATTTAATCCCACAGCAATCCTGTGAGGAAGGCATTGTTATCCTCATTTTGTAGAGAAGCAAACAGACTCACAAATGTACCGCCATTTGCTGAGGATCACACAGCTAGTAAAGAGAAGAAGTCCTTATGTCTTCTCTGAGCCCACCTTGTTCTCTAGTTTTACTTCTGGGATACGTGTGCCAGTTGAAATTGGTTTGTGCTGGACCCACAAGAAAGTCCAGAGGTTTAAAGTTTCAACTAACTCAGCATAGAAATCAAAAGACTATTAGGTACACCCACTGTCTCCATTCTCATCACAATGCAAGCAGCATAACCGTCTGGCACTCCAAATTACGCGAAGTGCCGAGGAGCACTTGAGTACACTGGAGGGTCCTTGGACACATTTGGGTAATTAAGACTGGAATCCTCGTAACCACTCATTGACCAAAGCAATTCCTCTCACAAAAGCTTCTGCTCACACATCTTTTTTTTTTCTTTAATCTGCATGAAAACTATTTCCCAGAGTAAGACTTCCACCTGGAGGATGACATGGAACCCCTGGTTCACCGACTGTAAAATTATAAAGGACATAACTATATAAGGCTGAATGCAGAACAAATGCTCAAGAAGTTGAGCTATGTACGACCTTTATGACAACAATCTTATTTAATCCTCAATAACAACCCTTAGAGAGAGATACTATTATTATTCCCATTTTCTTGAAAAAGTTACCAAGGCTTCAAAGCCAATAATTTTTCTGAACTCAGCGATCCAGTATTGATGAAGAAATTAAAAACTCAGGTTTTCACGAACAAATTTTAGACTTCTAAGTGGTATTACTGCAACTTTAACAACAAAAATACTAAAAAAGTGAATGATGGGCTCAGAGGTCAAAACATTATTCTTTGCTTCTAGTCCATACCTCCCAAAATTCCCCAGCCTTAAGTGCTTCTTTAACCTCTCTGTGCTACTATGCTCTTGTTAAAAACTATTACATTCCTGTCACAAGCGATCTGACTTAAGCCCACTCACATTCAAGCATAAATAAAATGTAATCAATAAGGCTTAAGCTTTAATTATTTATTTATCCAAATTGATTATTTAAGCTTAACAAATAAAGCTTAAGCAAAAATTCATTATTTCTTTACCATGCAATTAATTATTCACAACTAAATTAAGATTAACAAGGCTTAGTATATCAGCCCTCTATGGAAAACCCCAGTCAGGTCTGGCCTGGCTCTGATTTTCCTTCCTTCTCTCTGCCTCATGCCCCAACTACTCCACTTTCTTCCTTCTCTCTAGGCTGCTACCGCCCACCTCATCTCTCAAGAGTCTTCTCCACCAAGCCCACCTCCAAAATAGGACACAACCCACCTAACAATCTAAGTACTTACAAATCTGAGACAAATTCATAAATCCTTTGTGTTATAAAGATTTCCCAATGGAGTATAATGGATAGCTAAACAGAAGGTAACATAGGGTAATAAGGAACATTTTGTTTTCCAAATTAGCTACCACAGTATCTCCTGGCCCACATGCTCTTATTAAAATGTAACTTTAACACTCTTTTCAATAAGTAGCAAGGTCCAGGAGGACACCTTCAGATTGAAAGTAAGGGGATGAGGAAATATGTATCATGCTACTGGAATTCAAACGAAAGCTGGGGTAGCTATACTTATATCAGACAAACTGGACTTTAAAGTAAAGGCAGTAAAAAGGGGTGAAGAAGGGCATTATATAATAATTACAAGGTCTATCTATCAGGAAGAGCTAACAATTATAAATATCTACGCACCAAATATGGGAGCACCCAAATACATAAAACAATTAATCACAAACAATCTTATGGACAAGAATGTGCTAATAGCAGGGAAATTTAATACTCCACTTACAGCAATGGAGAGATCAACAAGACACAAAATCACTAAAGAAACAATGGACTTGAATGACACATTGGACCAGAGGGATTTGACAGATATATTTAGAACTCTACATCTTGAGGCCTTAGAATTCACTTTCTTCCGAAGTGCGCATGGCACATTCTCCAAGATAGATCACATACTGGGACATGAAGCAGCCCTCAATAAATATAAAAGAATGGAGATCATACCATGCACACTTTCAGATCACAATGCTATGAAACTTGAAATCAACCACAAGAAGATATCTGGAAAACCTCCAAAAACATGGAGGCTGAAGAATACCCTACTAAACAATGAATGGGCCAATCAGGCAATTAGAGAACAAATTAAAAAATATATGGAAACAAGTGAACATGAAAATACAACAGTCCAAACTCTATGGGATGCAGCAAAGGCAGTCCTAAGAGGGAAGTACACTGCACTCCAGGCCTATTTCAAGAAATTAGAAAAAGTTCAAGTACAAAATCTAACAGCGCACCTAGAGGAACTAGAAGAGCAACAAGACCACCCCAAACCCAGTAGGAGAAGAGGAATAATAAAAATCATGGCAGAAGTAAACAATATAGAATCCAAAAAAGAGTTGAACAGATCAATGAAACCAAGAGTTGGTTTTTGGAAAAAGTAAACAAAATTGACAAACCTCTAGCCAGGCTTCTCAAAAGGAAAAGAGAGAGCACTCAAATAGACAAAATCATGGGTGAAAATGGACTTATTATAACCAACCCCTCAGAAATACAGGCAATTATCAGGGAATACTATGATGAATTATATGCCAACAAATTGGACAACCTAGAAGAAATGGATAAATTCCTAAACACACACTCACTACCAAAACTCACACCGGAAGAGATAGAACATCCGAACAGACCCATAACTAGTGAGAAAATTGAATCAGTTCTCAAAAATTTCCCAACAAAGAAGAGCCCTGGGCCAGATGGCGGCCCTGGGGAATTCTACCAGACATTTAAGACAGAGTTAATACCCATTCTTCTCAAGCTATTCCAAAATAGAAATTGAAGGTAAATTCAGGACTCATTCTATGAAACCAGCATCACCTGGATTCCCAAGCCAGACAGAGACCCAGACAAAAAAGAACTACAGGCCAGTATCCTTAATGAATACAGATGCAAAAATCCTCAACAAGATACTTGCAAATCGAATTCAACAGCACCTAAAAAGAATTACCAACCATGATTCAGTGGGATTTATTCCTGGGTTACAGCGCTAGTTCAATACTCACAAAATCAATGTGATATATCACATCAACAAAAGAAAAGATAAAAACCATATGATCCTGTCAACAGATGCAGAAAAAGCATTTGACGAGATACAGCATCCTTTCTTAATAAAGACCCTCGAGAAAATTGGGATAGAAGGAACTTACTTAAACATCATAAAAGCCATTTATGAGAAGTCCTCAGCTAAAATCATCCTCAATGGGGAAAAACTGAAAGCTTTCCCCCTGAAATCAGGAACACGACAAGGAAGTCCAATCTCCACTGTTGTTTAACGTAGTGCTGGAAGTCCTAGCATCAACAATTAGACAACACAAGGAAATAAAAGGCACTCAGAATTGGCAAAGAAGAAGTTAAACTTTCACTTTTTGCAGATGACATGATACTCTACATAGTAAACCCGACAGACTCCACCATAAGCCTACTAGAACTCATCCAAAATTCAGCAAAGTTGCAGGGTGCAAAATCAATGTACAGAAATCGGTTGCATTTTTATACACCAACAATGAA
This sequence comes from Proteles cristata cristata, assembly GCA_017311185.1. Classification (NCBI taxonomy): domain Eukaryota; kingdom Metazoa; phylum Chordata; class Mammalia; order Carnivora; family Hyaenidae; genus Proteles; species Proteles cristata. The sequence goes on from JAESUZ010002323.1 coordinate 232,091, forward strand.
GCAACAGAAAGAGAAATCAAGAACCTGATCCCATTCACAATTGCACAAAAAATCATAAAATAACCAAAGATATAAGGGATGTGTATGATAAAAACTATAGAAAACTTATGAAGGAAATTGAAGAAGACACAAAGAAATGGAAAAACATTTCATGCTCATGGATTGAAAGAATAAATATTGTTAAAATGTCATTACTACCCAAAGCAATTTACACATTCAATGCAATCCCAATCCAAATTGCACCAGCATTCTTCTCAAAGCTAGAACAAACTATCCTAAAATCTGTATGGAACCCCAAAAGACTCAGAATAGCCAAAGTTATATTGAAGAAGAAAACCGAAACAGGAGACACCACCATCCCAGACTTTAGCTTCTACTACAAAGCTGTAATCATCAAGACAGTATGGTATTAACACAAAAACAAACATAAACAACGATACACAACGATGTAACAGAATAGAGAACTCAGATTGGACCCACAAGTGTATGGCCAACTAATCTTTGACAAAGCAGGAAAGAGTATCCAATGGAGAAAAGACAGCCTCTTTAACAGATGGTGCTGGGAGAACTGGACAGCAACATGGAGAAGAATGAAACTAGATCATTTTCTCACACCATACACAAAAATAAACTCAAAATGGATAAAGGACCTGAATGTGAAACAGGAAACCATCAAAACCCTAGAGGAGAAAGCAGGAAACAATCTCCTTGACCTCCACCACAGCAATTTCTTACTTGACACATCCCCAAAGGCAAGGGAATCAAGAGCAAAAATAAACGACTGGGACCTCATCAAGATTAAAAGCTTCTGCATGGCAAAGGAAACAATACATAAAATTAATAGGCAACCGACAGAATGGGAAAAGTTAGTCACAACTGACATATCAGATAAAGGGCTAGTATCTAAAATCTCTAAGGAACTCACCAAACTCCACACCCAAAAAACAAATATTCCAGTGAAGAAATGGGCAGAAGACATGAACAGACACTTCTCCAAAGAGGACATCCAGGTGGCCAACAGACATATGAAATGATGCTCAGCATCCCTCATCATCAGGGAAATACAAATCAAAACTACACTGGGATACCACCTCACGCAGGTCAGAGTGGCTAAGATGAACAAATCGGGAGACTATAGATGCTGGCGAGGTTGTGGAGAATTGGGCACCCTCCTACACTGTTGGTGGGAATGTAAACTGGTGCAGCCCCTCTGGAAAACAGTGTGGAGGTTCCTCAAAAAATTAACAATAGAACTCCCCCATGACCCAGCAGTAGCACTGCTAGGAATTTACCAAGGGATACAGGAGTGCTGATGCCTAGGGGCACATGTACCCCCAATGTTCATAGCAACATTCTCAACCATAGCCAAAACATGGAAAGAGCTTAAGTGTCCATCACTGATGAATGGATCAAGAAGATGTGGTTTTTCTATACAATGGAATACTACATGGCAATGAGAAAGAATGAAATCTGGCCATTTGTAGTAACATGGATGGAACTTGAGGGTGTTATGCTGAGCAAAATAAATCAGACAGAGAAGGACAGATACCATATGTTTGCACGTATAGGTGGATTAGAAGGAACTTAACGGAGGACCATGGAGGAGAAGAAGGGGAATAATAGTTGGGGAGAGGGAGGGAGGTAAACCATGCGAGATTCTTGAATGCTGAGAACAAACTGAGGGCTGACGGGAATGGCAGAGAGGGGAAAATGATTGATGGGCATGGAAGAGGGCACTTGTTGGGATGAGCACTTGGTATTATATTGAAAACAACTTGACAATAAATTATTTTTTAAAAAAAGTAGCAAGGTCCACATTCACTTTTGGAACACGGGTGGATCTTTGTGACTACTTGACAATAGATAATGATGAAAATGATGCCAGGTGACTTCCTATTAAAAGAAATGTCAGAACCTTTCTCCTTGCTTTTCTTTTTAATTTTTAAAATGTTTTATTTATTTTTGAGAGAGAGATAGAGACATCGTGAGCAGGGGAAGGTCAGAGAGAGAGGGAGTCACAGAATCAGAAGACAAGCTCCAGGCTCTGAGCTAGCTGTCAGCACAGAGCCTGAAGCGAGGCTGGAACCCAGGCCCCATTAGATCATGACCTGAGCTGAAGTCAGACGCTTAACCTACTGAGCCACCCAGTCGCCTCTCTCCTTGCTTTCTTAGGACAACCCTTTAGAACTCAGACACCATGCTGTAGGAAATCTATACTAGCCCTCTGAGAAAAGATTAGATTGATTAAGTCATAGGTAGATGTTCTGCTCTTCTTGAAAGATCAGCTAGACTGGTTTTCTGTCCTCCATACTCTCAAGTATTGCAGGATTTTTTACCACAATGCCTGGGATTTGTTGTCTTGCCACTTCAAAGAATGAAGAGGGGGACACGAAATGAGCAGCAGGCAAATGTTTATTAGAATATAAGATTAGAAGGAAGAATAGTAGGAAAGCTATTTATAGAGAGGGGACATTGGAAAGTGAATGCCCCAAGACTAAAAGCAAGGGTTCTTGTTTTATAAGGTTCTGGTCAGCCCTCCTTCTTCCCTTCTGCTTTGTCCCTTATCAGGTTCCACTCGGATTGGCTTGACAGCTCTAGGTGCAGGTGGTCTATATCCATACTTAAGTCTTTTGTCAAATTACTGAGGGGAAACCTGAGGGGGAGTAGGTGGGGTCTGTTACATTCTTAAGAGGAACCTTATGCCTTAGGGTGTTTGCTGTTGTCAGACATTCCCAACATTGTTCCAAAAAAATTTTTTTTTTCTGTACTGAAGGACCTCAGGTCCTATCCTTTCCTATCATAATAATACTTTAACCATTATTAACAGCTGCCAGAGTCATATTACCGCCTTTCTGATCTCTAAACAAGATTAGATTATTGAAAGTAATAAAATTTGGATCCCAGCTCAATGCCTGGTATATAGTAGCACTACAAATATTTTTTAATTCAATAACTAAATGAAACATTAAGTCTTAGTTGTTGGTCAAGGAAGACTATCTGGAAAAGGTTACATTTGAGTTGTATAGAATAATGGGTTGAACTGGAACATTCCAAGTGGGAATTCTGTTTAAGTAGAAACTCAGACAGTAAAGTGATGGCCATTTCTAGCAGGCAGCAAACTATGTGGAAAAGTAGGAACATAGATCATATGAGAAGAAATAGTAAGAGAAGAATTTGGTGAGGCAGGGTATGAGTCATGAAGTAATTTAAATTTTGACTTAATTTGCTAGCCATTGGGAGATGCTAAAAAAATGCTAGGAAAGGGAGTGTTGGTATCATATTTTCCCTAAGCTATAGTCCCAAATTTTAAATCATATCTTTGTGACATAAGTGTTGATCAAATAAATCATGCCTTATGTAAATGTCTGAACATATGTTTTCTATATCTAATAGTTAATGATGTTAGGATTCCTGGTCAATATCATGTTCCAGAATCAGCAGAACAAGTGCTAACTCCTTAACCCTCTCTGAGAACCTAAGGATGTGCCTAGAGATAACTGACACTTTATGACAAGTTCTTGATGTCCCAATGGAATGGAACCCTGTACAGAATTACCAGCCAGGCTTCTTGTGTCTCCTGAAGCAAAACTAATATGATAAAAGGGTTATCATCCAGAGAGAAGCAGTGTTATTATTAACTCCAGCAGCACCTCAGACACTACTTTGCAAAGAATCCTTTCCAAATAGGCTGAAGCTGATGTTTCTTTCACAGTAGAGGCTGGGATCAGCTTCCTTTATATGTGATGCTCAAGAAAAAAATTCTGTAACTTTTATTATGATTTCTAAATGATCTAACAGAATTATCATTAAAAACAGATACCTCTACTAGGTTCAATTCATGTGTATTCAAATATGTAGTGAATATCTACTATATGCCAGTCATTTTTTAAACATTACTTCACTTAATCAGGACTTAATGTTCATGGGGAAAAAGTCCATTATAATGCTTAATTTAGAAACGATGAAGCCCAAGTTCAAATTCAAGGACATTAAGTAATTAGGCCAAGGTCACACAGTCAGTAAAGTATAGTTCAAACATTGGCTGGCTATTTTTTCCTCTCCAATTATCCAATTCTGTCTCTCCAGGAAAGGAAACAGATTGGCATTGAAAGTACAAAAGTAAGGAACTGTCATCTCTGCTCTCAAGGGCCTCACAAATTATGTGGAAAATGACATGTAAACAAAGAAGAAATAATTAAGGGCCAAAGTGAAATACCAATAAGATGCAGTAGAAGCATAAAAGAAAGAATAGTAATTACTTCTAGTCACCAGAATCTGGAAGGCCTTACAAAGGAGAAAAATTTGACATGGGTATTCATGATTGAACAAGATTCTGATTGATGATGGACTAGAGAAGACCACTAAGTAACAACCACCGCCATATTTAGGAGCTGGGACTGGGTTTTCAGATACATCTGTGTCCAAAAGAAATCTCAAAATCATTCTAGCTATTGAAGTCATCAGATAAACATCTAAAGAAACATATATATTATGTTTAAAATATAAGGCAATGAACTGAAAATAAAACTAAGAAAGAAAACAGCTGCAAATCAAAACCAAATGAGATGTCACCTCATACCTGTTAGAACGGCTATTTTCAAAAAGACAAGAAATAATAAGTGTTGGCAAGGATGTAGAGAAAAGCGAACCCTTGTGCACTGCTGATAGGAATGTAAATTGGTACAGCTACTATGGAAAACAGTATGGAAGTTCCCCCAAAAAATTAAAAATAGAAATACCAGATAATATAGCAATCCTACTTCTGCATATTTATACAAAGAAAATAAAAACACTAATTTGGTGTTAACTGCAGCATTATTTACAGTAGTCAAAACATAGAAATAACTTGTGTTTGGGGCACCTGGGTGGCTTAGTCGGTTAAGCGTCCGACTTTCACTTAGGTCATGACCTCGCGGTTCGTGGGTTCGAGCCCCACATCGGGCTCTGTGCTGACTGCCAGCTCAGAGCCTGAAGCCTATTTCAGAGTCTGTGTCTCCCTCTCTCTCTGACCCTCCCCTGCTCATGCTGTCTCTCTCTCTCTTTTAGAAATAAATAAAAATATTTAAAAAAAAAAAAAGAACTTGTGTCCATCAATAAAGAAAATGTGGTATGTGTATATGTGTGTGCATATATATTCATGTCCATACAAGAGAGTATTATTCAGCCATTAAAAAGAATGAAATCTTGCCATGAAACACCCAGAGTTCGAGAGAACCCCAAAATCAGACCACCAGAGACCAGAGTCAAAGCCAATCGGCAAGGGTTGTTTATTTGCAGGTTGAACCCGGACCTCCGCGCACTCGTTGCCGGTGACGCTGAGAGGCCCTGAACAAAGCCTTTGCAGCCTTTTTATAGACAGAAGTAAACAAGTCATGGGGAGGGACAGGAGATTTCCATGGTTACAAGTTTGCCATTGGTTAACATTTAAATATGAACATATACCGTATCTGATTGGTTCCCGCCATCAGGTTTTTGGTGGGATCCAATTACAACATTTGGGATACCTTTGAATTCAGCTTATCATAGAGCGAGTTTAAAGTCTTGTTTGGCGACTAACAGGTTAACATCTCTCTCTCCAGGCCCTTCCCTCAACAAGGTGGGGGGTAGCCGCTGGCCTTTTCGGATTGGCTGCAGCCAAGGTGGGGGTGATGGAGGGAACATGAGGCTAGTCGCTTGGGCAATCTGGTGGCCTATGACCGTGTGTAGCCGCCGGTAGATCCGGGGAAGCGGGAAAGCAAGCCTTAAGCATTGTTACAGAAGCAGAAAGAGCTGGTTAGGTAATAACTTCCCGTAGCGCAAGCACTTATTCAGAAGCGGAAAAGCTGGTTAAGTTTTTGGTTTAGTTTATCTAGGCCTCTCAGCCACTTGTGACAACATGAATGGATGGATCTTGAGGGCAATATACTAAGTGAAATATGTGAGACAGAGAAATACAAAGATTTCACTAATGTGTAGAATCTTTAAAAAAAAAAAAAAAAAAAGGCCCAGAGATACAGAGAACAGACTGGTGATTGTCAGAGGCAGAGAACTGGGGTGGGCAAAATGGGGGAATGAGTCTTAGGGATATAATGTACAGCATTGTAACTATGGTTAATAACACAATATTGCATATTTGAAAGTTACGGAGTGAATCTTAAAAGTTCTTATCACAAGAAAAAATTTATAACTGTAATTGGTGATGGATGTTAACTACACTTACTATGGTGAATATTTTGTAATGTATATAAATGTTGAATCATTGTGTTGTACACCTGAAATTAATATAATGATGTATCAATTATATCTCAATTTTTAAAAAAGAGAACATTAGAATGGAACAGGAAACAAACAAAAAAAAAAATCAGAGAAAATTAGCAGATCTAATGCATCAATTTACAAAGTGGCCTAAAAAAAACAGCTTGCCTAAATTTTCTTTGTCCTAGGAATGCAAAAATCTCTTAATGTAATTCACCAAACACAATATTCCAGAAGGGAAAAAAAAACATAAGGAAATGGTAGATAAAATTACATTTCCTTTTAATGCCCATTGACAAATACAGAGTATAACATTCCTCCAGAAACTCCCTACTGTCTTAATGTTAATTCCTTTCTAGACTGAAAAATAACTTTAGCTCAACAATAGCAATGCCTCCAGTATCTTTTGAATCCTCTTTAGCATATGAAAGTCCTTGGAAATCTCCCTTTTTCCTTACCCTCCCCCAGCTGCCAATTATATAACCAGTCACTCCTCACAACTTCAGTGCACCTCTTTCTGTCCACTGGTCCTGTCCCCATGCTTTAATGAAACCACTTTTTTGCATCAACCAGGTCTCAGGAAGTCCTTTTTAGTTTTTGGCTCCAAACCCCTGCCACTTTAACTTCATCAATCTAAATACATACAGAACATAATTTTGATTCAATATTCTATTTTGATTAAAACTCTCAGCAAATTAAGAATTTAAAAGAATTTCCTTAAATTTTAGGATATTTACAAAAATAATAAAAAACCCTGAAGCAGACATACTCAAAGGTAATATTTTAAATGAACCCTCCTTCAAATTCAAGGACATAACAAGGATGTCCATTATTGCTGTTTCTCTTCAACACTGCCCTTGAGCTAATATCTAGAATAGTGATACAAGGAGGGAAAACGATATGTAAGCCTTGCATTGAAATGAAAGAAATGAAACTATCATACTTTGTAGTTGATATGAATACCTACTTAGAAAACCCAAAGAATCTTCAGACCAATTAGCAGAATAAAGATCTAATTCTAGAAAAACAGAACTTAGCTAAACTTTTAATTAGATTCAATTTTATAAGGTCAATTTTCTCCAAAATTAAAATGCCAAATTCTAATCAAATCTCAACAAGCTTTTCATCTAATTTGACAAGCTAATTCTAAAATATATTTCGAAGAACAAAAACTAGGAAAAATTATCCAAGTACACTATGTGGAAACATACATAATAAAGTTAACATTACAAATCAGGGGGGAAAGTATAGGAAAGAATTCCTTGAGACACAGAAACTACAAAACCTTATAGAACAGTATTAATGAATTTGATTACATTATAATTTAAAACACCTCTCTATCAAAAGAACCCATGAAGAAAATGAAAAGATAAACCATAAACTGGAAGAAAACGCATAAAACAAAACACAATTCACGTGGCACATGGGTGGCTCAGTCCTTAAGCACCCAACTTCAGCTCAGGTCATTATCTCACTGCTGAGCTTGGGAGTTCAAGCCCAGCTCCACAAAGGGCTCTGTGCTGAGAGCTCAGAGCCTGGAGCCTGCTTCAGATTCTGTGTCTGTCTCTCTGCCTTTCCCCTGCTCACACACTGTCTGTCTGTCTCTCCCTCTCTCTCTCAAATATAAATAAATATTTTTCAAAAATTAACAAAACAGAATTCTTTATCCATAACTTATTAAGTTGAACCATACAACATCATCATTATATTAAGTGGTGAAAAAATGGTCAAACATTGCCAACTCCTTTTGTTGAACTTAAAGAATTCCTATGAATCATTAAGAAGATACTAACCAGGGAATGACATCAGCCTCATGGCAGTCTCCCTCATCCTTGCCTCCCAAAATGTTTCCCAACCATCAACAACAAAAGTAACTCTCTATGTATGGGATTTAGCACCAAAGGCCACGGGATCATGGCACAGTCCTGCCCACCTGTTCCCCTCCTGCCTGTGCTGCATGTACTAGGCAAACAAACCGGAAGTGGCCTGTGAACCAGCTCTCCTCCCTCTCCATCCTGATCCAGGAATCCCTAAGGAACACTAACTGAGACAATCACCAACACACAAGAGAGCCTTTATGGGAGTCCCAGTTTCCAGAGAAGATTCAACACTTGGGGGAAAAAATACAAGTTTGGATGCACTGGAGTAAGAAAACCATTAGACTTTACCCGTGTCACCCCTCCCCCAAGGCGGCACAGTTTAGGGCCCAGAGAGATTCCTCCATGAGGTTGCCTAAGAGAAAGAACTGGTGAGTGAGTGTGCCTGCCTTCCTCCACTGTGCAGGTACCACCAAAGAGATTCATTTTTCTCTAGCTCCATGGAGAACTAAATCAAGGGCTCCCTAAGTGGAGGGTTGGACGATTCTGGAAAAGTACACAGGACTCTCAGAGAGCATTAACAGGACTAACTGTATGGTGGGCTCCATCAAGAAGCCCGCCCTTTAGCTGCTGGGAGAGACCCACCTATGGATTCCCCAGCTAACCCACAGCCACTTCCAACACCTCCAGTGCCTCAACCACACACACCTACTGTGTGGCTTTCTACCAGTGTACCCTCCTGTAGGTGGGAGGGTGGAAGCTTTGCAAGATGGCAAGTGAGCACATGGGAAAGCAAGCCCTAACCTGTGGTCCAGGGAAAGGCCACACAATGGAGGTATAGCACAATGGCAGGGAAGGGGGAGCAGATGGGGTGGTTGTCAATGTTGGGCTTGGCACCTTTCAGGACCCAGAGAAGGCATAAATAAAGCTTTAAAAATTCTGCCACAAGAGGGAGTAAGAAGCCTAAAGCAGGTATATCCACAGGAGATCTGAGAAAGCTGCAAAATCTCTAGCAGGGCAGATGAAGGATATTTCTTCCCAGAAGTCAATAAAAACTGGATGAGATGACTACCACTTCAATTGTGAAGGCAGCAATGTGAAACTCAAAGGAACATGAAAAATAAAAAAAACATACCACCACCAAAGGACCATAATAATCTTCTGGTAAGTGAACCCAAAGACAAGGAAGCCTACAACTTACCTGAGAAAGAATTCTGGGGTGCCTGGTTGAGTGTTAGTCTGGGGTGACTAACTTTGACTCAAGTCATGATCTCATGTTTGATGAGTTCAAGCCCCACGTCGGGCTCTGCACTGGCAGTGCTGAGCTTACTTGGGATTCTCTCCCTCTCCTCTCTCTGCCCCTCCCCCACTCATGGCTTTTTTCTCTCAAAATAAATAAACTTTAAAAAAAAAGAATTCAAAATAGCTATTGTAAGAAAACTCAATGAGCCATAAGAACACATAGAAAGATAATTCATTGAAACAAGGTATTATGTATATGGTATATACATATGCAGTGGAATATTATTCAGCCATTAGGAAGAAGGAAGTCCTCCAATTTGTGACAAGATGGTTAGATCCTGAGGGTATTATGCTAGTGAGTTAAGTCAGAGAAAGACAGTATATGTTATGACTTACATATGCAATCTAAAAAAGCCAAACTCCTAGAAACAGAGTAGTGTGATGGTTATCAGGAGGTGGGGGGTAAGAGAAATGGAGAGATATTAGGTCAAAAGTTACAAACTCTTAGTTAAAAGATGAAAAAGTTCTGGGGTTCTAATGTAAACATGGTGACTATAGTCAATAATATTTTATTATATACTTCAAAGTTGCCCAGAGAGTAGATCTTTAATGTTCTCCCCATAAAAAGGAAATGGCAATTATGTGGTGTGATGAAGATGTTAGCTATTGCTATGGTGGTAATCATTTTGCAATATATAGGTACATCAAATCAGTATATTGTACACCTTAAACTTACACAATGTTGTATGTCAACTATGTCCCCAAATAAGGTGATAAAAAGAAAAAGTTATGCACTCTTACAGGAAAAAAAGAAAAGAGTATATCCCCAATTAAGGTGAAGAAAAAGCTATACACTCTTACAGGAAAAAAAAAAAAAAGATTAAGAGACATAACCAGCATTTCATAAAAGTGCAAACAACTGGGCAATCCGCAATTGAATCAGGAAACCATAAGCCCGGAAATATATGCAATCCCATATGTATTATATTGGCAGAAATTATAAAGACTGACAATGCCAAGAAAGCCAATGTGCTCCTGGCATTGCTGAAGGAATAGAACAAAAAGAATTTTCACTCTGTGCTGATTTTCCATCTTGGAATAAGCCACCATTATTACTTCTTGCCCTCTCAATCCTCTCTCTCTCCAGGACAGTGAAAAACAAAGGACTGGACTCTTTATAAGTTGTGCAATGTTCAGATTTGTTTAGGGGTAACAAGAACAATGGAAACAAAATTGCTGGACTCTAGCTTAAACAGGAAACCTATACTTTAGGGCATAGTTCTCAGACTTTACCATGTATCAGAATCACCTAGAGGAGTTCACAGATTTCTTGGCTCCACTTGCAGAATTTCTGATTCAGGAATCTGTGTTGAGGCCCATGAATTTGCATTTTTAACAACTCCGAGCTGCTGGTCTGAGGGCCACAGTTTTAGAAGTCTTGCTCTAAAGAATGAACTTTGACTTACTATTGACTGAGAAGAAAGGAATGATATAATGGAAGGGAAGTTAGTATTTATTTGTGCTATGTACCATGTGCCAGGCAAAGTGCTTTTAAATAAACTACTTTAACAGTCACAGCAAATTCATAAAGTAGGTGTTATTAATGCCATTTCACAGATAAGGAAACTAAGGCTCTCAAAGTTTAGGTATTTTTCCAGTATCCCACATGTAATACATGACAGAAGGGTAGATTAAAGTATAGGTCTATCACTCTGATAACTCCTTATACTCTTTGCCCCATACCTCCATGACTGTCAATGAGACAAAACATCCTGTACCATTGGTATTGATGTGTAAGACATGAGCAGACCACCGCTCCCTGGTATGGGCAAGTGGCACGTCCAGCAGTTTACGTAAGCTGGAAGTGTAGAATCAATATAACAAAGGTAGAAGTAGCATATCAGGGGGAAAAAAACCAACAACTCCTAACACCCTAATGAAGACTGAGGAAGAACATTGTAGATACTCCTAAATATTTATATTTGCTAGTTTTAGAGAACTATGAACACACAATTACATTTACTTAAGCAACAACTACATTGAGTACAATTCATTTTAGTAGATGTTAACTTAGCAAATACATTCTTTGTTTAGGGTCCCAAAATAAAGGATTCCAACAGAGATCATTAAGAAAACATCCTTTAATGGAGTAATTCCAACATCTTTATCCAGTCCCTCTGTGGTTGGAACATTGATCAGATCAGAAAAATAAAACAGGCAAACAAACAAAACCACTCTTACTCTTAGTGTCTACTGTTTCCATGACCATAAGTGCTACAGAATACAACTAAGGAGTGCTGTTTATGCCATATTTCTCAGACTCTTCTTAAAGTTTAAGTAGAAAACCCTCATCAGGGATTTTAAAGCTGGAACTGACAGCCAGAGCTCCTTAAAGTGCCCGTGGCTTCTGAATAGGATTACACTAGGGACTGTATATGTGACTAGCATTTCAGGAGAGGGAAGGCATCAAACAACGTGAACATTTATTACTATTTAAACTTTATGTTAACATAACTTACATCTCTGTAACTCTACAAAAACTCAAAAAGATCAAGAAGCTCACTTGAATTTGTAGTGCTTGCTAGTATGAATAACTCTCTATTTCTGTTATCTCTTTAAAGCAGAAAAACAAACAAACAAACAAACAAAAAAACCACCAAGCCTTCCTATGTGGACAAAATCCAGGTATACAAGAAGGTTAAAAAAAGAAAGTCAAATTGTTGTGCAGCAAAAGTAGTCTAGCCTGCCACATAGGTCCAGGTACAAATGCTAAAGTAATCAGCTACTTACCCTGTAAATAGGTGTTCTGTTCACCAATTCCAGTGTGGCAGGTGGAGAGGGAAGGTCCCCAAACCAACAAGCAATGGTCAGGATACCACCTGGGTGACCTATAATTCAGCTCTTCTGATGCTGTCTACCTTGTGATAGCATCAGATTCTAAAGGTTGAGAGCTTGGTCCCACAAAAACTGTCCTCTTCCCACATTAAATGCCCGCCCCAAACCCAGATTGTTAACTGTCCTTCTGACCAATCAGCTACAGACGGGAGGTTCCAACAACTTAGCATGCCAATTACAAGCCTAAGGGGTTCCCACAATACCCTCCGTGTGTCCAATTAACTTCCAAGAGCAGCTCACAGAACTCAGAAAACCTGTTTGTATACTAGATCACCTGTTTGTTATAAAAGGATGTAACTCAGAAACAGGGCAAGGTATGGGAAAAAGGTATAGAACTTTCATGTGGACCACACCCCTTAAATCTCCATGTGTTCACTCCAAACATTGTACTATGGCTTTTTTATGGAAGCATCATCACATAGGGATGACTGATTAAAACACTGGCCAGTGGTGACTGATTCAACTTCCAGCCACTCTCCACTCTCCTGAGGTGAGGGGAATAGGACTATAGGTTCCAAACATCTGATCATAAGATTTGTTCCTCTGGTGACCAGTCCCCATCCTTAAGTGGTCAAGAGGCTTTCCAAAAGTCACCTCATCAACATAACAAAAGACACCTTTATCATTCTCTTCACTCAAGAAATTTCAGGGGTTTTTGGAGACCTGTGACAGAAAGGAGAGAAAGATCAAATATATATTTCTTTTTTTTTAATGTTTTATTTATTTCTGAGAAAGAGAGAGAGAGAGACAATGCGAGCAGGGGAGAGTCAGAGAGAGATGGAGACACAGAATATGAAACAGGCTCCAGGCTCTGGGTTAGCTGTCAGCACAGAGCCCGACGTGGGGCTCGAACCCACGAACCATAAGATCATGACCTAAGCCGAAGTCTGATGCTTAACCAACTGAGCCACACAGGCGCCCCAAATATATATTTCTTATAAATCACAATATCACATACTGTCACACCATACTAAGTTCTAATATGCTATCCACTGTAAGCCACACCAATTTATTACAGCTTTGGAGTATGTGGAAAGAACCATATAAATATTCACCTTTATAGATTTAACGATAATCTATATTTATCCATACTTTTCCTTCTGTGTCCTAATCAAGTTTGGAGTTTAAGTTTGGGATTTGCATACACTATACTCATATTAGTGGTCTTTTCATACCTTTAGGATTAACAGTGCTATTTTCAGGCATACAGAAGAATATTGGTTTTCTCTGGCATGCCCTTGGAGCTTTATCCTTTTTTCTTAACTGAAGGAATGTCCTGAAAATTAGCCAGCCTCTCTTGAAAGCCAGCCAACTGCTTTTGAGAAAAAAAGCTGTTTGGCACCTAAATGACAGTAGCTCAGACACATAAATGGTCACCCCAACTACCCACTTTAACATTTTTATGATCTATTCTGAGAAATTTGGCAGTTTCTATCTCTTTTCATTCCATTGCCCAGCATGTGTCAGTCATTCTTATAGAAACATAATAAATTTTTTCATCTTAATGCTGCATTACAATGCAATATTTTTTAAGGCATTTAGTTAGAGATCCAAATTTAAGTTAAAATGTAACCCCCCAAGTTGTGACATTGATACAAATAATTAAACTGAGTTAACAATCATGTGATTAAATAACCTCCACCTATGAAAAAGTTTATACATCAAGGCACTGTAATTATCCAGTAACAAACTCTTCTGCCTAGCAACTGACCATTGTTTATCTTAATTTTGAGATGAAGTTCAATCACAGAAACATTAACATATCAAAGGGAGTACCTCACTATCAAAAGAGCAAAATAATAATAATAATGCCTGTCATTTATTGACCTTTACTAAAGGTCATTACTAAAGACCTTGAAACCCTGTAATAGAAGTATTAAACCTTCACGAAAGATGATTAAAATTGAGGTCCAGTAAGGTTAGGGAATCTTCCTGAGACGAACAAGCCCAATGTGACCAAAACGTCTATGATTCTTTTTCCACTACAACTGTGTTTGCCTGAAATGCACATGAGAATCACCTGTGCACGTGAATTTTGTTCAGGTGGGCTGGCCTGGTAATCCTTCTTATCAGCCAGCAAACAGTAGATCAGGTTTTAGGATCCAGCAGATTGTACTTACTGGCACAATACCTATACCTTCTTACACATTTGCAATAATCCACATGATTCATTCTGCCAACTTTGAAAGGTTGGTATTTTAAAACAGAATAATAAAGAAAAATGTCACAATCTTAAATATCTGAATCTAAATATCTGATCTATCTGAATTTACAATCATCTTAACCTATCCAGTGCTATAACACTAAAATCACCTTTCAGAATTGAGTGCTTAACCACGGGTAAGTATCTTATCTCTTGACTGCTATCTTCAAAATACACAACCAAATAAAAATACAATAACAGATTTTTAAAAAGCTAAGTAATTTGTGAAAGTTTATAAAGTTATGAAAAGGGTGATGGAAAACCAGATCTGCCTGACAAAGGAAACATGAGCTTTCAAAAACAGGCTACCTTGGTGATGTATCTGCTTAAATCAATCATATTTATGAATACAGATATAAAAATTCTAAATAAAACTGTGGCAAATGGAGTTCAGAATATATTATAAACTATATATTATATATATATTATAAACTATATAAAATATAAACTCTATCAGGAATACAAGGATGGTTTAAAATCAAGACATTTATTAATGTAATTAATTATATTATCTGGATAAAAGAGATAAGCCAATGCAAGAAACGCTGAAGTGTTAATGAAGTTTAATACCATTTATAGCAGCAACCCAAATGTTCTACAGTAAGGAAGAGGTTATAAATTGTGCTCTGTTCACTCAGTAAATATAAGAACCATTAATGTCACCATTTTGGAAACACTATAATAATCTAGGAAATGCTTCAGATATTTTCATTGGAAAAAAACAATGAATGAAACTGTACATAAGATTGTAATTATATAAGAAAACAAGCAGACACGAAAATATTGGAAACACACAAACCAAAATTCTAAACGTGATACATCGTGCAAGCACTGTGGGTATTTTTTCATCTTTTTAAGATTTTGGTTTTAATATTTCAAAATGAAGAATATAGGGGCACCTGGGTGGCTCAGACACCCAGGTTCAGCTCAGGTTATGATCTCATAGTCATGAGATCGAGCCCAGAGTCGAGCTACATGCTAAGCATGGGACCTGCTTGGGATTCTCTTTCTTTCTCTCTCTCTCCCTCTGCTACTCTCCAACTTGTGCACCCATGATCTCCCTCACTCTCTTTCTCAAAATAAGTGAATTTTAAAAAACAAAATGAAAAATATACCTAATGTAAGTAAAAGCCTTTTTGTCACAACTATTAAAAATGTGTTAAACCCACTTTCATCTTTTACTGACTACTTGTATTCATTTTCTCCCTGATCCTCAGGGCAATTTGATATATCAAGGATCCATGTTTTCCAAGAAATTTCCAAGAAATTTCATTCTGTACAATGCCTATTTTATATCTCATCAAGGGACTGCATGAGGTACAGGCAGTTTATGCATACTGGCTTTTAACAGTGATCACATGGAGAAAAGCATTTTGTCTGCTGTCATACTTAATACATTCTGGAAATAAAATTACATTCTGAATGTAAGATTTGCCAACTTTCCTCTGAATGGGACAACAAGCTTTTTCATTAGAAGAGATTAAATTGATTTTCTTTTCTTATTCCAAAGCTCAAACCTCTCATGGCCTCAAGATCTGTAAGAATACAAACCAATGCATTAAATGTTTTCCCCTGTACCACTCAGCCTGTCTTTTCTCATGCAGAAACTATAGACGAGATATTTTTTTAAGTTTCATAAATCTACTTTAAACCTGAAACAGAGGATCATATATTCATGCCATCATCCTAAAGCATCCCACATATTTGTTCTGGCTAAGAGGGACTCCAAAGTCCCTACAGCCACCACTTTCTCAACTGCTTCATGCCAGCCTTCTCCTATCTGGCCCCATCTATTTCCTCTCCTTTCTCCCAAATTTTTAACCGTAATTCTGGTAGACCTCAGAAAGCAATCATAAGAGGTGATACCATATCTTGGAAAGTGTGTGTGACTGTCTAATCAGAGAGAAAGCAGCGAGCTACTTTACTAGTTTTGTGACCCTGGACAAGTTGGTCACCTCTTACAGTATCACCAAGGGTAACAATATTTGCTCATAAGGTCACTGTAAAAATTAGAGGGGATTGTCTCCTAGCTGCTGGTACATAGCAACTTAAATTATATATTCTGAATAGTAAAACATTACTTAAACAAATAACTGCACAGCAGAAAGAGAACTAAAATGAAAGAAGTAACAAGTAGAAAGATGTGATGGAAACATTATTTGCCCCTTTGTCTATATTGGGGTTCTAAGCTTTTCTCTGACACTAACTAGCTATGTGACTGTGACGTTGGGGCAAAACCTTTTCCTCTGTGGGCACCAGTTTCTTTGTCTGTAAAGTATGTAATCAGATCGGATGATCTTAGACTCCTTTCTGCCTTAATGTGTTCTATTCTTTTGTTTTCTTTCTTTTTTAATCATTGCGAGTGCCCAGCTTTCAAACTCTGCTCACTTCCTTGAGAGAAATCCTCCGCTCTTTTCCCTGATGTTATTCAGGCAGCTGTCACTTCCTACACAGAGCTACAGAAAGGGCTTGTCATAGCCCCGAGCAAGCATGGGTGTTTGGCAGCCAAGGTGCAGAGCTGAGTGAATAGGGCAAATTGTCTAACCTTCCTGCCTTAAACAGGGCGGCAACACACGCTGTTTGATCATACAAAGCTTTCTCCAGCCCTTCCGCCTGGAACTCCCTCTGTGTTCAACCAGTCACTCACATTCTCGTTACAATTTCCCCACCGGCCAGAAGCAAATTGGAGCCAAAGGGTCTGAGTGCTTTGTGCACGTGGGATCCTTCACTGCCTGGCAATCCCCAGCTGGCCTGCCACAGTTCATCTACAGCAATAAATGTGCCTGGTCAATGCTCACTTGCAAAGCTGCAACAGGCACTTAATCTGGGAAGGAGGGAAGGGAGATCCCTGCTCACTGAACCAAAGGCTATTTCCACAAATGGCTCAGAGAGGCCCTCCTCAAGGGACCGACCAGAGAGAGCCCAGAGGCACAACCCTGGGGGCAGGGCAAGGGCATGAGGTAAAACCATATAACAGACAAGAAGAGATGGATCCTGGAATTTTAATGTTTATTTTTGAGACAGAGACAGAGTGCGAGTGGGGGAGGGGCGCACACACACACACACACACACACACACACACACACAGAATCCAAAGCAGGCTCCTGGCACTGGGCTGTGAGCACAGAACCTGATGCGGGGCTCAAACCCACGAACCACGAGATCATGACCTGAGCTGAAGTCAGATGCTTAACTGACTGAGCCACCTAGGCGCCCCTCTTGAAATTTTAAAGTAAAGAAATATTCAGCTGCATAGAAATCTGGACCCCAACGCCAGTTTGAGCCGATCAGTCTGGGCCATCCGGATTCATATATCATAAAGTTACTTCTTCGCACTTATTACTTGCAGAAGAGCTCACAATGTGCTTAAAAATAACTATTACCATTTACTGAATAACTACTTTGATTCAATACATGTGTTTGGTAGATGTTACCATTTACCTTTTCCAAATGAAGAAAGTAAAGTTCTTTTAACAAGTCACTTTACCTAAAGTTAGGCATTACTAAGTTGTCCTAGATGAATTTCCCTCATCTTGAGATGAGGATTATGTGTAAGTAATTTATGAAGGAGAACTCCAAAGAGAAGCCAGGAGTTGTGAGAAAGAAAGAGGAGAGGGAAGAGGAAGGAGATGCAAGGGGGGTGGGGGTGGGCGGGATTTTGAGAGAAAGTCCTGATCCAAGAAGGGAGGACTGCAAGGTTGATCTTAGAGTCACACCAACCAGAGCAAGGGAGCTGGACTGACATATCAGTCACTGGTAAAGGGCCTCCAAAGATTGGTTAAGGATACTGCCAGCACTCAGCACTGTGAAAATCTACTAAGAGAAAAGTCATAGGTGCAGGCCATTAGCAGCAGAAGCAGGCCAAAGCCAGGAGAGGAGCACAGATATGACAGAAAAGATCCGCACACGGAGGGCCTGGACAGTGCTCTGACACAGGTAACGGAGAGCTCGAACCCAGCTCTGTCTTCATTTGTTCTTGATAGCCACTTTTGGGAAAAGGACAGCAAGTATTACTGTCATTACTTAACAGATAGGAAAAACGACTCTCAGATTAAGTAATCGATCCAAGGTCAGACAGCTGATAAGTGGCTAACACACATGTAGCTAGGACACATACCCTGATTCTCTGACTCCACATCCCCTTCTCTTTCCCCCACACTGGGCTGTTTTCTGGAGCAAAACAGAGAAATGACTGGGTGGCATCACATGAAGGGTGTTTAAAGGCATCCTGGACCCCCAATATTTCTCTCTGAAGTGTTTATAAATCCACAATTAGGAATACGTTCCTTCAGGTAAGTACTGCTTCTCCACAGGGCCTCTGTTTAAATACCATAGCTGTACCACAGACACTTCCTGAATACACACATTGTGCCCAGGAAGATTAAAGCAGAAATGAGATGTGTGCTGGAGGAAGTCAAACTTCTCAGGGGACACTGTATGTGTGCAGAGCACATGGGGGTTCCCTGAGATCCTCACAGAAGCCATAGTAGTAGATGGGCAAGGAACTTTTCTCTCATTTTACAGTTTAGAAGACCAAGTCTTGGGGTGCCTGGGTGGCTTAGTCGGTTGAGCGTCCGACTTTGGTTCAGGTCATGATCTCACGGTTCGTGGGTTCGAGCGCTGTGTCGGGCTCTGTGCTGACAGCTCAGAGCCTGGAGCCTGCTTTGGATTCTGTATCTCTCTCTCTCTCTCTGATCCTGCCCTGCTTGCACTCTGTCTCTCTGTCAAAAATAAATAAACATTAATAAAAAAGAAGAAGACCGAGTCTGAAAACGGTGACTTCTCAAAGTTACACAGTAAAGACTAGAAAAGCTGGGAAGGGAAGTCCTGCATTGTCTTACCTTTCTCGAAGATGTCTTATCTATGCAATTCCTATGTACACTGTGATTGACCTCTCTGGGTTTTTCCTGTTTTTCTTTATCTCCTGTCTCTTGATAGCAACACCTAATTTCTCTTGGAGGAACAACACTCTCTAATCCCATATGGTCTTGGTGAGAGTGTAAACTGGTGGGGTAAGCACTTCCACCACCACAACATTGGTCTCCTGATCCCAGCTGCCAAACTGGGGTATCCTATCCAAACTAGATTTTCCCACAGAAGGGCACATAACCCAAGATGGATCAATCAGTGTTTTGGGAGAATATTGATGCAGATGCTAAAAGAGAGGGTTTCTTTATTGCTGAGTTTGTAAACTCTAAGAACTATCTAAATTTCTAGCTTCCAAAATGGTCTTTACAACCAGAGAGACTTTGCCTGGAAATGAAGCCAACACAGGGGAGAAGAGGGAGTGCACAGAAGGAGAATTGCTGCAATGGCCTGAATCAACCCACTGCTAAAGGGAGCACTGGCCACCTTAGACTACCTGATTATGTGAAACATTGCATTCTCTTCCTGTCACTTCCAACCAAAAGACTTTTTACAAATATCACACCATCTAACTTCAGACATATACAGATGTGTCTATATATTTGTCTATGGATATAATATCAATATAACAATAGACCCCAGTCAATATAAAGAAATCTTTCAGCAGAACCATTTCTTTGAGCTATATGGTGAATAACAGACTGAGAAATTATACTGACACAATGTAATAGCAAATGGCCTCCAAAGATAGGATTCCAATTTGGGCTCCATAGACAGAGAATTTGGTGCAAGATCCAGTTCAGTCACTTAGCAGCTTAACCACACTGAACAAATCTTTTAGCATCTCTGAGGATCCATCTCATCTGCAAAATAGAACATTTGCCTGCCTCTCCCACTCACTAGTTGTGAGAATTACTAGGGGAAAATGTGAAGATGCTATGTGAACTAAAAAATACTGTATAGGGGAGCCTGGGTGGCTCAGTCGATTGAGTGTCCAAATCTTGATTTTAGCTCAGGTCATGATCTCATGGTTGCTGGGATCAAGCCCTGAGTCTGGCTCTGTGCTCACAGAGGATTCTCTCTCTCTCCCTCCCCTGTCACATGCGCGCTCTCTCTCTCACTCTTGCTCTCGCTCTCTCTCTTTCATAAACAAATAAACACTATAGATACAAGAGACTCATTACTATAGGTACAGACCCTCCTGGACTACTTACCTTTTGCTAAAGTGTAGGTATGTGTATACACAGATGAGAGTTGTGTGGGTGTAAATACAGAATGAAATAGGATTTCAATGACTGCTCCCTCTTGTCACTCTAGCTTTGATGGAGTAAGTACTTTGGTTTGCAGAGATGATTCCTCAGTGATTTCCCCACCAAGCATCATAGCAGAAAACCAATAATGCACTATGACAGACTCAGAGTTAAAGCTGTCTGGACTGTTCAATACAAAACTCAGTTCCATATATACTATTTCATCCTCAAATGCAAATGCTCCTGACAGCATGTCTAGTGCCTTTTTAAGGTTCTGCAAAATGCATGAGGTCTGTGAGACTCTGCTTATTTGAAATCCCAGGTTACTGACTTCAGTAACCTGGGTATCATCCTCTCTCCCTCAACCCCCCATCTCATCAAATTGTCAGCCCTGCCAATCCCACCTCACCCCTCCTATCCCATCAGCACTAATTCCTGAATTCAGTCTTTCATCACTTGATGGCCCCAACACAAGAATGATTTGTTCATAAAACAAGTATCAGACCATGATATTCCCCAGCTAAAACCCCGTGAATAACTCCCTACTATTTACCAAATTAAGGATTAATCTTTTATATATTAATAAGACTTTTCATGAATTTGTACTAGGCTTTATCTCTCTAGCCTTTTCTGCTTCCTCTCCCTCCATATATACCTTATATTCTAGCCATGTCAAAATATTACTTCAAACTTCCCAGACTTTGCTCTCTCATATCTTTTTGCCCTTGCACTTGATGTTTCTCGTGCCTGGAACTTCTTATACCCTTTTCAACAACGCCTTCCTTATCTGAAAATTTTCAGTATATTCAAAGAGAATGAATCAAGGCATCAGCTTCCTTGGTAAGCTTTCCTGAACATGCCATTTCTCTACTCCTGTCTTTTGGAGCTCAACTCTCTACTGATAGTCACCATAGCTAACATATATAGAATACTTGCTCCAGCCAGAGTACCAAACACCTTACATAAGGCAATCTCATTCAATCTTCTCAATAACACTACAAAGTATATATTATTTTTATGCCTATTCTGTAGATAGGGAAAATAAAATTTGGGAAGACTATTTAACTTCCTGAAATCATAGAGACAATTAGTGGAAAAATAAAATTGGAATCCAGGCAGATTCCAGAATTCATGTGCATAACATCCAATGTACCACACTGCATTCTTGGTACATTTCTATTGAAGCATTTATCACATAACATTTAATTAAATTATTAGGATTCTATTGCACTGTGAAAGAGCCTTGAACTAACTGAATCGTTAAGGCTGAGATGTGTCTTCATTTAGCCATCTGCTCAATTGATGAAGGAAAAACCTGAAAGTGACAAATACAGTATCCTATGGTAAGGATGGAACAATTTGACAGCAAGGACAGGATGCTGTAAGGATATAAAAAAGCAGGGTCTGAGAAGAGAGGAGAGGCATTTCAGAGAGAAGGAACAGCATGAGTCAAGGTATGGGTCTAAAAAGTTACAGAAAATTTCAGAAGTACTTTCCTGAATTTCCCCTTCAGTTTTGTTTGTGACCCTCCTGCACCTAACTTCAAGGTCTCTAAAGCAGCTCCTGGGAGTAGAAAGAGCAGTCCCAAATTCTAGGGAAGAGGAATCACACCCTAGGGTGGAAGAGGGAAACATTATATGGAATGCACAAATGTGGAAGGCAGTTTGCTCTCAGAGCTAGTCCCCAGGCTAGACTGTACTTCCCAATGTGTCTTTACCAGCCACACAACCTTACAGACATCACTTAACTTTCCTGAGTCTGTCTCCACATCTAATTGTGATAGTACTGCACATCCTGTGTTTGGAACTAACATTTGAACCTAAGCCAGGAAGGAAGTCTGGTCCAATATACAAGAGTACTTGATAGATCTGGTTTAAGAAGTTTATTAACTCGTTTGTTTATTTAAAATATTCATTGAGTACTTACTATTTGCAGGAGTTGTGCTCAGTCCCTGGGTACAAATCAGAGACAGACACAGACCCATCCCGATGTGGGGTTAGTGTGTGTGTGTGTGTATGTTTGAAACAGAGACAGAGAGAGAGTAGCTTACATGAAACTGAAAGAGATGATAGGAATGAGATTGAAAAGGCTTGTAAACTAAGTTGAGGAATTTGGGCTTTAACATAAGGGCAATGGGAAACCACTGAAAGATATTAATTAGGAAAGAGACATGATGCATGTTGAGAGTAACTAAAAAGAAATCTTCTGTCTCCTTTAATAGAGTAATATCCAGGTCCTATGAGTTTGATGCCAAAGACAGGATTTCCAGAAGTATAGGTCAAGTCATGAAATGCTTCTCTAATTGTAATCTTTTATTTGAGTGTAGTTGACCCAAATGTAACATTTACAAATGCAAATGTAATGTTATATTAGTTTCAGGTGCACAACATAGTGATTCAACAAGTTTATACATCACCACAAATGTAGCTACCATCTGTCACCATGCGTCACTATTACAATACCACCGGCTATATTCCCTATGGTGTGCCCGTTATTCCTGTGATTTATTCATTCCATTAACTGGAAGCCTGTATCTCCCACTCCCCTTCACCTATTTTGCCCATCTTCTCACCCCTCTCCCCGCTGACAACAATCTATTTATTCTCTGCATTTATAAGTTTCATTCTGCGGTTTATTTATTCATTTGGTTGGGTTTTTTTTTTCAGATTCCACATATGAGTGAAATTGTACAGTATTTGTCTTTCTGAGTCTATCTTAATCTTCCAAATCACTCTCACCTTCTCAATTCCTCCCTAGTGGCAACGGCCAACCCTGATGCCCTCACAAGTTACCATTTCCCATTTAATGCTCCAGCCTAACCAGGACTGGTGGGATATTTCAGCAGCATTTAACTAAAAATGCACAAAAATAAAAGAAAAATGGATTTTTTCACAGTGAAACATGGACATCTAGCTCAAAAGCTCATACTCTGTCATGAATGTCATACTCAGTCATGAACTCATTAATTTCTTCATTCATCTCTACCCATACTCTCTTCAGGCCCATGCTTCAAGGTAAATTGTATACACATGACTCAAAATTCATGTCTCCTTCTCTGACTTATCCTCAGACTCCAGACTTGGACATTCAGTTGACAACTTGATACCTCCTCAGTTTTCTCCCTTACACCTTCAACGTGGTATCTAATCAGCATCCTAAATTTAATGTGATTAAAATAGAAATTCTAATTCTATCTCATCCCTAAAATCTGTCCTCCCCCCATCTTCCCCATCTCTATGAACAGTACTTGTTATTATCAAATATTGTTCTTATTTATAGTCTATTTCCCCCTAGGAGATGTAAGCCCAATGAGAACAGGGACCTTGATTATTGCTTCATTACTCAATGCTCCACATCTAGAACTATAGATGGCATACAATAAAAATATCATAAATAAATATCTTCATCTACTAGCTCCTGACAACCTTCAAGTGGCAAAGACTTTTTGCCATATTGCTATTTTTTCAACTGATTCCACTCTCACAGTGACCTGACCAATTCACTGTTTAACCAAATGTGCCTACAGTCATCAGGACTCAGTATCTCTTTTCTCCCAGTGCCTTAATTTAATTCACATGAAGAAAAGGCTTGTCTTTATTTACTGTTTTTCTCTGTCCAAGATTTTATTTAAATTCAATTTAATTAGCATATAGTGTAGTACTTCTTTTAGGTGTAGAATTTAGTGATTCATCACTTACGTATAACTAACCCAGTGCTCATCACAGCAAGTGCCCTCCTTAATACCCATCATCCATTTAGCCTATCCTTCCCACCTAGCTCCCCTACAGCAACCCTCAATTTGCTCTCTATAGTTAAGAATCTCTTACAGTTTGTCTTCCTCTCTATTTTTATCTTGTTTTATTTTTCCTTCTCTGCCCCTATGTTCATCTGTTTTGTTTCTTAAATCCTACATATGAGTGAAATTATATGGTATTTGTCTTTCTCTAATAGACTTATTTCAGTTTGCATAAGACAATCTAGCTCCATCCATGTCATTGCAAATGGCAAGATTTCACTCTTTTTGATGACTGAATAGTATTCTGTTATATTACATATACTATACATATAATGGAATATATATTATACACACACACACACACATACACATATATACGTACCACACCTTCTTTATTCACTTATCAGCCAATGGACATTTGGGCTCTTTCCATAATTTGGCTATTGCTGTTAGTGCAGCTATTAACATTGGAGTGCATGTGCCCCTTCAAATCAGTATTTTTGTGTCCTTTGTATAAAAACCTAGAAGTGCAATTGCTGAGCCTCAGATAGTTAAAGCTCTATCTTTAACTTTCTGAGGAACCTCCATACTGTTTTCCAGTGTGGCTGTACCAGTTTTTATCCCCACCAACAGTGTAAGAGTGTTCCCCTTTCTCTGCATCTCACCAACATCTGTTGTTTCCAGAGTTAATTTTACCCATTATGACAGGTGTGAGGTGGTATCTCATTGTGGTTTTGATTTGTATTTCCCTGATGATAAGTGATGTCTTCTTTGGAGAAGTGTCTGTTCATGTAATCTGCCCATCTCTTACCTGGATTATTTGTTTTTGGGGTGTTGAGTTCAATAAGTTCTTTATAGATTTTGGATACTAGCCCGTCAGATTATCAGATACGTCATTTGCAAATATCTTCTCCCATTCTGTAGGTTGTCTTTTAGTTTTGTTGATTGTTTTCTTCACAAAGTGGTCCAGTTCCATTTTTCTGCATGTTTTTTTGCTATGCAGTTTTTCCAAGACCATTTGTTGAAGAGACTCTCTTTTTTCCACTGAGAATTCTTTCCTGCTTTGTCAAAGATTAGTTCATCATATAGGTGTGGATCCATTTATGGTTCTTCTATTCTGTTCCTTTGAGCTGTGTTCTTTTTTTTGTGCCAGTACCATACGGTCTTGATGACTACAATTTTGGAATACAGCTTGAAGTCTGGAATTGTGATGCCTCTGGTTTGCTTTGCTTTTTCAACATTATTTTGGCTATTCAGGGTCTTTTATAATTCCATACAAATTTTAGAACTGTTTTTTCTAGATCAGTGAAAAATGCTGGTATTATTTTGATGGGGATTCCACTGAATATATAGATTGCTTTGGGTAGTATAGACATTTTAACAATTTTTGTTTTTCCAATCCATGGAAAAGGCTTATCTTTGATTCAATTCATTTTAACAATTAAAGAAGAAACTGTCCTTGCATTCCAGAAACCCTCATTCAACTTAGAAAGATAGACATACCTAGATATCCGTTATGGAAAACAGACTGGGTCATGTACCCTGACACAGATATAAACAGCCATCATATAGGGAGGGTATAAGTACAAATATTAATTGCAACTTTTGAGGAAGTGGGAGTCTAAAGGAAAGTAGCATTGAGCTAGATATAGGGTCAGAGGTCAAAAGGATGGCATTGCAAACAGAGTTACAAATGAAACAAAGCCACATCTATGAAGGACTATCAGGATATTTCAAGGACAGGTAGTAGTGGTCTATGCCTAAAGTTCAGGGCACACTAGATGAGAGAAGGTCAGGACAGAGTATGGATTACAGGGTGAGCATATATCCTAAACAAAGTCAGGACACATGGAAACTGATAAAACATGACAATCATGAGCATGAACTTTGCCATCAGAATATGTGGGTTTCCAATTCTGACTTTATCATTTCTTACTCCCATGACTTTATATTATGTAAATTAACCTAAATTACATCCAAAATGTAGTAATATGGTAGTAATGGTAGTAATACCTGCCTCAGATTACCACTGCAAGGATTAGTTGAGATAATAAGTTAAAGCATCTGAAACATGTAAATTCTTGAAAAAAAAGTTAGATATTTTTAATATTATCATTGTCTAGAAAAAATTTTCCCTGTTCTAAATTTGTTTCATATACTTAGAGGAGTACAAAACTTATAGAAGTATATTCATATAAAATGAATATTAAACTCTGTGGTCTAATAAACCATCTTTATTAAAAGTATAAAATTAAATTGGATCCATATTCATGTAGAAAATACTGTATTTGTTGCACCAGGAAGGAGAAGGAAGTAACTGAAAGTAATAATGATGAAGAGCTAACAAACAACAGTTTTCTAAGCAGTTATATTGCCTTGAATTGTATGCCAAACCCAGGTAATTCCTAGTCCTTAGTTGCTCCATACACCCTATATGAAGAACCAAGCTCAATCAACTCAAATCATAGACATTTTCCCATAATAGAAAAAAAATACCCCATAATAGAAAAAATATATAACAGCTGGGGAAAGAAGAAGCCAGAATTTCAAAGGAGTTTCCTTAAGCCCATAGCAAAAAGAAAAGCACGTTCTCGATAGTATAGGAAGAGAGAGGGAATTTCTATTTAAAAGGAAGGAGAAGCAGGTAGATGGCATGTCTAAAAGCCAACATCTCAGGAGCAGAAAATATAGGTTGTGCTGTGTTCTCCACTTAGAACACAAAGACCGCAGTAAGAGGCAATGCACAAGTAGTCCCTTGGCAATATGAGGTAAAAGGTCTCACAATTAGTTTAGACGAACGAGAGCCTGAATTAGCACTTCCAAAGTTCCCTCAACTCCACTGTTGTAAGGAATCCAGAAGTTTCTCCCTTGGACCACAGAACATACTGTGGTTAGAGCAAAGTGACTCTGTAGATGAGGGCTACAGAAGAGACTGCTTCAACCTGACTTAACCAGGAGGATTGTGAATACCAGTGAAAAGGGGTGGGGTTAGCAAGGGGCAAGAAAAACCACAAGACCCTGCTGGATGCCAGAGAAAATAGACCACACGTTTGCCACTCATAAATTTCGACCTCTATGCCAATGACCAGGCCAAAACAAAACAAAACAAAACAAAACAAAACAAAAACACTGCCATGGAGATGAGAAGAGCCAGATAGCAGTAAAGGGGCCTGCATGGGGGGAGGCAAGCCCCTTCCAGCTGTTGCAACAGCAGCATCAGTTTCAAACTCACACTTCAATAACTTCTTGGTAGACAGCAGGGAGGAAGCTGTATTTAAGAGTAATGTTATACAAAGAGACTGAATCATCTAAAAGCCATGGTTTAAATTCAAAAGGATTGAGAGAGGTATCAGTAATTGGAAACTTTGAGACCCCCTCACCCACCACTCACCCTTCTTCCAGCTTCCCAATAGTGTGGGCTTTTGAGGAGAATTAAATCAGTTATAAAAAATAAAATCAGGAGCACTTGGATGGCTCAATCAGTTGAGTTTCCAACTCTTGATTTCAGCTCAGGTCATGATTCTGGGGTCATGAGACTGAGCCCCGCTTAGGGCTCTGCACTGAGCATGGAGCCTGCTTAAGATTTTCTCTCTCTGTCTCTCTCTGTGTCTCTCTGTCTCTCTCTCTCTCTTTTCTCCCTGTGCCCCTCTCTCACTTGTGCACATGCAAACTCTCTCTCTCAAAAATAAAATGAAATCATATATTATTTTCTTTTTAATTCTAATGTTTATTTTTGAAAGAGAGAGAGACAGAGCATGAGCAGGGGAGGGGGAGAGAGAGAGGGAGACACAGAATCTAAAGCAAGCTCCAGGCTCTGAACTGTCAGCACAGAGCCCGACACGTGGCCCAAACTCATGAACTGCAAGATCATGACCTGAGCTGAAGTCAGACACTTAACTGACTGAGCCACTTAGACGCCCCTAAAATCATATATTCTTTAAGTAATAGTGAGAATACAACCATGACCCCAGAACACATGCAATATCTCATCTGATCTTTACAATAGGTTTATGAGATAGACACTATTACTACCCCTATTTTACAGATGAGTAAATTGAGGCTTAATGAGTGTAAGTAAATTGCCCAAAGTCAACATTCTGGACTCCATCCTATATCCAACTGATACCAAAGTTATCTTTTCAACCACTATGACAAACTAAAAGTTAAAGTCCAATCAAGAAAGATATTGAATATCAGTCTATAAAGACCTCACTTTATAGAAGCAGAAAGAGAGAAAAACCTCTGCAACCAGAAGAGAGATTATTGCATTCAAAGTTCAGAGGAATCACTTTCATGGCAATGTATGAAGAGATTGAACCCGTGAGACTGATGCATGAAGTCCAACTAAGAGGCTTACAAAAACTAGAGTGAGAATTAAAATTCAAGCTTATTTGATGTAAAAGTCAGTGAATTTTTCTCTGGGCCCATCTTCCTCACAAAAATTTGGAGACAGAAGGAATGCAAGTATGGTGGTAACATCTACTGGGTGATAAAAGTTATGTCAGTATAGAAATAAAATATTAAAATTAGTCTTTTGATATGTGCCTTTGATAATATCAATCTCCTTGAAAATAAACAGGATTCTCTAAATTCTAAGAAACCATTTCCAAGTCTCTTGAAACTTGGAAAGAGCATCATCGTTATTAGGATATATGCCTCAGTTAATATCTTCTCAACATGACTCTGTCGGTATTACCTCAATTACCTATTTTTAAATTTTTTTCATTTTTTTAAATGTTTGTTTATTTTTGAGAGAGAGACAGAGCGCGAGCAGGGGAGGGGCAGAGAGAGAGGAAGACACAGAATCTGAAGTAGGCTCCAGGCTCTGAGCTATCAGCAGAGCTCAATGCGGAGCTCAAACTCAAGAACTGCAAGATCATGACCTGAGCTGAAGTCTGATGTTCAACCAACTAAGCCATTGAGGAGCCCCTCCTCAATTACTTTTAAGCTTTAAAATGTGAAAGTACTATTTAACATAGCTCATGAATTTAATTGAAAGTTTTTGTAAAATTCTCATAATCACTTTAGAAAGATAGAAAATATCTTTAACAGATAGATCACCTGATTTCAGATTAGTCCTAGGAAATGAGCCTTTGTAGTTATTAATGAAGTCAAGACATATACAACTAGAAGCATAAACAAAGCAAAGCAAAGGATAGCAATAAATTAATCATTTGGTTCAATTCAACACAACTAAATAAACTGTTATTGAACACCTACTTTGTACAGGGTACTCTACTAGGTAATAGGATTATAAGAAGGCTTGAGGTAAAATTTCAGTCCCCTGTGACTTAGAAATCTATCTTGCTGCAGAAAGAACATGCTTTTTACAGCCACACTGACCTGGCTTTGAATCCTGGCTTTGCTTTGCAGTGGTTCATGTCATGGGGCAAATCATTCAAATTCTCCAAGCCCTTCTCTTTAAACAGTCAAAGTAATATACTAAACCTAACTCTCACAATTGCTATGAGAAATAGTAACAAGTAAGTAAATCCCAATAAATGTTAGCATAGCCATAGTATTAGCTCTAGCAAATCAAGACTAGTTTACAAAGAACCATGACAAATGACCCTGTAATAGAAAAGTTATAGAGAAGCAGAGTCATGATACTTTTATTCTCTCCAAGAGATTTTTTTAAAGGACACATTTTTAAGAGAAAAGGTGAAAACTAAAGTTTTCTTCACTGATCCAACAAATATTGTTAGAAAGCAGATAACCCAACTAAAAAAGGAAAGTGGACACTTATTAAAGGAACCACATTCCTATATGCTATATTTAATCCTAATCATATCTCCATAGGATGTATTATAGGGAAACAGACGCAGAGAGATTAAATGATCACCAAGATCACACAGCAAACATATAGTAGAACTAGAATCAACACCTCTATGTTTGTGCCTTATACACCTTACGCCACCTCCCAGCCTGTCTGGAGATGCCTACACAAAGGATCATGTAGGTGTTCTATGAATATTTGCTGATCTCAGTGGAGTTGAAGGAGGAAGCTGGAAGCAAAAGGAATACAATGAAGCTGTCTTGAGAATTTGGTGATTTCAGCAGGATTTGGAGATCTTTGGGATAAGGAAAGGATGAAGTCATAAAGAACTAGATGGATATGAAAGAAACCCATTTATCTCCAAGTTCCTTTTGGAACATTGGTGAATTGATGCTTCCAGGTAGCCTCTTTCAAAGGTACAGAAGATTGTTTTGTACTATAAAGTAGTTCTCCCTTATTCACAGGGGATACGTTTCTAGACTCCCAAGAGATGCCCGAAACAGCAGACAATACCAAACCTTATATATTCTGGGTTTTTTTTTCTCTATACATACACACCTATAATACAGTTTAATTTATAAATTAGGCACAGTAAGAGATGAACAATAATATCGACAAAATAGGGCAATTGTAATGATATATTGTAATAAAAGTTATGTGCATATGATCTCTCCCAAAATATCCCATTGCATGGTACTCACTGTTCTTACAGTGAGGTAAGATGATTAAAGCCTACATGATGAAATGAAATGAAATGAAATGAAATGAAATTAAATTAAATTAAATTAAATTAAATTAAATTAAACGAAATGAATGACATAGGCATTGTGATGTAGCATTAAGCTACTATTTACCTTCTAATGATACATTAGAAGTAGGATCATCTGCTTCCAGACCAGGGTTGACCTCAGGTAACTGAAACCACTGAAAGCGAAGCTACAATCAAGGGGGACTAGTGTACAAGTCTAGTTTCTTCATGTGTTTCCAGATGGCCACCTCTGAGCCTTCTCTGATCTACATCTGAGCATGCTCCCTCAAGAATATGCTATATCCTTCTTAGAATCATAGCTCCCAGAAGAATGCAGTAATCCAAGCTGTGGTCAGTTTAAAATGAATTCAAAAGCACCATAACCACCTCTACTTTGAACATTATCAAAACTAATGTTGCCTAAGATAATAAAGGTAGTTTGTTACATGGCAATGAGAAACAATGAAATCTGGCCATGTGTAGCAACATGGATGGACCTTGAGGGCATTATGCTGAGCAAAATAAGTCAGGCAGAGAAGGACAAATATCGTATGTTTGCACGTATAGGAGGATTAGGAGGAACTTGACGGAGGAAAAAGGGGGAGAAGAAGGGCGGAAATGGTGGGGGAAAGGGAGAGAGGCAAACCATGAGAGACTCTTGAATGCTGACAAAAACTGAGGACTGATGGATGTGGGGGGGAGGAGGGATGGGCATGGAGGAGGACACTTGTGGGGATGAGCACTGTTATGTGGAAACTAATTTGACAATAAACTATTTGTAAAAAAAATGAATAAATAAAGGTAGTTTGTTTGCTTTGCTCTGCTTTTAACCACTTGCACAATTTACTGACTCTTACAGTGTGAGCAAGTTTTATTTAGAAACACATGTTTTTAATTAGAAGGGAGGAAGGGAGGAGGAAGGAAAGGAGAAAGGGAAAGAAAGGAAAGAAAGGAAGGAGAAAGGAAGGAAGGAAGAAGAAGGAAGGAAGGAAGGAAGGAAGGAAGGAAGGAAGGAAGGAAGGAAGGAAGGAAGGAAAAGAAAGACAGAAAGAAAGACAGAAAGACAGAAAGAAAGACAGAAAGAAAGAAAGAACAAAAGAAAGAAAGAAAGAAAGAAAGAAAGAAAGACAGAAAGAAAGAAAGAAAGAAAGAAAGAAAGAAATTCTGTATTTTCCAAAGTCATTAAGAGATCCTGAAAAGAAGACTTTCTATTTCAGACTGTGACTAGAGGTAAGGAGGTTTCAGAATCACAGCATGTTTTCCTAAATACAGATGACAGCTAAAAGGGTTTCCCTTCAGTGATTTCTGGAGGAACTGAGCAACTGTCTGAAGAACAAATC
This sequence comes from Proteles cristata cristata, assembly GCA_017311185.1. NCBI lineage: Eukaryota > Metazoa > Chordata > Mammalia > Carnivora > Hyaenidae > Proteles > Proteles cristata. The sequence goes on from JAESUZ010002323.1 coordinate 264,198, forward strand.
CATCCTCAATGTGGCATTTCTTCCCCATTTGTTTTCATTCTATCTGCATCACAAATTACATATAAGATTTAGGAACAAGTTTTCTGATTAAAATGGAAAGGTTTCTCAAGAAAAAAAATGCTTGCATTGGTATCACAAAAATGAACAAGTCACTCCAGGGATCTCCAGTGCTACTTTCATATTTCTGAATTGACGTTTTCTGAGATTTTGTCAAGGATCATTAAAAGGCTTTGATATATGAGAAAAAGCTAACCCTCATGGACTGTGACTCCTTCTTAGGATACTGTCTTAATAACAGAGGGAAGTGGGTGTTCTTTGTCCCCAGCTGGATACTAGAATTAGTATGTTCTAGTAGTGCTATGAACTACTAATACTATGAATTAGTACTGCATAGAGCATTAGCCTCATGATCTGTACAGACAAAAACAAAAGAAATATCGAAATGATTGTGTAAAAGAATTAATTTCAAATCCTTAATAGTAGGCAGGGTTATGAATAGATAGGGGAAAATAAGGTTAGTAAATTAAGGGAAAACACTCAGAACCCAAAGAGTATCTTTTCCCTTTGTAGTCAGGATTAAAATAAATATTAAAAATATTCTTCAACTATACCAATCATGTGCTAATTTTTTCTTAGATCTAAATTTCATGAATTAAATATTTATTGAGCACCTACTCAAGGCCAGGAAATAGTTAAGTATTAGGAATACTAAGAAAAATAAGACAAGTTTCCTGAGCTCTTGTAGTTCTAATTTGAAAGTTATATAAATCAACAAATAATAACACAGAAAATTTGCCAGTAAGTGCATCTGGCCCCAAAGGCTCTTTTCATTGAAAAACCTGCATGGTTTCTCTTCAGACTTCTCTCCTTTTTCTCTTCTGTAATATTTTCCTGTTCTCAACCATCACCTTACTCCAGACTCCCAAAGCTCTTAATTGCCGGCATGGGAGAATTTGATCTCCATATGTAGAACAGATCTTAAATTTTCAGTCACAATTCCCAGGGTCTCATCATGGATTTAGCGCTAATAACCTGTGTGATTCTGAGTGACTTATTTCTTCTGTCTCAACCTCAATTTCCTCACTTCTAAAATAGGGAGAGGATCTGAAGAATCTTCAGAAGCCCTTCCAGGTTTGAGATTCCATAGTGTGCCCTGCACCTGCTAAGGGCATTTGAAGTAAAATAGCAATGCTTGACCAAAAAGCAGAACCTCTTTAATAGTGGAACTTTAGATACTGGGCTGCTCCTTGTGGAAACAGAGATTTGAGGCTGAGGGCAGTAGGTCTGTCTGATTCCAATCAATTAATCGATATTTCAAGAGGGTCCATTATGAGCCAGATGAAGAAGCAGCATCAGAGTTCAAGGAGCTTTTGTTTCAGGAGCAGAAAGATTTGTAAGCAGATGATGGTTATATATAGAAATGTAAGTACTAAAAGAAAGGGAAGCACAAGGCATTGAATGAATGCAGAGAATACCTAAAGCAATTTAGAATTTCAGGGAAAGCTTCCCAAAGGCCGTGACAATTAAGCTGAAACAAAGACAAGAGAAAAAGGTCTTAAAAGAAAAAGAGTGAGTGGGAATGTCTACCAGACAGAAGAAGCAGTAGGCGAAAGGCTTAGTGGTTCAAAGTAGTAGGATGCCTGGAGAAACTAAAAGTTGACAGTTAGAGCCCAAGGTCGACATTGCAAAGAAGCAAGACATAAATTGGAGATGGAAGAGTGGCAAGGAACCAGAAGATTGAGGGCCTTGTGTTTCATGCTAAGGATTTTAGACATTTTCCTGTGAATCTCAAAAGGACAGTTAAAAGATGTAAGCAGAAATGGGTGATCCATGAGTAATGCCTCCTTCAACCACACCTTAGACCAGCTCAGCTCTCTTACATAAACTTAGTTTTGGATCAGACTGCATATACTTTCCAGTCTATTCTTGAAGACATTCTCAGCTGCATTTTCCATAAGTATATCCCTAAGATGCCATGCTATACAGATCCCAGGATAATTCATTCTGTACAAGCTAAGCATTTCTGCATGGACTGCTTCCCAAGCAAGACCTTCGAAAGCTGCAGCACCAGCTCCAAACACACTGCAGCTCCTGAATTATTCAGGACACTATCAAAATGAGACTCACGACTCACAGGGCGAATTAATTTTAATTTTTAAACAGGTAACATTTTAAACTGTTCATTTCCTTGAAATGTATCTGTCCTGGCATTTTTATCATCAGAAGAGTAAGTAAAACTCATAGTGGAAAGAGGAAAAAAGAAACAGAATGCCATAAACCAAGACGGTCTTGTGTCCAGGAAAGGCCCTCTGGAATAAGCAACAGTTACATCAGCTCTTCTCAGAGGGTATGGATCTTGAAAATCTAGGGCCAAGCTAAGAAATTCAGCAGTGGGAAATTCATTTTCCCTCTGCTTTTGTCATAATGACCTGTGGCCAGCAACCTGATACTCCAGTACCTTCCATCAGCTCCTTTAACACTGCAGCCATATTTCTACACAAAAGCAAGAGGAAAGTAGAGTCCATGGCCTAACCTATTGAGGTCTAAGAATATTTGTCTGAACTGTAAACTTCTCACTATAAGGACTATCTGTTGCTGTCCTTTGTCTAGCCCTCAGCACCAAATACACAGTTGCTCAATTAAGCTTTACTCTACTGAGTTGAATTTCATATGGAAAAGCCTTTCAAACAGGGAATGTCATTTAAGTTTTTCCCTTTCTTCTACACCACCTTTGTTCTCTATGACTAGTAAGTTAAGTGTCCTTGGGATACCCAGTGACCCCAGGAACAAAATTAAGGAGACCACTGCTACCTAAACTTTGCCTTGAAAATGACCAGACTCTGACTTTCTTGTCATTCAGACATTCAAGATCAGTGTGGCTGCCATACATAGCTGGGAAGTGAGGAGACCACTCAAGTTAAGAGTTGGGTGATACTGATACCCAGGCTTTCTCCTTCCTGGTTCAGGGTTTTACCACCACACTCCATGGCCTGATAGAATTAGGAAGCCTCTCAGATACTCACTGGGCTTCCCTCTCCACTCTTTCCCTTCCTGATTGCTGGGAATCACAGAATAAAGAAAATAAATTGAATGTTTTTGAGAGCCCTCACTATAGACCCACCACTCTGATAGGCAATGTTTCCATTTATTATTTAATCACTTCAATAGATCTGTAAGGAAGATTTTTTTGACATATAATTGACATGCAACATTGTATTCATTTCAGGAGTGCAATATAATGATTCAATATTTGTACATATTGTAAAATGATCACAATAATATCCATAACACACATAATTGCAAAAGTTTGTTTCTTGTGATGAAAAGTTTAAAGATCTATTTTCTTAGCAACTTCAAATATACAGTACAGTATTGTTAACTAAAATCATCATGTTTTATGTTAGATCCTCAAGACTTATTTATCTGATAACTGGAAGTTTGTAGCTCTTAGCCCCCTTCACCCAATTCACCCATCTACATGCCCTGCCTCAGCAAACTACCACCTGGTTCCCTGTAACTATGAACTTGTTTTTTATTGCTGTTGTTTTTAAGATTCCACATATAAGTGAGATCATGCAGCGTTCTTCTCTCCCTCTGACTCATTTTACTTAGCATAATGCCAGAAAGAATTTTTTTTACCTCTTTTGTATCTGAGAAAAAAAAATAGAAGCTAAACAGAATTAAATATTAAACTCACAGTGACACAGAAAACCAGTGGTAGTACTAAAATTTTAATCATCATCTGACTCCAAAGTTCTTGTTCTTTCTACTCTATTGAGAAGGAATTGAGTAAGCTGGGGTGAACTTTCTGAAGGAGCAAGGAGTCTCCATTTCACAGTCTATGTGATATTTCTCAGACTCGCAGCACATATATTATTTCTTGACCAGTAAGCAGATGGGATTTTTCATTCTCTGCCCATCTGTGTCTCATCACAATTCCTCAGACTCACCAAAGCTCTGCCAGTGGCCAGAAGGGCAGCTCTGTTTCTCTTCTATTCCACCCACTCTGAGTTAATGCCTCATTTCCAGGCTCTTGACACTGTCTTAACTAAGGGTTTCATCATCTCGCTTGCTTGACAGCTTCCTCATTCCTCATTTGTCTTTCTTGTCTCCTGTCTCTCCCTCTTCCAATCCATACTCCACGTGGATTTCAAAGATGTGGCTCCAAAATATAAATATGAATGTCACCCACACGCTTAAACCTCTCACATACCTAATCACATCCGAATTGTGAAAAGGATATAGAAGACCCTCTATCTTCTGGTCTCTGACTCCTTATTCCTCGCTACTCTCCCTACCCTCATTCTTAAATATTATGCTTCAAACCTATCTAAACACTGCCACTTCCCATTCTGTGCACACCTGTGAGCTTCACATACATACATACATACATACATACATACTTCCAATTAGTGAACTCCTAATCATTCCTCAAAGCCTAGATTAAGTGTAGTTCTTTCATGAAGCATCCCATGGTCACTGCAGATGAAGTTTATCACCAATCTTTGGGCACTCATCATTCTTTGTACATTCTTACATTATGAAACCTACACCATACCAATGTGTCATTTCAGAACTCTCTTTACTTTTCTTAGACTCTGTGTTCCTTAAGGAAAAAGAAACTATTCCTTATTCATCTTTAAAACCTGGTTTGAACATACTGGGCATTGAACAAATATCTGAGGAACAAACATGTTGAATAGTTTGATAATTAATAAAACAAGGGATGGAATCAGGTTAACTAAAATCTATGCTCGGTTCTCTCAGTAACTTTTTTGTATTAAAAATCAGTTTTCTGAGTATTATTTTCATGTCCTATTTAAATAATTTCTGTATGGAAAATGTACTGAGCAGCTAATAGTCCTCCGCCATATGGTAGTTATATTTCCTTTAAATTAATAAGTGGGCGTTCTGATTTATTTATTTATTTAAAAAATATTTTTAATGTTTTTTATTTATTTCTGAGAGAGAGAGACAGCATGAGCAGGGGAGGGTTAGAGAGAGAGGGAGACACAGAATCCAAAACAGGCTCCAGGCTCTGAGCTAGCTGTCAGCACAGAGCCCAATGTGGGGCTCGAACCCATGAACTGTGAGATCATGACCTGAGCCGAAGTAGGACACTTAACCAACTGAGCCACCCAGGCGCCCCATGGGCATTCTGATTTATGTGTGGTTGGTGTTAAGTCAATCCTCATGAACCTAACCTCTGGCTTCCCTGGGAAACTGTCTCTGTAGTCAAGGTCAGCTAAGAACTAGCTCATAGAGCTTTGCTGGAGCAGTCAAGTTTATCTTCAAAGAATTGTTCTTTAATTGAAATTTAAATCATGAGAACTTAGCCATTGAGCCTTAATTTTGTTAAGTCTAAAATAAAAAATTGGATTAGAGCCTAAATCACAAACTCAAATACCTGTTGTTAACCTAAATGAGTAAACTCTGCTGGGTCTTAGACAAAAAGAAGCTTGGTTGCAAATATGATTATTATAATCAATCATGATTTCTACCTAGTTGTATTGCCCATTAAAACACAAGATGCTAAACAAAGCACAACCATAAGCCTTGTACAGCCATCAATCACCCGGTATAGAAGTTCTTTTGTGACTCTAGGGACCCTAAAATGCTTTAAGACTAAAGCTGCTATTTCTCTGAATTTCATTCTTTCTTTCATTTATTCATGCAGTAGTAAGTATCGTAGACAGTTAAGTAGGGGCTGACAATACTGGTGTCAATAAACATGACCCTGCCTTCAATGAACACCAGGGTCTGTTGGAAGAGATGGACTTTTAATTAATTAAAGACACTAAGTGGTGTCAAAGACAATTTACAAAGAGCAGTGGGTGCACAAGAAGAGATACTGTCAATGCACAAGACAGTTTCCCTGGAAAGGTCAGAAAGGCTTCACAGAGGAGTTGATCTGTGAGATGAATTCAGAAGGATAAATACGAGATTTCAGACAGGGCAGGGCATTCCAGGCAAGGTGAACAGCATCGATAAAGGCACTAAAAATTGAAGGAGCTCAGAGTGGAAGAGGGAATGACTTAAACACTCAGTGATCTCTTCTTAGTTCAAAAACTTCAGGAGTTGAGGAGTAGAAAAGAAAGGAAAAATACTCTGCAGTTCCGCTGAGGCTTTTCCTTAGCCTCCTAAAGGGCAGTAATCGCCTAAAACAAGCCCGAGCCATTCCCCCATCTACACTGCTCATTTAGTCTAGGTTTTCGCATTAAAGAAGTGAACAAGACACTTCTCATTACTGATGCACTGTATGCATGCTACAGCTTCCTTTCTTATAGGGAGTTGTTCAGCCCAGCAAATAAGACCTCAGAGGCCTCAGTGGCTCAGAGGCACTCTTCACTGAAAAGGAATCTGATCTGTGCTAATTCTTTGTGTAACAGACAGACACTAAGCAGTTGGTTTAACATATTCCTTAAATTGCCTCTAAACAAAGTGAAGGAAACAGCCACTTACCAATAGGTTGGTAAACTTTTTATTAACACTTTGGATAACTTTCTGTCCCTTCAAACTGGAGACTGCAAGTAAGAAGCAGAGAAAGGAAACAACAATGAGATCCAATGCTAACATAGCACTTACTGTGTTCTGGTTATGACCCTAACTGCCTCACAAACACTATTCAATAAATCCCCACTACAGATCAATTAAGCAAGGCCTACTATTGTCTTACTTTAAGATGAAGAAACTGAAGCTCAGAAATCTTGTTTCCCATCTACTTGATGATAAGTGGTGAAAACTGACATTTGAACTCAGGCAGGAGATTCAGCAGACTTTGCTCATAAGAACTGCCTCATGACACACTAGATGCAATGGCTCTATGGTACTATGAACGCAATACTTAGGATAAATTGTGTACTTTAATTTTCATAACAGCCTATCTTAATTAAAAGCTGAGACTTGGAGAAGGTAACTGGTCCAGCACTGCACAGAGCAGTCGAAGATGGTTTCAAGTCTGACTTCAAACTTCCGCCACAGTTTCTATCTCTGTAAGTGCTGGAGGTTTGCACAGAAGGAATAATGGTTAACAAAGCAGTCAGCCTAATTTCCCTGGATTATATTAGTTGCATTTTAATTCCAATATCTTATGGAGTTGAGAAATATCTGTAATTGGACTTCATTAAACACTGAGGAGTTCTGCCTGGATCAGTGGTTGTTAAACAGTGTTCTTAACAGCCCAAGGGGCTTCTCTAATGGCAAAGTCCAAGTTTTTCACATAATCAGCTTTTGTTGTAGTGGTGAACAACTAATTCTCAGGGCTTCGTTTATATCTCACTCACTTTCCATGTGGTCTGGACCGTGACTTTGCCAAAAACTTTATCACCTCTAAAATTATAAATTCAAGCTCCTACTTTAAAACCACAAAGTCCTACCAGTCTTCCAGCATATTTGCTCTAGTAACTCCATATAGATAATTATTTGACCTCATTGAAATCACCAATCCACTGACTCTACACTTTCTCTCTACCAGCCTTCTATCGTGTAAACCCCAGCCCTGATATATGACCAATGGTTATTATCAACCTTATCTCAATATTTTTAACTCTCTTGTCTCTGTGACCCTCAATTGTGCTCATCCCAACCCTGAATGAACCTAACTCTCTCCTTTACTCATGCAGCTGAATTTGTTGAAGAATATCACATAACTAGAAAAATTGCTTTCACCATGTATTCATGATCACCAGCCCCAAATTCAGCACTGCCTAGTGATATTACTGCATTCTTCTGATAAGAAGACCAAGTAGCTTGGTCTCCTATTCTACAAAAAATTCTCCAGTTTCCTCAAAGATCCATACTTCACCCATATCTATCAAAGTTGGTCTTACCTTGCATGATATTAAGAAAAAAAGAAACCATTTGACAATAGCTCAAATCCTTTAAATCTACAAAAAAATGCCTCATCTGGTGCCATTTTTCCTTCCCTCCTGTGATACATTCCTTTTTCTAGCAGTGGTCACTTCCTCTACCCTTAATATATGCTTTCGATTATTTTTTTTTTTTTACAAATAGTTTATTGTCAAATTAGTTTTCACATAACACCCAGTGCTCATCCCCACAAGTGTCCTCCTCCATGCCCATCCCTCCTCCCCCCCACATCCATCAGTCCTCAGTTTTTGTCAGCATTTAAGAGTCTCTCATGGTTTGCCTCTCTCCCTTTCCCCCACCATTTCCCTCCTTCTCCTCCCCCATGGTTCTCCGTTAAGTTCCTCCTAATCCTCCTATACGTGCAAACATATGATATTTGTCCTTCTCTGCCTGACTTATTTCGCTCAGCATAACACCCTCAAGGTCCATCCATGTTGCTACACATGGCCAGATTTCATTGTTTCTCATTGCCATGTAGTATTCCATGGTATAGATAAACCACATCTTCTTGATCCATTCATCTGTTGATGGACACTTAGGCTCTTTCCATGTTTTAGCTATTGTGGAGAGTGCTGCTATGAACATTGGGATCCATGTGCTCCTATGCATCAGCATTTCTGGATCCCTTGGGTAAATTCCTAGCAGTGCTATTGCTGGGTCATAGGGGAGTTCTATTGTTAGTTTCCTGAGGAACCTCCACACTGTTTTCCAGAGGGGCTGTACCAGTTTACATTCCCACCAACAGTGTAGGAGGGTGCCCGTTTCTCCACATCCTCGCCAGCATCTAGAGTTCTCTGATTGGCTCATTTTAGCCACTCTGACTGGCGTGAGGTGGTATCTCAGTGTGGTTCTGATTTGTATTTCCCTGATGAGGAGGGATGCTGAGCATCGTTTCATGTGTCTGTTGGCCATCTGGATGTCCTCTTTGGAGAAGTGTCTGTTCATATCTTCTGCCCATTTCTTCACTGGGTTGTTTGTTTTTCGGGCATGTAGTTTGGTGAGTTACTTGTAGATTCTGGAAGTCAACCCTTTATCTGATATGCCATTTGCAACTATCTTTTCCCATTCTGTTGGTTGCCTATTAATTTTCTGGGTTGTTTCCTTTGCTGTGCAGAAGCTTCTAATCTTGATGAGGTCCCAACAGTTTATGTTTGCTCTTGATTCCCTTGCTTTTGGGGATGTGTCAAGTAAGAAGTTGCTGCGGTGGAGGTCAAGTAGGCTGTTTCCTGCTTTCTCCTCTAGGGTGTTGATAGTTTCCTGTCTCACGTTCAGGTCCTTTATCCATTTTGAGTTTATTTTTGTGCATGGTGTGAGAAAATGATCTAGTTTCATTCTTCTGCATGTTGCTGTCCAGTTCTCCCAACACCATCTGTTAAAAAGGCTGTCTTTTTTCCACTGGATATTATTTCCTGCTTTGTCAAAGATCAGTTGGCTGTATACTTTTGGGTCCACTTCTGAGTTCTCAATTCTGTTCCATTGGTCTATGTGTCTGTTTTTGTGCCAATAACATACTGTCTTGATGATGACAGCTTTGTAGTAGAGGCTGAAGTTTGGGATGGTGATCCCTCCCGTTTTGGTTTTATTTTTCAGGATTACTTTGGCTATTCGGGGTCTTTTGTGATTCCATACAAAGTTTTGGGTAGTTTGTTCTAGTTTTGAGAAGTATGCTGGTGCAATTTTGATGGGAATTGCATTGAATGTGTAGAGTGCCTTAGGTAGTAATGACATCTTAACTATATTAATTCTTCCTATCCATGAGCATGGAATGTTTTTCCATTTCTTTGTGTCTTCTTCAATTTCCTTCATAAGTTTTCTATCGTTTTCCTCATACAGATTCTTGTATCCTTGGTTAGGTTTATTCCGAGGTATTTTATGGTTTTTTGTGCAATTGTGAATGGGAGCAGTTTCTTGATTTCTCTTTCTGTTGCTTCATTGTTGGTGTATAAAAATGCAACCGATTTCTGGACGTTGATTTTGTACCCTGCAACTTGGCTGAATTCTTGGATCAGTTCTAGTAGGCTTCTGGTGGAGTCTGTCGGGTTTTCTATGTAGAGTATCATGTCATCTGCGAAGAGTGAAACTTTGACTTCCTCTTTGCCAATTCTGATGCCTTTGATTTCCTTTTGGTGTCTGATGGCTGATGCAAGGACTTCCAGCACTATGTTAAACAGCAGTGGTGAGACTGGGCATCACTGTCGTGTTCCTGATCTCAGGGGGAAAGCTCTGAGTTTTTCCCCGTTGAGGATGATGTTAGCTGAAGGCTTCTCATAGATGGCTTTGATGATGTTTAAGTAGGTTCCTTCTATCCCCACTTTCTCGAGAGTCTTTATTAAGAAGGGATGCTGTATTTTGTCAAATGCTTTTTCTGCATCTATTGACAGGATCATATGGTTTTTATCTTTTCTTTTATTGATATGATGTATCACATTGATTGATTTGCGAATGTTGAACCAGCCCTGTAACCCAGGAATGAATCCCACTTGATCTTGGTGGATGATTCTTTTGATATGCTGCTGGATTCGATTTGCAAGGATCTTGTTGAGAATTTTTGCATCCGTATTCATCAAGGATATTGGCCTGTAGTTCTCTTTTTTTGCTGGATCTCTGTCTGGCTTGGGAATCAGTGTGATGCTGGCTTCATAAAATGAGTCCGGGAGTTTTCCTTCGCTTTCTATTTTTTGGAATAACTTGAGAAGAATTGGGATTAATTCTGTTTTAAATGTCTGGTAGAATTCCCCAGGGAAGCCATCAGGTCCAGGGCTCTTATTTGTTGGGAGATTTTTGATCACTGATTCGATTTCTTCACTCGTTATGGGTCTGTTCAGGTTTTCTATTTCTTCCCATGTGAATTTTGGTAGTGAGTGTGTGTTTAGGAATTTGTCCATTTCTTCTAAGTTGTCCAATTTGTTGGCATATAATTTTTCATAGTATTCCCTGATAATTGCTTGTATTTCTGAGGGGTTGGTTGTAATAAGTCCATTTTCATTCATAATTTTGTCTATTTGGGTGCTCTCTCTTTTCTTTTTGATAAGTCTGGCTAGAGGTTTGTCAATTTTGTTTACTTTTTCAAAAACCAACTCTTGGTTTCATTGATCTGTTCAATTGTTTCTTTGGTCTCTATGTTGTTTATTTCTGCTCTAATTTTTACTATTTCTCTTCTTCTACTGGGTTTAGGGCATTCTTGTTGCTCTGCCTCTAGTTCCTTTAGGTGAGCTGTTAGATTTTGGACTTGTGCTTTTTCTAATCTCTTGAAATAGGCCTGGAGAGCAATGTACTTTCCTCTAAGGACTGCCTTAGCCGCATCCCATAGATTTTGAATTGTTGTGTTTTCATTTTTATTTGTTTCCATATATTTTTTAATTTCATCTCGAATTGCCTGATTGGCCCATTCATTCTTTAGAAGAGTGTTCTTTAACCTCCATGTTTTTGGAAGTTTTCCAGACTTCTTCCTGTAATTGATTTCAAGTTTCAAAGCATTGTGATCTGACAGTGTGCATGGTATGATCTCTATTCTTTGATATTTATTGAGGGCTGCTTTATGTCCCAGTATGTGATCTATCTTGGAGAATGTGCCATGTGCACTTGAGAAGAAAGTAAATTCCCTGGCCTCAGGATGTAAAGTTCTAAATAGATCCATCAGATCCATCTTGTCCAATGTGTCTTTCAAGTCCATTATTTCTTTAGTGATTTTCTGTCTGATTGACCTATCCATTGCTGTAAGTGGAGTATTAAAGTCCCCTGCTATTAGCACATTCTTATCTATAAGCTTGTTTCTGTTTGTGATTGTTTTGGATATTTAGGTGCTCCCATATTCGGTGCATAGACATTTATGATTGTTAGTTCTTCCTGATGGATGGACCTTGTAATTATTAGGTAGTGCCCTTCTTCATGTCTTGTGATTGTCTTTAATTTAAAGTCCAGTTTGTCTGATATAAGTATCGCTACTCCAGCTTTCTTTTGATTTCCTGTAGCATGATATATATTTCTCCATCCCCTTACTTTTAATCTGAAGGTATCTTCCCGTCTAAAATGAGTTTCTTGTAGACAGCATATAGATGGATTTTGTTTTTAATCCATTCTGCTACCCTATGTCTTTTGATTGGAGCATTCAGCCCATTTACATTCAGTGTTATTATTGAAATATGTGGGTTTAAAGTCTTTGTATCTTTTGTAGGGTTCATGTTTGTGGTGGTGTCTCTGGAATCTTTGTTCCTAGCATCCCCCTCAGGATTTCTTGTAGGGCTGGCTTCGTGGTGACAAATTCTTTCAATTTCTGTTTATTTGGAAAGGTTTTTTTTTTTTTATCTCTCCTTCTATTTTGAATGACAGGCTTGCTGGATAGAGGATTCTTGGCTGCATATTTTTACTGTTCATCACATTGAAGATCTCCTGCCATTCCTTTCTGGCCTGCCAAGTTTCAGTAGATAGGTCTGTCATCACTCTGATAGGTTTCCCTTTGTATGTGAGGGCCCTTTTCTCCCTAGCTGCTTTCAAAATTCTCTCTTTGTCCTTACATTTTGCCATTTTTACGATGATATGTCGTGCAGAAGATCGATTCAAGTTACGTCCGAGGGGAGTCCTCTGAGCCTCTTGTATTTCCACATTTACTTCCTTCCCCAGGTCAGGGACGTTCTCTGCTATAATTTGTTCCAGGACTCCTTCAGCACCTTTCCCTCTCTCTTCTTCTTCTGGGATTCCTATGATATGGATATTGTTGCATTTGACTGTGTCGCTGAGCTCTCGAATTCTTCTTTCCTGTTCCTGGATCAGTTTGTCTCTTTTTTTGTCAGCTTCTTGTTTTTCTATCATGGTGTCTTCTAAATCACTTATTCTCCTTTCTGCCTCTTCAAGCCGTGCATTGGAGGCCTCTAATTTATTATGGATCTCATTTATCGCATTTTTTAATTCTTCATGCCTATTTTTATTTTCCATTCTGTCTGTAGCCATAGTTTCTTTGATGTCCCCTATGTTTTTTTCAAGCCCTGCTATTAATTTTACCATTATTATTCTAAAATCTTGTTCAGTTATGCTGCTGATATCTGTTTGGAGCAGTTCATTAGCTGTCATTTCTCTTGGAGTTTCTTTGGAGGAGAGCTCTTTCGTTTCATCATTTTAGTTAGCTTTCTGGCTCTTGTTGGTTTTAAAGACCTGTTATGCTCTCTGTTTCTATGAGCACTGCTATATCCAAGAAGACTCTTTGACTTGCCAGGGCCTATCCTTTCAGAGACTGTTTTTTGAATGGTATCCCTCGGTCTCTCTTGTTGGGACCTTAGTTATTTTATTTTCCTATTCGTAGTGATATTTGGGACTCTTCACTTTGTGTACTCTAGCTTGTTGTTTGAGGTAGCCCTGGAAAAGAAAACAGACAGAGAAACACACAGAGAGCAGGTGCACACAAACGCACAGGCTAATTCAACTAACATGCAAAGTTAAAGGGAAAACGAAAAAGTTAAGAGAAAAGACGGAGGAGGGAGGGCGAATAATAGGGAGCATAAAATACATAAAAGGGTCAAAAAGGGGAAAAGAAAAGGAAAAAAGAAGAAAACCGATGGACAAAGAATGGTTTAAAGCATATACCTGGATTTCCCAGCTACAGTTAAATAGCCGTGTGAATGCAGTGCTGGTTGAAGAGCATAGAGAAAAAGAGAGAAGGCGAGACGAGGCAGATTTGGAAATAGAATGAACAGGCAGAAGGGATAAGAAGCTTTTTTCAAAGAGGTAAAGGGTAGAATATGGTTGGATAGGTGAGAGAAGGATGCTGGAATTATCCAGAGAAACTATATACTCTAATTACTCCTGAGAGAAATAGCTGAAAAAGTCGGTATGTGTAGAATTTACATTTACAGAATGGACCTGTTGTGATTGTTTAAGCAAGCTGGTGACCAGAGTTAATCAGGTCAGTATTTTGGGGAAAAAAGCGAGAAAAGAGAAAGAAGAAGAAAAAAAGAAAGAAAAAAGAAAGGGAAAAAAAAAAGAAAGAAGAAAAAAAAAGGAAAAAAGAAAGAGAGAAAAAAAAAGGGAGGAGGGCACCTCTCAGGCAGGGATGGGCGTGGCGTGATCCGATGCCTCAGGCGGGGGTTCTGCCTTGGCGATTGTAGGGAGGAGAGTGACTGTGCTCTAGTCCCTTCTTGAACCCCGCGCTGCAGCTCGCTTTTTTTTGGTGTGTCAACTCCCCGTTCCGGGGACACAGTCGAAATTGGTTGCACTCTTCAACCCAGGCCAGTTCCAATCTCCAAATCCCAGTCCGTGCACCCCGCTGAAATTGCCTTAGACACAGCTTCCCAGCCAAACCCCTCGGGCTATTCCAGGCTCCCTGCTGAGCTCTGGGGGCGGAGTCAGAATCGCTGCTTCCTTCTCTGGGTCAGGCTGGTGCGCATGCGCGGGGGCTTGCCTCCCAGGTCCGCGTAGCCCGAGCCCGCTGGAGTGAGGAAAACCGGGTCCCTCTATGGCTCGTCACCCGAAACACGAACTCACAGGCAAATTTCCCAGTTTTTAGCTCTTTGCCTTCCCTCTCGAGTTCCAGCCAGCCAGGAGCGCGGACGCCCGGTGTCTGCGCAGCTCTTTCAGGGGTCCCAGCCGCCCTGGAGCTACAATGGCGGCAGGCACGCCCGCGCCGCTCTGAAATCCAACCTCCAGGAGCGGCACAAAGAAGCAGTTTGTGTGCTCAGCCTCCCACAGGACCAGTTGTCGCGAGGGGACCTGGTGTGCAGGTATTTGGCAAGTACGGTCTTTCTGTGCACCGAGCGGAGGTTTTTTTCCCCCGAGTGAGGTTTTTCTGTTTCGGACTCTCTCCTTTTCCCCTCTCACTCCCCGTAGAGGGTAGAGGGGGATCGCCTCCCACCCTGGAGTCTCTGATCCCGGCCTGATTTTACCTTCCCCGGTTCGCACTCACGTTAGAAGGCTTTCTCAGTGGATTCTGCGTCCTTTTTCTCCCAGTCTCTCAGGTTTTGTAAGGTTTCCAATGGCTTCAGATCTTTTCTGTGTGATGTATGGGCGCGAGTGCAAGTACGGAGCTCCTTACTTCTCCGCCATCTTGCCCTCAAATCCATATGCTTTGGATTTTATTCTCTCTGACATTCTCAACTATCCATCTTTCTCTTTTATCTTCTGTTTCCCCTTTTCTAATGGACGTTTTTACATTGTTAGATCATACTTCCCATTGTTTAAAAAAAAAAAATCTTCCCTATCTTCCAAATTCCTCTTTAACTACTGTCCCATTTTTCTGCATAGCAAATTCTCATATCTGCCACACTTAAATAAGGAAATATGAATCAACATATATATGTAACACTTTTTACCAACTCTGATCTATGTCACATGCTCAATAAATGATAATATTGGTAGTAAAAACCGTAATAAAAATAATAATTGTAACTGACATAAAAATTTTCTTATATACCAACACAGACCTTAGCACTATAAGTAGATTATCTGAACTTGCTCCTACAACAATCTTATGAAATAGGTATTAATTTTATGCCAATTTTATAAATTATGTATCTGAAGCTTAAAAGGGTTAAATTGCTCAAGGTCATACAGCTGATAGAAAATATGACTAAGAGTTCCTTCCATTTCTGTCTGACTTCATAGCCAAAGGTCATTACTCTCTAGATCATCCCTAGTTTCCATTCCTCTAACACTCTCTATGTACTTCTATCTCATAAGAACGGATACAATTGTCCCAAAAGCAGAGGAAAAAAAATCAGGAAGAACCTCACTAAAGCTGGATAATGCTGGCACAACCTCTAGACCCCTTAGGGTTTCAGTATATAAGCAGATTCACTAGGCAAATTCAAACGAAAGTGTTAATGGTGTTCAAGGCAGGCCACCACAAAATGTGCCATGTTGGATGTGGATTATTTTGAGCTGAATACAATCAACACCCAACAGACCAAGAAGAGCTTTTTATCTCCCCCTTAGCTGCCTAAAAGAATTTAGATAGGAGGCCTACACCAGAAAGAGAGCTATTATCAAAGATAACTTTTTTTTATGTCAGACAGAATTCTCTCCAAGGCATGGCAAACATTTGTTTACCAAACATTTGTTGTCCCCATCTTCCTGTGAATTGTTTTCCTTCCTATTTGAAGCCCCAGACCTTTACTCCTTTCTCCTTAGCTCAGGATGTCATATAAACCTCCATTGCCTTACTATCTGCAAGCCTCATTCCTTTGTGGAGCCCTGTATGCCTGAAATTAAACTTGTTTTGCTCCTGCTAATCTGTTTTATGTCAATCTAATTATTAGGCCAACCAAAGAACCTAGAAAGGAAGAGGACAATTTTCCTCCCCTACAGTTTTTTATGGGGAAACACCAGGTTTAACTCACGAAATATGAGCATGAGGAAACATGCTGTGCATAGTTAAAGATGGCAGAAAAAGTTCTAATAGAGGGCACATAAAGTTTGGGAGGGAGGCCATCTCTGTGAGTCTGGGTTGGAGAAAAACAGCATAGGAACAGACCAATAATAACCTTTTGGTAGATGTATCAAACATGTACTAAATATAATGAAACTTTTGGGTAGGGAAAAAGTGTTAGCCATAATGGGACCCCAAATTTCTAAAAGGCCTTTAGACATTGAGTTATTTGTACCTAGCTAATTGTGACCTTTGTTCAGGTTTTAAATAACTCACAAGAGTTCATTTAAATAAAGCATCTAGCACAATCTCTGGTACATTATAGGAAATCAGCAATAGTGACTATTACTATTATTATTCAGGATCTTCACATAATGGTTATTGAATAAACTATAACACTACTTTTTATAGAAATTTTTATTTTATTATTTTTAATGTTTTATTTATTTTTGAGAGAGAGAGAGAACGTGAGCATCGGAGGGTCATAGAGAGAAGGAGATACAGAATCTGAAGCAGGCTTCAGGCTCTGAGAGGTCAGCACAGAGCCCGATACAGGAATCAAACCCACGAACCGTGAGATCATGACCTGAGCCAGTGGGACACTTAACTGACTGAGCCACCCAGGCGCCCCAATATAGAAATGCTTAAAGTTTCATGTTAATAGAATTCCCCATCAAAAATGAGTAATAATAGGGGTGCCTGGTTGGCTTAATCAGGTGAGGTTCCAACTCTTGATTTCAGCTGAGGTCACGATCCCACAGTCACGGGATCAAGCCCCACATGGGGCTCCACACTGAGTGTGGAATCTGCTTAGATCCTCTCTCTCTCTCTCTCTCTCTCTCTTTCTCCTTCTTTCCCCCTCTGCCCCTCTCCCACACTTCTACACTCTCTCTCTAAAATAAAAAAAATTTTAAAGAGTAATAATATACTTTTAAGCACCCACTCTACCAGGCTCAATACATGAATTATATTAACTCATTTAATCATTTCACTAATCCCTTTAAGAAGACATTATTATTTTTCTGATTTTGCAGATAAGCAAAGTGATTGTAGACACTCATGTGGTAAGTAGACCTTAGAGGCAGAATTGAACTCATGCTCTTATCTACCATTCCATAATGATCAGTATAGGTATCAATCCATTTCTCTAATGTATTATAATACTGAATTAGAAACATGAAGTGTGTGTATAAATACATGTAACAATAGCAAATAATCTAGTATGTATTTTCAACAAATAAGATTTTTGGTCAACATGCCAAAAAAAGGAGAACAAAAAGGAAACACAAGTCTGAATTAAATCCAGCTCAACACAAATAGAACAATGAGTGAGAAGTAGAAAGTATTCAGTGAATGAGGTGATGACCCACTCTACATATTAAACCTGAGGGGGATGACTAGTAGAGTTAGAATGTCCTCAAAGTTGTTCTCAATCAATAAGGAAATGTCAAGACCAGAGGGAAAAGCTCAATGTGAATGGAGGTATCAGAAGTGCTTGCAATTAGATAACAAAAAGCCAAGTGGAAAACACTGGAGGTTAGGACACATTGATTGCAAAATCAGTAACGGTATGAAATGTATAGCTTCGGATTCCTCAGAGGTTGGGGGGGGGGCGGGGGCAGAGAGAAGAAGGGACTAACTATAACCAAAGAAGGAGAAAAAATAAGTTGTAAAGGTGGGGGAGGGTTGCCTTACCTACTATGTACAAGCATTTCATGTTTATATCCACCCTTTGAGATAAATTTAATGTTCCCATTTTACATGAGAACATTGAAGCCTAGAGAGGTAAAATGAATTTTCCAAGGTCATTCAACCACTGCTGTGAAATTTAAGCACAACTTCTTAGAATCAGAATTTGAGCTTTCTTGATTTAGAAACCCATGATATTTTCATTCCCAAGGATTGCTCTGTGAGGAAAGAGCTGTATAGGTGTGAAAAGCATGTCCAAGAAGTTTAACTAAGAGAAGAAAATGCTACAGAATCTTGAGACTTCCTTCCTGCAAGCCAGATGGGATTTCTCATGCTTCAGAATGAATGGATTATGAGAGCACCAGTTATGGGACACTCAGCCTATTACAGCCTTATAGTGGTTACCTGTAGATCTTTGTTATGTTCCCCGTGTCTTTCTTCATTTTTGTATTTTCATGGCACCAAAAAATAAGATGAACTAGTGATTATTAGAAATTGAACATATGAAACACACACACACACAATTCTTTACTTAGCAAAGAATGCTAAAGGGATGCCACAAGGAGTAGGGGCAGTTAAAGCTTGTGTAACCACAGTTTTTCTAATAGGGACTATAGTTGCCAGTTATATTATTCATGCAAGTCTCTCTGCATCTAATAGATGTAAATTGTATGCTACACCATATCCTTTTATACCTGGAGTTTATATCATTATTCTGGAAGAATTTACATAATCCCTTTAAAGGGATGTTTACAGACATTGGGACTATCCTGATTCTAACTATCTCTAACAATTCCAAAATTTTAGAGTCTGTTCCTTATGAGATCATTCTCCTGATTCCAAATTATTTTTCAGTTAGGGTACTCTGGGTTGAAAGCAGTAGAAAGTCCAAGTCAAAATGACTTAATCACTAAGGAAAATGTCTCATCTCATGGAACCATTAATGTAAATCCCAAATAAGATGGTTCGAGGGCACCTGGGGGGCTTAGTCAGGTAAGCATCTGACTTTGGCTCAGGTCATGATTTCAGGGCTCCTGTAAGCCAGTCACTCATAATAAATTTCTTTCCACAGCTCTGTTTTTCTGGGGAACTCTTATATGCTACCTGTTAAAAGATTTTTCAGGGGAATATATTAATAATACATATAGAATGATTGATAAATATTAGCCTATCATATATCATTGTTATCATCCACAACTTAAAAAGTAGCTAGTTGAGGCTTAGAAAGGTTAAATAATTTAACCAACATCATACAACTAGAATGTGTCAGGGCTAGACTGTATACCCAAACTGAAACTGAGTTTCTGTCTGTTCTTAATCACTCGACCATGCTATCTGTTTTTATAGCATGAAATTGAAAAGTTCTTGTGAAACTTTGCTGCAAGGAAAGATAATAGAAAATAACACTTTGATGACTATGCTCATTACATATTTGGAACATGTATTTGAATATATATATATATTTCTACCTTGCAAAATAGTCACTAAAATGCAGAATGATCAATATAATGTACAAAGCACAACTATCACATAATAGTTGATTAATAAATTCTAGTTATGATTATTATCATAATATCTCACAAATCCAGTGTGACAGATCTTCTCCCCATTTTATCAATAAGAAAAATAAAGCTTTAAAAGAGTAAGTAATTTATCCAAGGTTGTATGTTACAAAGTAGTTATAAACCCATAAGCTTGACTGACTGGAAAGCCTGTGTATGTCTGAAAAATGCTGCATTTTGCTATTAAAAAAACAGCTGAATTTCTCTAGCCCAAAAAACAAGGCTTACTTACCATAAATGGAAAAACTTGAATACTTACAACTATTACTGTCAAGTAATGGCCTAATAATAATGAAGAAAG
Source organism: Proteles cristata cristata (assembly GCA_017311185.1). Taxonomy (NCBI): domain Eukaryota; kingdom Metazoa; phylum Chordata; class Mammalia; order Carnivora; family Hyaenidae; genus Proteles; species Proteles cristata. The sequence goes on from JAESUZ010002323.1 coordinate 283,972, forward strand.
ATTAATTGAAATTTCAGGCAAATTGATGTACTTAGAACGTTTTGCTATAAATTTTTACTTTTATTCAAGAATCATCAGTGTTTCATGTTGCAAAAAATAAAGAAATTAACATATAGCCAGGGCACTTCAATAAAGATATACATACCACAGTGATTGTGATAAATATCAAGAGAGTGAAAGATGGTGTTTGAATATGAAATCCCATGGCATAAAATTCATTTTTATAAAAATGATCTTCTTTTAATATTGTAATAATGTGGTATAGTGACCAATTTTAACTATATTTATTGTGGTGAGCAATGAATAATACATAGAATTGTCAAATCAATATGTTGTACACCTGAAACAAATATAACATTATATGTCAATATACTTCAATTTAAAAAGTTATACTTTTTCCTCTTTACTTCTACCTGCTTAAATGATATAATAATCATCTTCCAATATTAGAAGTGTTTGTGATGCAGGATGAATTAGATCTGTTGGCCCCACAGAACAGATCTAAGATTAGTGGCAGACTGTATAATATTAACAATACTAATAAGCTAACATTTATTAAGCATTTATTATCTAGCAAGCACTGTCTACATACTTTATGTGAATCATCTCATTTAATTCCAATAAAGCAAGTGATAGGTTTCATTGTACAGGTGAGTAAATACAGGCTTAGAAAAGTAGATAATTGGGGCGCCTGGGTGGCTTAGTTGGTTAAGCATCCGACTTTCGCTTAGGTCATGATCTCGCGGTTCGTGGGTTCGAGCCCCGCGTCGGGCTCTGTGCTGACTGCCAGCTCAGAGCCTGGAGCCTGTTTCAGTCTGTGACTCCCTCTCTCTCTGACCCTCCCTGCTCATGCAGTGTCTCTCTCTCTCTCTCCTAGAAATAAATAAAACATTAAAAAAAAAAAAAAAAGAAAAGTAGATAATTTTGTGAAATGATTTATGACTGATGCACAGTCGATACTAGCCTAGGATTGTTGGAATCCAAAATGGATATTCTCTATCATAATGGTATGTGTTTAATAAAAGGAAAGCTTTTAAACATAATTTCCAAAATATAGTAGGATCCCTATCACTAGAGATATAAAAGAAAGGGCTGGGAAACCACTAGACTAGTGTCTTACTGAAAAGATTCATGTATTCGTTCATGCAATCATATTCATTAAATACCTATTATGCAGAAGTCATATTATTTTACAACTTAAGGATTATATGGAAAGCAGGACTATTTCAAAAAAGCAGATTTATTTTTTTAATGTTTATTTTTGAGAGAGACAGAGAGAGCATGAGCAGGGGAGGAGCAGAGAGAGATGGAGACAATTTGAAGCAGGCTCCAGGCTCTGAGTTGTCAGCACAGAGCCCGATGTGGGGCTTGATGCATGGCTTCATAAGCTGTGAGATCATGACCTGAGCCAAAGTCAGACACTTAACCAACTGAGCCACCCAGGCACCCCATCAAGAATGCAGATTTAAATAAGACATAGAAAACAGAATGGAATGATTGTTTTTAGTTTCTCTAGTCATATAATTCTGTAACTCTTTATTTCCCCTATTCCAAATAATGACGTGGTTCCTAAAACAATTAAAACAGAAGGAACATATTACTTCATCTCCCTTAATTTTCTCTTTCCCAATTCCTATACTCCATCCCTTATTCAATACCCTGATTAGAATTAGATTAGATGCCACTCAGAATTGAGGAGTGAAATCTAGGCATTCCAACAGAGCTCTTAACTACTGATTGCTGAAATATCAAGCTGTGATATGGCATGAATTGCCCATCTCCCACATGTTTCATATTCTCCTCTGTCATTTCATCAGGGAAGGGAGATTATCTACTTTTCTGCTTGAAATCATCATTTCATTTCCTGTCTTCAGGCTGGGTAGCTTATTTATTCTGATAACAAAAGATACAGATACCACTCTTGTTTGCCCTACCTGTCAAACATTATGAGACATTTCCCTCATTAATTACTGAGCAAATTGGAAGGAGTAAGACAAGAGACACTCCAAACATAGGGATTTTCTTTCTATCTATTTATTTATCTATTGTGGTAAGAACACTTAACATGAGATCAACCTGCTCACAAACTTTGAAGTGCCCAATACACTATTGTTAACTATAGGCACAACGCTGTACAGCAGATCTCTAGAATTTATTCATCTTGCATAACTAAGTTTCTACCTTTTAAAGAGAAACTCTCCATTTCCTCCTTCCTCCAACCCCTGACAACCATCATTCTGCTTTCTGCTTCTACGAATTAATCTTTTTCTCACTCTAGATAAATACTGACTTCCATGTCTTTTGTAAAAAGGACAAGTACCAACCGTCACTATGTGATTCTTTCATAAAAACCTATTGAATTATTCAATTATATGCTTTGGGAAGAGTTTTGTAACTAAGGTTGTTCTGAAAAATTATTCATGGTCATTTTTACATTATGTGACTTCTGGCAAGGATACATTCACAAGGAAGGCTGATTCCATACTCATTAGATTCCATTTATATGGTGAATTTGATTGGAAAATGGCAATTGATTATTATAAGGTTGGACAGTAAGTGTTACAATCCAATTCATATTTTTTAAAGACAGGTGTAGGTCATTCCACAGTGACAGAAAAGCAAGAGTACTTCATGTGGCAATAAAAAAATTTTCAATGATTCTACCATTCTGTGATGTGGTCTGGCACCAGCTTGGTCCATAGAGCTGTGAAAATAACATACACTAAAGGCTTGCTTTTGGACTTTCTAATTCAGGAAACCTAGGGTAAGTACAAATATCACAAATGTGTTTGAAGTCTTCAGTAAGTCTGATGTGTGCCCCCAGTGAAGAAGACTGATTTGTCTGCTACAGACAAAAGTCCATAGCATAGTCACTAGAGTCATCATCATAGCTAACTCCTGCTTAGCACCACATACCAGCCCCATCTCCACTTCAGTACATATGCCTAAGTAATGCTGTGCTACTTGTGGTTTTTTGGAATCATGGTGCATTTGTTCATGATGTCCCCTTCCCTGGAATAAACTTTCCCGCTTGGAGCAGTCTACTCCTATTTCAAGACCCAGTCCAAAAATGATCACCTCACAATACTCTGGTTTCTCTTCAGATCGTATAAATCTTTCACCTTTTACAAAAATGATCACCTCACATTTTTTCCTAGATACTCCCAAGAAAACATCCTGTTCTAATTCCTCAGGCTACCTTATAATTTAAAAATACATATATTTCAATTAATACACTGTATTGTCACTATTTGTCTAAATCGCTGTCTTCTCTGCTAGGCTATGAGCTCCTAGAAAGCCCATAACATGTTCATTATTTTATCCAAAGCACTTATAACTGTGTTCTGCCAGAGAGAGAGAGAGAGAGAGAGAGAGGAACCAAGAAAGAGACTCTTAACTATAGAGAACAAACTGATGGTTACCAGAAGGGCAGTGGATGGGGGCATGGATTAAATAGGTGATGGGGATTAAGGAGTGCACTTGTGATGAGCACTGGGTGATGTATAGAAGTGCGAAATGACTATACTGTATAACTGAAACTAATATAAGACTGTATGTTAACTAACTGCAATTAAAATACAAACTTAAAAAAATTTTTAAAGCCATGCTTTGCCAAAGACAGGTTACTAAAGTAATATTTGTTGAATTTTTTTAAAGAAATGAGGGAAGGAAGGAATGGCATCACCATTCATCCAGTCTTTCAGGCCAAACACTTCAAACCTAGACTCTTCTGCTACTCTGTTACTGTAGTATCAGAATCCACTGTTAGATTTGTTCTAATGATCTAGATTTGTTTCTCTCCTCCTCCACTGCAACTGCATACATTTTCTTCCACAGACTAGTGGCACCTTAATGTCCTCCTATAACATCCACGATGTTCTGCAAACAGTCTCAATGCCATATCATGCCATACAAAGCTTTGCGTGGCTCTGTGTCCACCTGACTATAAGCCTTGATTCCTACCATTCCCACAAACACAGTTACAGTCCCCTCATGTGGCTCTATGCAGGCCTCCAAAGGAGACCATTAATTTCTGTCTTGTTTCTATGTTTTTGCATCTATTTCCTCTCTTCTTAGAATCTCTTTCCTTCTTCTCTGGCCACATAAAAAATTACCACCATTTTAAAAAAATTTCAGTTCAGCTACTTACCTTCCCTGGAAAGGCACAGCTAATCCTTACCCTCCTAGATTGGACTACAGGCACAGTCCTTTTCCTGCTTCCCTTAACTCCCAGTGCATCCTTCTAGGCTCAGGTCATTGCAACCACTGACTTATGTGTCTGTCTTTACCAATAAACTGAGAAATCTTCTAAGATAGAGACTCTGAAACCTACTACAAAACTATTTCATGGGATTCTGATAAACTATCAGCTGTTTGTAGAATGTAACTCAAGACTTATCTCACATAAATTTGTTTTAAATGCATTTAATGTGAAGGAGGTAAATATAGTTTTTCTTAAATTAATATCACATGGAGGGGCACCTGGGTTGCTCAGTTGGTTAAGCATCTGACTTCGGCTCAGGTCATGATCTCAGGGTTTGTGAGTTCAAGCCTCACATCAATCTCTGTGCTGACAGCTCAGAGTCTGAAGAGTCTGCTTTGGATTCTGTGTCCCTCTCTCTCTGCCCCTCTCTCTCTCTCACACTCTGTCTCTATCAAAAATAAATAAAACATTGAAGGAAATTTTTTAAATATATCACATGGAAAACATTGTAATGAGAGATGAAGTTTGAGATTAAAAATCAAGAGCCATTATATCAGGAAATCATATCTCGTAAGGAGATTTTGCAGATTGTACCTCCAGAAATGAAGGCTTTTCATAATATAAGCATGGTGCCAGACACAAGGAACCCAAAGATGACCAAGACAAGGCTCCCATAATTAAGGACCTGGCTTGGCAAGCTGCATTTATAATTAACTAAAAAATTAACAACAAAATCATCAGTGTTGACCAATACTCTTCTGGCATGTGATCAGAAGCAACGTTTGCACTGAGCCCTAGAAATCTAAACAAATGTATATTTTCTCCCTTTTTTTATGGCTATGAATTATGCTTGATTAAAAATCTCTACAAGATTCTTTCATTCACTCAATAATTCACTCATTTAATAAATATCTCCTGACCATGTACCACATCAGGCACTTTGCCAAGCACAGATGGTACAAGAATACAATAAGATAAATACTTTTCCTCAGAGGCATTTTCAATGAAAACAGATAAACACAAGAAACACAGCAAACCTAAAAGCAAAGTAAATATAACTCTGCCTGGGGATCATGAAAAGCTTCTCAGTGAAGATAATATTTAACTTCAGTATTGAAAAAGGAGTTAGAGTTTGCCAGAAGTTTTATTATCAGAGGTGATGATAGAGATGGATATGGAATTTGTCTTTATGGTGCATGCTAACCAGTATGAGCCTCTAGTGGTGCAACACCATTAACAACACACAAAGGTGACAATTATCCTAGGCATAGCTGTTCTGGCATCTTCTGACTAGAATCCCTTATTTTCCAGGCACTTGAATTTAAACAAAAGTTCTCCTAACATAGATTCCTCAGGAACGCTAATGTCAAGTTATTCATCTTCTGTATTTTACACATATTGACTAAAGGATTTTCAACAAACTTTTGTATATGTGCGGGGAACACTAAGCAAGCTATTTGTCTATTCCATAAAAACTTTAACTTGAAGATAAATTTATGGACTCTAGATTTTGCTAACATGGGCTTTTGGGTGCCTTCCAAAGAGTAAAATATAGAGATTCATGGAAAAGAAAGTCTCACAATACTTTCAAAAAGTAGAAGACATTTCAGTCAATAGTCAGCCAATATATTTTAAATTCCTCTCTGGGACAAATAAGGGGGAAGACTCATGCAATATACAAACTTTTTTTCTTCTTAAATGTGATTTTTCTAATCATAAAGGAATAGACTCACACTGTGGAAAACAGAAAATACAGGGAAAAAATAATGATCATAACTTTTGTCAATGAACACTTTGCGCACTGTGCTTCACATACTATCTCATATAATCTTCACCATAACTCCATGAGGTAAATATTACAATGATTATCATTTTATAGTAAATGAAAAGAGGCCTAAAGAGACCAAGAGATACAAGCAAGGGACAGCACCAGATGACAAACTTAAAATAACTGGCTCCAGAACCCTCACATCTACTCATCTTCTACAAGTTTGCCACCACTTCATCTAATTGCAGATTTCCTCCTTTTTTGTAATTCACTTTAATGATATCTCTTTACATGTTTGTACCAGGCACTATATTTTAGGTGCTGGAGATACAGAAGTAAGGGCAGTCTCTGGCTATGACCAATCTTTATTCTAGTGGAAGTGGTGGACAATGTACAAGTAATTACAAATGTGATGGATATAACAAAGGAAACGTGGTTTGGGAGCTTATAATAAGAGGAACTAAATTTAGCCTGATGGACCACACAATGATTTCCCCAGTCATCTCTCTTTACATTTGCTATGTATAGTTGATTTACTATTTCTGAATTTTCAATGTTACTTTGTTCATTTAACACTATATTCTAAGTGTTTCCTGAGTGATTGTGATTTTTTTAGTTACTTACATAATATTTTCATTTAGGAATGCATCAATTAGCCATTTCCATTATTGAATATTTTAGTAGTTTCCTATTTTTCTTTGTTACAAACAATAATATAGTTAACATCCTTGTGCGTAAAGCATTTTCTATATGTCAAATTATCTAAAGATAATGTCCTTAGGAAAAAGAATCCCCAAATTAGAAGGCTACAGATACCTAGGGTATTATAGGATCTCAAAAATGTACTTGCTAAATAAGTAAATACAGACATGAAAGGAAAAACAAAAAATTATCACTATTTCAGTTTGAAATAGATGTATGGTTGTTCTAAGAGGTAAGAATGGGTTTCTAAACTGTTCCTATAACTCAAGTCCAAACTGTCATTAATGACATTGAAATAAAAAGTGGTTAGCACCTCATCAAATACACTTCTGTTTCTAATTTTGTACAGAACAACATTGCTTCATTAGCATAATGTGAGACCCCCCTCCTTGATCATCAATGCCTAGAATCAAAACACTGAGTGCCCCATTACGACCCAGAGGTACTGATGAATATGAATTTGACACACACTCCCTGACACTGCCGTCAAAGGAAAAGAGCTCTGAAGACCAGTAATGTGACCATAAACATGTTTCTTAATTCCTTACGTTCCAATTTCTATATCCAAAAAATTAGGAATGGTATCTCTAGAGGGCTTTGGGGCTGTCAAGAACATTGAAAGTTAAATGAGGAGCGGTATACACTCGCTGTCCACCAATTATGCATCAGGTACTTGTAAGGTCCATCTTATGCTACATGTAATAGCTAACCATGGGGACTCAACTTTCAAACCATTTCAATAAAGAAAAGACTGTGGAGGAAACAGGAGAAGGGGATGATAGCAAAAGATACAAAATTTCTTCTTGAGACGATAAAAGTGATCTAAAATTGACTAGAGTGATGGGTACACTGATGTGTGAACCCCACAGAAACCAATCAATTGTACACTTTATTTTTTTTTAATGTTAAAATTAAAATTTTTTAATGTTTATTTTATTTATTTCTGAGAGAGAGAGAGAGACAGCGTGAGCAGGGGAGGGTCAGAGAGAGAGGGAGACACAAAATCTGAAGCAGGCTCCAGGCTCTGAGCTAGGTGTCAGCACAGAGCCTGATGTGGAGCTCGAACCCACGAACCATGAGATCATGACCTGAGCCAAAGATGCTTAACCAACTGAGCCACCCAGGCGCCCCTCAAATGTACACTTTAAATGGGTGAATTCTATGAGATGTAGATTATATCTCAATAAAATAGTTTTAAAAAAGGGAGATGGAAAAAGGACAAATACGAAATCTAAGAGCGCACCTAAAGGAACTAGAGGGAGAGCAACAGGAGCACCCCAAACCCAATAGAAGAGAAATAATAAAAATCATGGAAGAAATAAACAATATAGAAACCAAAAAAGCAGTTGAACAGATCAACAAAACCAAGAGTTAGTTTTTTTGAAAAAAATAAACAAAATTGACAAACATCTAGCCAGGCTTCTCAAAAAGAAAAGAGAGGGCACCCAAATAGACCAAATCATGAATGAAAATGGACTTATTCAACCAATCCCTCAGAAAAAGAAGCAATTATCAGGGAATACTATGAAAAATCATATGCCAATAAACTGGACAACTTAGAAGAAATGGACAAATTCCTAAACACTCACTACCAAAATTCACACAGAAAGAGATAGAAAATCTGAACAGACCCATAACTAGTGAGTTAATCAAATCAGTTATCAAAAATCTCCAACAAATAAGAGCTCTGGGCCAGATGGCTTCCATGGAGAATTCTACCAGACATTTAAAACAGAATTAATCCCAATTCTTCTCAAGCTATTCCAAAAAAAAACAGAAAATGAATGAAAACTTCTGGACTCATTTTACGAAGCCAGCATCACTCTGATTCCCAAGCCAGACAGAGACCCAAACAAAAAAGAGAACTACAGGCCAATATCCTTGATGAATACGGATGCAAAAATCCTCAACAAGATACTTGCAAATTGAATCCAACAGCACATAAAAAGAATTATCCACCAAGATCAAGTGGGATTCATTCCTGGGTTACAGGGCTGGTTCAATATTCACAAATCAATCAATGTGATACATCACATTACCAAAAGAGAAGATAAAAACCATATGATCCTGTCGAAAGATGCAGAAAAAGCACTTGACAAAATACAGCATCCCTTCTTAATAAAGACCCTTGAGAAAGTCAGGATAGAAGAAACTTACCTAAACATCATAAAAGCCATCTACGAGAAGCCTTCAGCTAACATCATCCTCAACGCAGAAAAATGGAGAGCTTTCCCCCTGAGATCAGGAACACGACAGGGATGTCCACTCTCACCACTGCTGTATAACATTGTACTGGAAGCCCTAGCATCAGTAAACAGACAACAAAAGGAAATAAAAGGCTTCAGAATTGGTAAAGAAGAAGTCAAACTTTCACTTTTTGCAGACAACATGATACTCTACATAATAAATCCGAAAGACTCCACCAGAAGCCTACTAGAACTCATCCATTAATTCAACAATGTTGCAGGATACGAAATCAATGTACAGAAATCGGCTGCATTTTTATACACCAATAATGAACAAACAGAAAGAAAAATTAAGAAACTGATCCCATTCACAATTGCACAAAAAAACATAAAATACCTGAGAATAAACCTAACCAAAGATATAAGAGATCTGTGTGATGATAACTATAGAAAACTTATGAAGGAAACTGAAGAAGACACACAAGAAATGGAAAAACATTTCATGCTCGTGGGTCTGAAAAATATTGTTAAAATGTTATTACTACCCAAAGCACTCTACACATTCAATGCAATTCCAATCAAAATGGCACCAGCATTCTTCTCAAAGCTAGAACAAACAATCCTAAAATTTGTATGGAACCACAAAAGACCCCAAATAGCCAAAGTAATATTGAAGAAGAAAACCAAAACAGGAGGTATCACCATCCCAGACTTTAGCTTCTACTACAAAGCTGTCATCATCAAGACAGCATGGTACTGGCACAAAAACAGACACATAGACCAATGGAACAGAATAGAGAACTGAGAATTGGACCCACAAATGTATGGCCAACTAATCTTTGACAAAGCAGGGAAGAGTATCCAATGGAAAAAAGACAGCCTCTTTAACAGATGGTGCTGGGAGAACTGGACAGCAACACGCAGAAGAATGAAACTACATCATTTTCTCACACCATAAACAAAAATAAACTCAAAATGGATAAAGGACCTGAATGTGAAACAGGAAACCATCAAAACCCTAGAGGAGAAAGCAGGAAAAAAACTCCTTGACCTAAACCGCAGCAATTTCTTACTTGACACATCCCCAAAGGCAAGGGAATCAAGAGCAAAAATGAACTACTGGGACTTCATCAAGACAAAAAGCTTCTGTACAGCAAAGGAAACAATCCATAAAACTAATAGGCAACTGACGGAATGGGAAAAGATAGTTGCAAATGACATAGCAGATAAAGGGCTAGTATCCAATATCTATAAGGACCTCATCAAACTCCACACCTGAAAAACAAATAATCCAGTGAAGAAATGGGCAGAAGACATGAACAGACACTTCCTCGAAAGAGGACATCCAGATGGCCAGCAATCACATGAAACTGAAACGCCCAGAATTCGAGAGAACCCCAAAAACAGACCACCAGAGACCAGAGTCAAAGCCAAGCGGCAAGGGTTGTTTATTTGCAGGTTCGAACCCGGTCCTCCGCGCAGTCACTCGTTGACGGTGACGCTGAGAGGCCCTGAACAAAGCCTCTGCAGCCTTTTTATAGACAGAAGTAAACAAGTCATGGGGAGGGACAGATTTCCATGGTTACAAGTTTGCCATTGGTTAACATTCAAATGTGAACATATACCGTATCTGATTGGTTCCCGCCATCAGGTTTGGCTGGATCTAATTACAACATTTGGGATACCTTTGAATTCAGTCTATCATAGAGCGAGTTTAAAGTCTTGTTTGGCGACTAACAGGTTAACATCTCTCTCTCCAGGCCCTTCTCTCAGCAAGGTGGGGGGTGGCTGCTGGCCTTTTGGGAGTGGGGCGGCGGGGAAGCAAGCCTTAAGCTTTGTTACAGAAGCAGAGAGAGCTGGTTAGGTGTTAGCTTCCCGCAGCGCAGGCATTTGCTCAGAAGTGGAAAAGCTGGTTAAGTTTATTTAGGCCTGGGGCTATGTGCAGCCCGAGGTTTCTTTTAATGGAGGACTTAATTTTTGGCTCTACATTCCCCCCTTCTCTTGTGTATTTGAAGGCCCAATCATGGGTCTTCGGTCGGATCCCAATCATTAGGGTGGCGATACTGCAACCTAAGTATTATGGGGTGTATTGTCCCCGGACATTCTTGCATGAAGGCAAGCAATCTAGTTAAATGACAAAATCTAAATCTCAGATGGACATACATTGTTAAGGATTTGGCAAGAGTTCAGTATGATGCAATTGCCATAGAAATTTAATTATTTTTGTGACATATAATAACTCTTATAACAAAACATTAAAACTTTAGGATTTACATATATATTTGGGCAGTAATAGCACTTACCCATGCAATATAACCTAAGGTTTACTGTTATGTATAGTGTTTTTCCAAGTAACCTAGCATTTTAGATAAAAGGGCCTAATTGGCCAAAAGACCCCCTTTTTTTACTGTTTAAATCCTGGGAAGTTTGTTAAAACCTTAGGAAGCTATAAAGCGTATCCTAAATAGGATTACAGATCATTACAAACCTTAAAGCTTTTTTTATTCAACCAAAGTGGCAATAATAGATCTTGACATAATATAGAAACCAACCAATTAGAAACCAACATTGGTTGGGGTAGCTCCTTTAACATTGAGAATATTTAACTATGCAATCAAAGACCTGATAAAGATGAAACCTAAAGCTTCGGGTTTTCTTGGCAGAAAAAGGAGAAAACTTTTGTTTACATTGTCTTATCAAGAGCAGATTTACAATCCAAGAAAACTTTGTCTTTTGACCGGAGAGAAAAGCAGAGTTTTAACCTTATACCAGTGTACTTTTCAAATTCCATTCATTTCAACCAGTCTATCCTGAGCACATATAAAATTCCTTTTCAAAGATTTCCCTTCACAGACCTTCTACATCTTTCCTTTGCCTTTAAACTTTGTCCCAAAGCCATTTCTCTCTAAGCAACCAGTCTTATTTAGGACAAAATTACTTTCTTTTACCCTCAACAAAAATGTATTTCCATTTCTTATATCCTTTTTTTATGGATCTCTCAGTTTTTTTATATACAGGGTTGCTTTCCATCAGTCTTAAGTACACTTAGCAGAATTTTAACTTGGGAAACCTTAGTCTCTAATTGAGGACCTAGTAACCAATTGAGAGGTGTTTACATTAGAATTTTTAAATCACTTTTTTAAAAGGTCTAAATAGTCTTACTTTTTCTGCAATAGGAAGCTGAAAACTCAAACCTATGTTTAGTAACTATGTATTTTATTTTGATAGAAGTCATGCAATTCAGGCCAGACATGTTTTCAAAAGGAGTTAGAATGCAAAGGGAGGAGAGCTATCCAGTCTCCGCCAGTCTCCAAGGTCAATTTAATTAAGGTCTCTTTTAGAGTTCTATTTATTTCTTTTTTTATCTGTCCTGAACTCTGGGGTCTGTATGCACAGTGTAATTTCCAATTAATCCCCAGGGCCGTGGCTAAATTCTGGCTTACTTTGGACACAAATACAGGTCCGTTGTCTGACCCTATCATCTGAGGAAAGCCATATCTTATGAAGATGTCTTTCAGGAATTTCTCACGTTTGGTTGGGAGTGCTCGGCGGGCGGTGGTTCCTCAGCTCCTTGGTAGGTGTTTTTCCTTATCAAGGGCCATTACTTTACCGTGGAGATCCCAGAGCTAGCCATCCGCAATGAAGAGGAGCTTAACAAGCTGCTAGAGTCTAGGTCAAATCCCGCATCTGGTGTCAGCAGCGTTTCAGGCAAGCCTTTAAGTGCGTGGTGGTCGGCGATGGGTGAGTGCGCCTTGCGGAGGCCATGGGTTGGGCGGGGACGCCCCCGGAGACTTTGCCCGGGCTGGGGCTGGGCGCATGGCTCCGGGGATGTGGGAGCCACGGGGGTGCAGGCGGCTGGCTTGGGGCCTGTGCCGTGGCCCTCATGCCCTGATGTCCCTACCGCGCGCTCCTCAGAATGTTGAGCCCAGTGTCCATTAGGAACTCAGTGGATCGCCCTTTTACTTTTAGGGTTACCCTGGGTTTGGGGAGGGGTGCCGAACCCCGTTTCCCCTAGTCACTGTCATTTCCCATTACTAGAATGAGAGTTTCAGATTTATTCTTGGGGCATTCTTTGGCCCAATGTTCTTTCTCTTTGCCGTAGGCGCATTGATTTTTGCTTAATTGGGGGCGCCCCTCGAGCCGCTGGGAGTTCTCCTTACCTTCTTTTCCTGGAGCCAACTGTCTGAGGCGTCTTTTCTGGTCCTCCGGTTCCGCAGTTCCCGCGAGTAGCATCTTGGCTAGACCCTGGTTTTGTCTCTTTTCAGCCTTTATCTGCTTGTCCTCTGCACTGTCCCTGCTGCTGTGTACCCTCTCTGCCACGACCACTAGACCTTGGAGGCTCTTTTTCCTAGACGTTCTAGTTTCTGAAGTTTTCTCCAATTGTTGGGAGCAGACTGACAAAAGCCATGGCCACCGCAGCTAAGTTTTGCTGGGGCCTCTGGATCTATAGGAGTGCACTGGCGGAATGTCTTTATTACTCTCTTAAGGAACGCTGTGGGGCTTTCCTCTGGTCCCTGACTGACAATGTAGGCTTGCGAGCTGCAGCCTTGAGACCTCCCAACAGAGTCTGGCGGTAGACGAAGAGACTCTCCTTACCTTTAGCCAAGTTGTAGTTTCAATCTGGCCATGCCAGGGGAAACCTAGCGTCATTTTGAGCCTGGTCAGGACCACTCCAGGAACTCTAGTGGGCCCAGGAACCAATTTTCTGGGTTCAGACTGGATTATTTTCCATTTCTCAGTACTGAACATGCCGGGAGCCACACTGGCCTCTCTGGATGGCAGTCGCAGCAAGGAAATGGCAGTGTTTGCATAGCTTCAGCCATGAGAAATGAAAACTGGCATCTCCCTCTGCCACTACTGGCTCGTGCTGGATATAAGCCTACTGGTATTGACCAGGCCTCACAATATTCCATATTAGACTCATATTCTGAACACAGACTGAACATAGATACCTCATAAGGAAAAGTATATTCCTGCCTTTACAAAAGAGACTTTAGATGAAAGCTCTGTGGGCAATTGTCAAAAGGCTCTTCCTATGGGCCTTGCAGACCCAAGACTTAGACAATAAAGGGTGTTAAGAACACAAGAGTTACAATTTAGCCTGGCCCCGAGACAAAGAGTCTAATCCAAAGCTTAGATATAGATAAGGGCAGAACATAAGTTACTACATTTATCTTTGCTAATTGCTGAAGCATAGCAGCCCCTTCCTCAAGGCCCACATTCCACGAATATTTTCCCTTATACTGGCAACTGGGATGAGGATAGATAAGAGTAACTAAAACATAACCCAGGCGCAAAGACTGTCATATTTACGGCCCCCATGGTGCTTGCACATTCAGCATCAAGGAAAAGGCTCATTCAAGCAATTTAGGAATAAGCCTAATAAACATTTTACAAATAATTAGCCCTTGTAAAAATTCTGTCTTCTGATGTTATAGTATCGTTTAACCTTAAAATAAAGACACCAAAACCAACAGGACAGAGATGACTGCCTGGTGATCAGAAAGAATCTCAGGGCTCTCTCATTCTCTTTTGCTGACACCGTCTATCCTTCAGGGACTCCTGGACCTGTCGGAGCCGGCGCGGCCTCCGACATGAACAGAACCTGCAACAATTCACGGCGGCTTCGGGTCCCTTGGGCGGGGCCCATTTCCCCAGGGCCGCTGGGTCCGGTGGGGCAGGGGGCCCCTGTGGTTCGGGTGGCGCCTTTGTTCCTCCTGCTGGGTCCTGTGGAGGAGGTTGCCTAAGGAGGGGGAGAAGTTAATTTTTCCTCCGTTTCGCCCTGTAAGAAAGGGTAGAGCGGCGCAGAGGGTTCAGTTTTCCTTTTCGGCAGCTCCAAAGCCCGGGAGGGCGGGTGCTTTTTAGTCACCGCCAGGGTGTCAGGTTTCTGTGGAGGCAAGAAACTTTTAATCCAAGGGGGTGGGTTATCAACCAGATCAGCCCAAACCATGATGTCCGGTGGCCATTTCACATTGAAAGTGGGCCATTCTGTGCAGCAGTAAGTTTAAAATGGACCCTTCCTAACAGTCACTGAGAGGTTATGGGCTAACATTAAGTCTAGGGGTTTGGATGAAGTCTGTCTCATAACGTCAGTCTCAGTCACAAGGTAATAAACACCAACAGAGAAAATTGACAATTCGACATAGACATACACAGAGAGAGACTGATAACAGAGTCCGCTGTGCACAGACACAGACACAGAGAGACCGATAGTAGAGTTCGCTGCGCACAAACACAGAGACACAGAGACCGATAACAGAGTTCGCTGCACACAAACACAGAAGGCTAGCCAACAGAAGAAGGCGCCGGCCTCGAACCGGTGCGCCCCCCAGAAGAAGGCGCCGGCCTCGAACCGGTTCGCCCCCCAGAAGAAGGCGCCGGCCTCGAACCGGTGCGCCCCCAGAAGAAGGCGCCGGCCTCGAACCGGTGCGCCCGCCGGCCTCGAACCGGCTCACCCGCCGGCCTCGAACCGGCTCGCCCGCCGGCCTCGAACCGGCTCACCAGATGGGCACCGTAGGACGTCTCCTCGGTCCCTACCGACTGCTCTATAGCGCGTCCGCCAGAGCCAGTACAGTCCCCGATGCAGATTCCGCGGGGCAGAAACCGAAACAAACAGATAAGACAGAAACTGATGCTGAGACAAACAGACAGACAGAGCCGGCTCACTTACCGATCGGTCTTAGGAACAACCCGTTGACTTGGGGTCTGGTGGGTCTGGAGGGGAAATATCCCACGCGAGCCCCCATATGAAACGCCCAGAATTCGAGAGAACCCCAAAAACAGACCACCAGAGACCAGAGTCAAAGCCAAGCGGCAAGGGTTGTTTATTTGCAGGTTCGAACCCGGTCCTCCGCGCAGTCACTCGTTGCCGGTGACGCTGAGAGGCCCTGAACAAAGCCTCTGCAGCCTTTTTTATAGACAGAAGTAAACAAGTCATGGGGAGGGGGACAGATTTCCATGGTTACAAGTTTGCCATTGGTTAACATTCAAATGTGAACATATACCGTATCTGATTGGTTCCCGCCATCAGGTTTGGCTGGATCTAATTACAACATTTGGGATACCTTTGAATTCAGTCTATCATAGAGCGAGTTTAAAGTCTTGTTTGGCGACTAACAGGGCCCTTCTCTCAGCAAGGTGGGGGGTGGCTGCTGGCCTTTTGGGAGTGGGGCGGCGGGGAAGCAAGCCTTAAGCTTTGTTACAGAAGCAGAGAGAGCTGGTTAGGTGTTAGCTTCCCGCAGCGCAGGCATTTGCTCAGAAGCGGAAAAGCTGGTTAAGTTTATTTAGGCCTCACAATAGAAGTCATGCAATTCAGGCCAGACATGTTTTCAAAAGGAGTTAGAATGCAAAAGGGAGGAGAGCTATCCAGTCTCCGCCAGTCTCCAAGGTCAATTTAATTAAGGTCTCTTTTAGAATTCTATTTATTTTTTTATCTGTCCTGAACTCTGGGGTCTGTATGCACAGTGTAATTTCCAATTAATCCCCAGGGCCGTGGCTAAATTTTGGCTTACTTTGGACACAAATACAGGTCCATTGTCTGACCCTATCATCTGAGGAAAGCCATATCTTATGAAGATGTCTTTCAGGAATTTCTCACGTTTGGTTGGGAGTGCTCGGCGGGCGGTGGTTCCTCAGCTCCTTGGTAGGTGTTTTTCCTTATCAAGGGCCATTATTTTACTGTGGAGATTCCGGAGCTAGCCATCCGCAATGACGAGGAGCTTAACAAGCTGCTAGAGTCTAGGTCAAATCTCGCATCTGGTGTCAGCAGCGTTTCAGGCAAGCCTTCAAGTGCGTGGTGGTCGGCGATGGGTGAGTGCGCCTTGCGGAGGCCACGGGTTGGGCGGGGACGCCCCCAGAGACTTTGCCCGGGCTGGGGCTGGGCGCATGGCTCCGGGGATGTGGGAGCCACGGGGGTGCAGGCGGCTGGCTTGGGGCCTGTGCCGTGGCCCTCATGCCCTGATGTCCCTACCGCGCGCTCCTCAGAATGTTGAGCCCAGTGTCCATTAGGAACTCAGTGGATCACCCTTTTACTTTTAGGGTTACCCTGGGTTTGGGGAGGGGTGCCGAACCCCGTTTCCCCTAGTCACTGTCATTTCCCATTACTAGAATGAGAGTTTCAGATTTATTCTTGGGGCATTCTTTGGCCCAATGTTCTTTCTCTTTGCCGTAGGCGCATTGATTTTTGCTTAATTGGGGGCGCCCCTCGAGCCGCTGGGAGTTCTCCTTACCTTCTTTTCCTGGAGCCAACTGTCTGAGGCGTCTTTTTCGGTCCTCCAGTTCCGCAGTTCCCGCGAGTAGCATCTCGGCTAGACCCTGGTTTTGTCTCTTTTCAGCCTTTACCTGCTTGTCCTCTGCACTGTCCCTGCTGCTGTGTACCCTCTCTGCCACGACCACTAGATCTTGGAGGCTCTTTTCCCTAGACGTTCTAGTTTCTGAAGTTTTCTCCAATTGTTGGGAGCAGACTGACAAAAGCCATGGCCACCGCAGCTAAGTTTTGCTGGGGCCTCTGGATCTATAGGAGTGCACTGGCGGAATGTCTCTATTATTCTTTTAAGGAACGCTGTGGGGCTTTCCTCTGGTCCCTGACTGATAATGTAGGCTTGCGAGCTGCAGCCTTGAGACCTCCCAACAGAGTCTGGCGGTAGACGAAGAGACTCTCCTTACCTTTGGCCAAGTTGTAGTTTCAATCTGGCCATGCCAGGGGAAACCTAGCGTCATTTTGAGCCTGGTCAGGAGTGGGAACTCTAGTGGGCCCAGGAACCAATTTTCTGGGTTCAGACTGGATTATTTTCCATTTCTCAGTACTGAACATGCCGGGAGCCACACTGGCCTCTCTGGATGGCAGTCGCAGCAAGGAAATGGCAGTGTTTGCATAGCTTCAGCCATGAGAAATGAAAACTGGCATCTCCCTCTGCCACTACTGGCTCGTGCTGGAAATAAGCCTACTGGTATTGACCAGGCCTCACAATATTCCATATTAGACTCATATTCTGAACACAGACTGAACATAGATACTTCATAAGGAAAAGTATATTCCTGCCTTTACAAAAGAGACTTTAGATGAAAGCTCTGTGGGCAATTGTCAAAAGGCTCTTCCTATGGGCCTTGCAGACCCAAGACTTAGACAATAAAGGGTGTTAAGAACACAAGAGTTACAATTTAGCCTGGCCCCCGAGACAAAGAGTCTAATCCAAAGTTTAGATATAGATAAGGGCAGAACATAAGTTACTACATTTATCTTTGCTAATTGCTGAAGCATAGCAGCCCCTTCCTCAAGGCCCACATTCCACGAATATTTTCCCTTATACTGGCAGCTGGGATGAGGATAGATAAGAGTAACTAAAACATAACCCAGGCGCAAAGACTGACATATTTACGGCCCCCATGGTGCTTGCACATTCAGCATCAAGGAAAAGGCTCATTCAAGCAATTTAGGAATAAGCCTAATAAACATTTTACAAATAATTAGCCCTTGTAAAAATTCTGTCTTCTGATGTTATAGTATCGTTTAACTTTAAAATAAAGACACCAAAACCAACAGGACAGAGATGACTGCCTGGTGATCAGAAAGAATCTCAGGGCTCTCTCATTCTCTTTTGCTGACACCGTCTATCCTTCAGGGACTCCTGGACCTGTCGGAGCCGGTGCGGCCTCCGACATGAACAGAACCTGCAACAATTCACGGCGGCTTCGGGTCCCTTGGGCGGGGCCCATTTCCCCAGGGCCGCTGGGTCCGGTGGGGCAGGGGGCCCCTGTGGTTCGGGTGGCGCCTTTGTTCCTCCTGCTGGGTCCTGTGGAGGAGGTTGCCTAAGGAGGGGGAGAAGTTAATTTTTCCTCCGTTTCGCCCTGTAAGAAAGGGTAGAGCGGCGCAGAGGGTTCAGTTTTCCTTTTCGGCAGCTCCAAAGCCCGGGAGGGCGGGTGCTTTTTAGTCACCGCCAGGGTGTCAGGTTTCTGTGGAGGCAAGAAACTTTTAATCCAAGGGGGTGGGTTATCAACCAGATCAGCCCAAACCATGATGTCCGGTGGCCATTTCACATTGAAAGTGGGCCATTCTGTGCAGCAGTAAGTTTAAAATGGACCCTTCCTAACAGTCACTGAGAGGTTATGGGCTAACATTAAGTCTAGGGGTTTGGATGAAGTCTGTCTCATAACGTCAGTCTCAGTCACAAGGTAATAAACACCAACAGAGAAAATTGACAATTCGACATAGACATACACAGAGAGAGACTGATAACAGAGTCCGCTGTGCACAGACACAGACACAGAGAGACCGATAACAGAGTTCGCTGCGCACAGACACAGACACAGACACAGAGAGACCGATAGTAGAGTTCGCTGCGCACAAACACAGAGACACAGAGACCGATAACAGAGTTCGCTGCGCACAAACACAGAAGGCTAGCCAACAGAAGAAGGCGCCGGCCTCGAACCGGTGCGCCCCCCAGAAGAAGGCGCCGGCCTCGAACCGGTTCGCCCCCCAGAAGAAGGCGCCGGCCTCGAACCGGTGCGCCCCCAGAAGGCGCCGGCCTCGAACCGGTGCGCCCGCCGGCCTCGAACCGGCTCACCCGCCGGCCTCGAACCGGCTCGCCCGCCGGCCTCGAACCGGCTCACCAGATGGGCACCGTAGGACGTCTCCTCGGTCCCTACCGACTGCTCTATAGCGCGTCCGCCAGAGCCAGTACAGTCCCCGATGCAGATTCCACGCGGCAGAAACCGAAACAAACAGATAAGACAGAAACTGATGCTGAGACAAACAGACAGACAGAGCCGGCTCACTTACCGATCGGTCTTAGGAACAACCCGTTGACTTGGGGTCTGGTGGGTCTGGAGGGGAAATATCCCGGACGAGCCCCCATATGAAATGCCCAGAATTCGAGAGAACCCCAAAAACAGACCACCAGAGACCAGAGTCAAAGCCAAGCGGCAAGGGTTGTTTATTTGCAGGTTCGAACCCGGTCCTCCGCGCAGTCACTCGTTGCCGGTGACGCTGAGAGGCCCTGAACAAAGCCTCTGCAGCCTTTTTATAGACAGAAGTAAACAAGTCATGGGGAGGGACAGATTTCCATGGTTACAAGTTTGCCATTGGTTAACATTCAAATGTGAACATATACCGTATCTGATTGGTTCCCGCCATCAGGTTTGGCTGGATCTAATTACAACATTTGGGATACCTTTGAATTCAGTCTATCATAGAGCGAGTTTAAAGTCTTGTTTGGCGACTAACAGGTTAACATCTCTCTCTCCAGGCCCTTCTCTCAGCAAGGTGGGGGGTGGCTGCTGGCCTTTTGGGAGTGGGGCGGCGGGGAAGCAAGCCTTAAGCTTTGTTACAGAAGCAGAGAGAGCTGGTTAGGTGTTAGCTTCCCGCAGCGCAGGCATTTGCTCAGAAGCGGAAAAGCTGGTTAAGTTTATTTAGGCCTCACAATAGAAGTCATGCAATTCAGGCCAGACATGTTTTCAAAAGGAGTTAGAATGCAAAAGGGAGGAGAGCTATCCAGTCTCCGCCAGTCTCCAAGGTCAATTTAATTAAGGTCTCTTTTAGAGTTCTATTTATTTTTTTTATCTGTCCTGAACTCTGGGGTCTGTATGCACAGTGTAATTTCCAATTAATCCCCAGGGCCGTGGCTAAATTCTGGCTTACTTTGGACACAAATACAGGTCCGTTGTCTGACCCTATCATCTGAGGAAAGCCATATCTTATGAAGATGTCTTTCAGGAATTTCTCACGTTTGGTTGGGAGTGCTCGGCGGGCGGTGGTTCCTCAGCTCCTTGGTAGGTGTTTTTCCTTATCAAGGGCCATTAATTTACCGTGGAGATCCCGGAGCTAGCCATCCGCAATGACGAGGAGCTTAACAAGCTGCTAGAGTCTAGGTCAAATCTCGCATCTGGTGTCAGCAGCGTTTCAGGCAAGCCTTCAAGTGCGTGGTGGTCGGCGATGGGTGAGTGCGCCTTGCGGAGGCCACGGGTTGGGCGGGGACGCCCCCAGAGACTTTGCCCGGGCTGGGGCTGGGCGCATGGCTCCGGGGATGTGGGAGCCACGGGGGTGCAGGCGGCTGGCTTGGGGCCTGTGCCGTGGCCCTCATGCCCTGATGTCCCTACCGCGCGCTCCTCAGAATGTTGAGCCCAGTGTCCATTAGGAACTCAGTGGATCGCCCTTTTACTTTTAGGGTTACCCTGGGTTTGGGGAGGGGTGCCGAACCCCGTTTCCCCTAGTCACTGTCATTTCCCATTACTAGAATGAGAGTTTCAGATTTATTCTTGGGGCATTCTTTGGCCCAATGTTCTTTCTCTTTGCCGTAGGCGCATTGATTTTTGCTTAATTGGGGGCGCCCCTCGAGCCGCTGGGAGTTCTCCTTACCTTCTTTTCCTGGAGCCAACTGTCTGAGGCGTCTTTTTCGGTCCTCCAGTTCCGCAGTTCCCGCGAGTAGCATCTCGGCTAGACCCTGGTTTTGTCTCTTTTCAGCCTTTACCTGCTTGTCCTCTGCACTGTCCCTGCTGCTGTGTACCCTCTCTGCCACGACCACTAGACCTTGGAGGCTCTTTTTCCTAGACGTTCTAGTTTCTGAAGTTTTCTCCAATTGTTGGGAGCAGACTGACAAAAGCCATGGCCACCGCAGCTAAGTTTTGCTGGGGCCTCTGGATCTATAGGAGTGCACTGGCGGAATGTCTCTATTATTCTTTTAAGGAACGCTGTGGGGCTTTCCTCTGGTCCCTGACTGACAATGTAGGCTTGCGAGCTGCAGCCTTGAGGCCTCCCAACAGAGTCTGGCGGTAGACGAAGAGACTCTCCTTACCTTTAGCCAAGTTGTAGTTTCAATCTGGCCATGCCAGGGGAAACCTAGCGTCATTTTGAGCCTGGTCAGGAGTGGGAACTCTAGTGGGCCCAGGAACCAATTTTCTGGGTTCAGACTGGATTATTTTCCATTTCTCAGTACTGAACATGCCGGGAGCCACACTGGCCTCTCTGGATGGCAGTCGCAGCAAGGAAATGGCAGTGTTTGCATAGCTTCAGCCATGAGAAATGAAAACTGGCATCTCCCTCTGCCACTACTGGCTCGTGCTGGAAATAAGCCTACTGGTATTGACCAGGCCTCACAATATTCCATATTAGACTCATATTCTGAACACAGACTGAACATAGATACCTCATAAGGAAAAGTATATTCCTGCCTTTACAAAAGAGACTTTAGATGAAAGCTCTGTGGGCAATTGTCAAAAGGCTCTTCCTATGGGCCTTGCAGACCCAAGACTTAGACAATAAAGGGTGTTAAGAACACAAGAGTTACAATTTAGCCTGGCCCCGAGACAAAGAGTCTAATCCAAAGTTTAGATATAGATAAGGGCAGAACATAAGTTACTACATTTATCTTTGCTAATTGCTGAAGCATAGCAGCCCCTTCCTCAAGGCCCACATTCCACGAATATTTTCCCTTATACTGGCAGCTGGGATGAGGATAGATAAGAGTAACTAAAACATAACCCAGGCGCAAAGACTGACATATTTACGGCCCCCATGGTGCTTGCACATTCAGCATCAAGGAAAAGGCTCATTCAAGCAATTTAGGAATAAGCCTAATAAACATTTTACAAATAATTAGCCCTTGTAAAAATTCTGTCTTCTGATGTTATAGTATCGTTTAACCTTAAAATAAAGACACCAAAACCAACAGGACAGAGATGACTGCCTGGTGATCAGAAAGAATCTCAGGGCTCTCTCATTCTCTTTTGCTGACACCGTCTATCCTTCAGGGACTCCTGGACCTGTCGGAGCCGGCGCGGCCTCCGACATGAACAGAACCTGCAACAATTCACGGCGGCTTCGGGTCCCTTGGGCGGGGCCCATTTCCCCAGGGCCGCTGGGTCCGGTGGGGCAGGGGGCCCCTGTGGTTCGGGTGGCGCCTTTGTTCCTCCTGCTGGGTCCTGTGGAGGAGGTTGCCTAAGGAGGGGGAGAAGTTAATTTTTCCTCCGTTTCGCCCTGTAAGAAAGGGTAGAGCGGCGCAGAGGGTTCAGTTTTCCTTTTCGGCAGCTCCAAAGCCCGGGAGGGCGGGTGCTTTTTAGTCACCGCCAGGGTGTCAGGTTTCTGTGGAGGCAAGAAACTTTTAATCCAAGGGGGTGGGTTATCAACCAGATCAGCCCAAACCATGATGTCCGGTGGCCATTTCACATTGAAAGTGGGCCATTCTGTGCAGCAGTAAGTTTAAAATGGACCCTTCCTAACAGTCACTGAGAGGTTATGGGCTAACATTAAGTCTAGGGGTTTGGATGAAGTCTGTCTCATAACGTCAGTCTCAGTCACAAGGTAATAAACACCAACAGAGAAAATTGACAATTCGACATAGACATACACAGAGAGAGACTGATAACAGAGTCCGCTGTGCACAGACACAGACACAGAGAGACCGATAACAGAGTTCGCTGCGCACAGACACAGACACAGAGAGACCGATAGTAGAGTTCGCTGCGCACAAACACAGAGACACAGAGACCGATAACAGAGTTCGCTGCGCACAAACACAGAAGGCTAGCCAACAGAAGAAGGCGCCGGCCTCGAACCGGTGCGCCCCCCAGAAGAAGGCGCCGGCCTCGAACCGGTTCGCCCCCCAGAAGAAGGCGCCGGCCTCGAACCGGTGCGCCCCCAGAAGAAGGCGCCGGCCTCGAACCGGTGCGCCCCCCAGAAGAAGGCGCCGGCCTCGAACCGGTGCGCCCGCCGGCCTCGAACCGGCTCACCCGCCGGCCTCGAACCGGCTCGCCCGCCGGCCTCGAACCGGCTCACCAGATGGGCACCGTAGGACGTCTCCTCGGTCCCTACCGACTGCTCTATAGCGCGTCCGCCAGAGCCAGTACAGTCCCCGATGCAGATTCCGCGCGGCAGAAACCGAAACAAACAGATAAGACAGAAACTGATGCTGAGACAAACAGACAGACAGAGCCGGCTCACTTACCGATCGGTCTTAGGAACAACCCGTTGACTTGGGGTCTGGTGGGTCTGGAGGGGAAATATCCCGGACGAGCCCCCATATGAAATGCCCAGAATTCGAGAGAACCCCAAAAACAGACCACCAGAGACCAGAGTCAAAGCCAAGCGGCAAGGGTTGTTTATTTGCAGGTTCGAACCCGGTCCTCCGCGCAGTCACTCGTTGCCGGTGACGCTGAGAGGCCCTGAACAAAGCCTCTGCAGCCTTTTTATAGACAGAAGTAAACAAGTCATGGGGAGGGACAGATTTCCATGGTTACAAGTTTGCCATTGGTTAACATTCAAATGTGAACATATACCGTATCTGATTGGTTCCCGCCATCAGGTTTGGCTGGATCTAATTACAACATTTGGGATACCTTTGAATTCAGTCTATCATAGAGCGAGTTTAAAGTCTTGTTTGGCGACTAACAGGTTAACATCTCTCTCTCCAGGCCCTTCTCTCAGCAAGGTGGGGGGTGGCTGCTGGCCTTTTGGGAGTGGCTGGCGGCTAGTCCCTTGGGCAATCAAGCCTTAAGCTTTGTTACAGAAGCAGAGAGAGCTGGTTAGGTGTTAGCTTCCCGCAGCGCAGGCATTTGCTCAGAAGCGGAAAAGCTGGTTAAGTTTATTTAGGCCTCACAATAGAAGTCATGCAATTCAGGCCAGACATGTTTTCAAAAGGAGTTAGAATGCAAAAGGGAGGAGAGCTATCCAGTCTCCGCCAGTCTCCAAGGTCAATTTAATTAAGGTCTCTTTTAGAGTTCTATTTATTTTTATCTGTCCTGAACTCTGGGGTCTGTATGCACAGTGTAATTTCCAATTAATCCCCAGGGCCGTGGCTAAATTCTGGCTTACTTTGGACACAAATACAGGTCCGTTGTCTGACCCTATCATCTGAGGAAAGCCATACCTTATGAAGATGTCTTTCAGGAATTTCTCACGTTTGGTTGGGAGTGCTCGGCGGGCGGTGGTTCCTCAGCTCCTTGGTAGGTGTTTTTCCTTATCAAGGGCCATTACTTTACCGTGGAGATCCCGGAGCTAGCCATCCGCAATGACGAGGAGCTTAACAAGCTGCTAGAGTCTAGGTCAAATCTCGCATCTGGTGTCAGCAGCGTTTCAGGCAAGCCTTCAAGTGCGTGGTGGTCGGCGATGGGTGAGTGCGCCTTGCGGAGGCCACGGGTTGGGCGGGGACGCCCCCAGAGACTTTGCCCGGGCTGGGGCTGGGCGCATGGCTCCGGGGATGTGGGAGCCACGGGGGTGCAGGCGGCTGGCTTGGGGCCTGTGCCGTGGCCCTCATGCCCTGATGTCCCTACCGCGCGCTCCTCAGAATGTTGAGCCCAGTGTCCATTAGGAACTCAGTGGATCGCCCTTTTACTTTTAGGGTTACCCTGGGTTTGGGGAGGGGTGCCGAACCCCGTTTCCCCTAGTCACTGTCATTTCCCATTACTAGAATGAGAGTTTCAGATTGATTCTTGGGGCATTCTTTGGCCCAATGTTCTTTCTCTTTGCCGTAGGCGCATTGATTTTTGCTTAATTGGGGGCGCCCCTCGAGCCGCTGGGAGTTCTCTCCTTACCTTCTTTTCCTGGAGCCAACTGTCTGAGGCGTCTTTTTCGGTCCTCCAGTTCCGCAGTTCCCGCGAGTAGCATCTCGGCTAGACCCTGGTTTTGTCTCTTTTCAGCCTTTACCTGCTTGTCCTCTGCACTGTCCCTGCTGCTGTGTACCCTCTCTGCCACGACCACTAGACCTTGGAGGCTCTTTTTCCTAGACGTTCTAGTTTCTGAAGTTTTCTCCAATTGTTGGGAGCAGACTGACAAAAGCCATGGCCACCGCAGCTAAGTTTTGCTGGGGCCTCTGGATCTATAGGAGTGCACTGGCGGAATGTCTCTATTATTCTTTTAAGGAACGCTGTGGGGCTTTCCTCTGGTCCCTGACTGACAATGTAGGCTTGCGAGCTGCAGCCTTGAGACCTCCCAACAGAGTCTGGCGGTAGACGAAGAGACTCTCCTTACCTTTAGCCAAGTTGTAGTTTCAATCTGGCCATGCTAGGGGAAACCTAGCGTCATTTTGAGCCTGGTCAGGAGTGGGAACTCTAGTGGGCCCAGGAACCAATTTTCTGGGTTCAGACTGGATTATTTTCCATTTCTCAGTACTGAACATGCCGGGAGCCACACTGGCCTCTCTGGATGGCAGTCGCAGCAAGGAAATGGCAGTGTTTGCATAGCTTCAGCCATGAGAAATGAAAACTGGTATCTCCCTCTGCTACTACTGGCTCGTGCTGGAAATAAGCCTACTGGTATTGACCAGGCCTCACAATATTCCATATTAGACTCATATTCTGAACACAGACTGAACATAGATACCTCATAAGGAAAAGTATATTCCTGCCTTTACAAAAGAGACTTTAGATGAAAGCTCTGTGGGCAATTGTCAAAAGGCTCTTCCTATGGGCCTTGCAGACCCAAGACTTAAACAATAAAGGGTGTTAAGAACACAAGAGTTACAATTTAGCCTGGCCCCGAGACAAAGAGTCTAATCCAAAGTTTAGATATAGATAAGGGCAGAACATAAGTTACTACATTTATCTTTGCTAATTGCTGAAGCATAGCAGCCCCTTCCTCAAGGCCCACATTCCACGAATATTTTCCCTTATACTGGCAGCTGGGATGAGGATAGATAAGAGTAACTAAAACATAACCCAGGCGCAAAGACTGACATATTTACGGCCCCCATGGTGCTTGCACATTCAGCATCAAGGAAAAGGCTCATTCAAGCAATTTAGGAATAAGCCTAATAAACATTTTACAAATAATTAGCCCTTGTAAAAATTCTGTCTTCTGATGTTATAGTATCGTTTAACCTTAAAATAAAGACACCAAAACCAACAGGACAGAGATGACTGCCTGGTGATCAGAAAGAATCTCAGGGCTCTCTCATTCTCTTTTGCTGACACCGTCTATCCTTCAGGGACTCCTGGACCTGTCGGAGCCGGCGCGGCCTCCGACATGAACAGAACCTGCAACAATTCACGGCGGCTTCGGGTCCCTTGGGCGGGGCCCATTTCCCCAGGGCCGCTGGGTCCGGTGGGGCAGGGGGCCCCTGTGGTTCGGGTGGCGCCTTTGTTCCTCCTGCTGGGTCCTGTGGAGGAGGTTGCCTAAGGAGGGGGAGAAGTTAATTTTTCCTCCGTTTCGCCCTGTAAGAAAGGGTAGAGCGGCGCAGAGGGTTCAGTTTTCCTTTTCGGCAGCTCCAAAGCCCGGGAGGGCGAGTGCTTTTTAGTCACCGCCAGGGTGTCAGGTTTCTGTGGAGGCAAGAAACTTTTAATCCAAGGGG
Source organism: Proteles cristata cristata (assembly GCA_017311185.1). Taxonomy (NCBI): domain Eukaryota; kingdom Metazoa; phylum Chordata; class Mammalia; order Carnivora; family Hyaenidae; genus Proteles; species Proteles cristata. Next base: position 311,110 of record JAESUZ010002323.1, read on the forward strand.
GTGGGTTATCAACCAGATCAGCCCAAACCATGATGTCCGGTGGCCATTTCACATTGAAAGTGGGCCATTCTGTGCAGCAGTAAGTTTAAAATGGACCCTTCCTAACAGTCACTGAGAGGTTATGGGCTAACATTAAGTCTAGGGGTTTGGATGAAGTCTGTCTCATAACGTCAGTCTCAGTCACAAGGTAATAAACACCAACAGAGAAAATTGACAATTCGACATAGACATACACAGAGAGAGACTGATAACAGAGTCCGCTGTGCACAGACACAGACACAGAGAGACCGATAACAGTGTTCGCTGTGCACAGACACAGAGAGACCGATAGTAGAGTTCGCTGCGCACAAACACAGAGACACAGAGACCGATAACAGAGTTCGCTGCGCACAAACACAGAAGGCTAGCCAACAGAAGAAGGCGCCGGCCTCGAACCGGTGCACCCCCCAGAAGAAGGCGCCGGCCTCGAACCGGTGCGCCCCCCAGAAGAAGGCGCCGGCCTCGAACCGGTTTGCCCCCCAGAAGAAGGCGCCGGCCTCGAACCGGTGCGCCCCCAGAAGGCGCCGGCCTCGAACCGGTGCGCCCGCCGGCCTCGAACCGGCTCACCCGCCGGCCTCGAACCGGCTCGCCCGCCGGCCTCGAACCGGCTCACCAGATGGGCACCGTAGGACGTCTCCTCGGTCCCTACCGACTGCTCTATAGCGCGTCCGCCAGAGCCAGTACAGTCCCCGATGCAGATTCCGCGCGGCAGAAACCGAAACAAACAGATAAGACAGAAACTGATGCTGAGACAAACAGACAGACAGAGCCGGCTCACTTACCGATCGGTCTTAGGAACAACCCGTTGACTTGGGGTCTGGTGGGTCTGGAGGGGAAATATCCCACGCGAGCCCCCATATGAAACGCCCAGAATTCGAGAGAACCCCAAAAACAGACCACCAGAGACCAGAGTCAAAGCCAAGCGGCAAGGGTTGTTTATTTGCAGGTTCGAACCCGGTCCTCCGCGCAGTCACTCATTGCCGGTGACGCTGAGAGGCCCTGAACAAAGCCTCTGTAGCCTTTTTATAGACAGAAGTAAACAAGTCATGGGGAGGGACAGATTTCCATGGTTACAAGTTTGCCATTGGTTAACATTCAAATGTGAACATATACCGTATCTGATTGGTTCCCGCCATCAGGTTTGGCGGGATCTAATTACAACATTTGGGATACCTTTGAATTCAGTCTATCATAGAGCGAGTTTTAAGTCTTGTTTGGCGACTAACAGGTTAACATCTCTCTCTCCAGGCCCTTCTCTCAGCAAGGTGGGGGTGGCTGCTGGCCTTTTGGGAGTGGCTGCCCTAGGGGGCAGTCCCTTGGGCAATCCGGCGGCGGGGAAGCAAGCCTTAAGCTTTGTTACAGAAGCAGAGAGAGCTGGTTAGTGTTAGCTTCCCGCAGCGCAGGCATTTGCTCAGAAGCGGAAAAGCTGGTTAAGTTTATTTAGGCCTGGGGCTATGTGCAGCCCGAGGTTTCTTTTAATGGAGGACTTCATTTTTGGCTCTACAACAGGAAAGAAGTGTAAGCCATTCTTCAGGCACACATAATACTAATCATACCCTGTTCTGAAATAATAGTCACTGCTAACCAGAAATCAGTTTATGTTCAAACATTTAAAGACCTGTCACAGTATAACATAAAGACTGAACATTAAATTGGTGTTAAGTTGAAAATTCTGTGTTCTGGTAGTTTAAATATATATATGAAAATATTCCAATATTTTCTTACCATCCATTTCTACTTAACTATAAACAGAGCATGAAGCGGATACTTTACTCTGTAGCAGGCTTTTAAGGCACTACACAACTCAATGAAAGACCCTAAAGAAGAATTTACTTCATGTAAATTTTAAGATGGCTCTAGGCTGAATCAAACTCAGCTGAGAGTATATGAAATCCACTCCTGTACCCTACTCCTTGAACTCATTATTATTTAAGACTATCCTGAATTGTGGGTGCCAGACTCTGATGTGATGTGATAACTAACCCTTTACTGAAAGTGGTGGGCATGCATAGGGATGAACTACCATTGAAAGGTTAGCACCAAAATCCTGTCCTTAGGATTCAAGAGAGGCAAGTAAAGACTTTCCTTCTTCTTTAATTCTCCATGTCATAAGTCAACAGATAAAGAAGGGAAACTGAGACTTTATTTCTTCCTTAACCAGTTGGAGAAGCTTCCAAATGGCTACTGCTAGTAGTGATATTTTTGGAGCTCCTTATTATAAAAGAGTGAGTCTTTCTTTTAACCTTTACTAAATAATATGTTTGTAAGTATGTTTTGAAGCCTTTTTGTTCTTTTCAAACCAAAGTTAATGGTGAACTTGAGAAGAAAATGAAGCAGGTCTGTCCAACAGAATTATCTATGAGCTTCTGGACCCACTCAGTCTGCTTTGATTAGAGAATTAGCTAATTCCCACCAGGTCCTTACATGTGATTGTTTATTCTGTTTCCATCCCCAAGTTTTAAATAAAATATCCAATATATCATGGTTAGTGAACTCTGGCCTAACATTGGTTTTAGGAAGTCACTTTAAAATGTTGGAGTTCATTATTTCTAAGGCAGCATTTGTATATACCCCAAATAATGCAAAATTAACATTACCTCTTTAAAAAAGTAAGTTTGAAGTAAAGATGAGGTTTTATGCACTGAATTCAAAATCATTTCCCTATTGAACAAAAATGCTTCTTAAGAAGCATTTTGGTATATAATAAGATCACTTGCATTTTTTAAATGAGAAATGACATTGTTAGCTATATTTCAACCTGATAATCAGATCGGAATTTATACAAAGATAATCAGAAAGAAAAAAAAAGAACAGGACCCCAAAAATGACAAACACTTCACTGGGAAACTTTTACCAAAGAACATCTATGTCAATTGTTTGTAAATGAAACAATTGTTAAAATACAAGAGACAGGTTAGAATAAGGAATGTAGGTAGATGTACCCTGTTACAGGTTGAATGGTGTCCTGAAAAAAACATGTTGAAACCCTACCCCCCAACACCTCAGAAGGTGAATTTATTTGGAAATAGAGCAGTAGCAGAGGCAATTGGTGAAGATGAGGTCAGGCTGAAGTAAGAAGGGCCCCTAAAATCATAGGACTGATGTCCTTATAAGAAGGTGGCTTTGTGAAGACATGGGGGATGTCATGTGAAGTCAAAGGATTGAGTTATGTGTCTACAAGTCAAGGAACGAACACCACAGTTTGCCAGCAATCCTCCGGAAACTAGGAGTCAAAGAAGGATTCTTTTTACAGTTTTCCCAGGGAGCATGACCCTGTTGACAACTTCTTTGCAGACTTCTGGCCTCTGGACTGTGAAACGATATATTCCTGCTATGTTAAGCCACTCAGTTTGGAGTTCTGGTAACTGTAGGAAATGAATACACACTCCAACATCAGTTCTGCTTCTTTTAAGGTCAGGGGAGAAAAGTTGTAGGATAAGATTTTAGGTGAGCTTTCCTCAATCAAATGTGAAATAACATAAGACAGACCCTCTGCGGGGAATAAGCTTAGGAATTCCCTGAGCTGGCACTGATGGGTTAACAAGGCATAAAGCCACAGAATGTTCGCATCCAAGATTAGGTGAACAGGGCAAAGGCCCCCAGTATAGGACAAAGATATAGGAATAGAAAAGCCTCAGGATGAAAGCATCAAATGTGAGGTAAACACGGTTAGATGTTCAGGGCGGAAACACCCTCCAATTTAGTACAATAGCAGAAAGCTACTTTCACAGGAAGGAAAGACAAAAAGCAAACAAACAAAACAAACCAAGAAAAAAGACTTTAGCTCTCTGCAGGGCAAAGTTTCCCAGAGCAGAGCTAATTAGCAAAAGAAAGGTGCCTCAATGACCCTGAGATGGCAGGCTCTGTCTTTCTTGTCCCCTAGGCCCGTTCAGGTAAACAGAGGTGGCACCTCAGGTTTGCTGTAAACAACCTTCTGCCCAGCACCAGAATTGTGTTTTTGTATTGACTCAAAACCCTAACACCACATTATCTTCAAAAGTCCCTTTCCTCCGTGACCTTGAGTTAATGTTCACAGTTTCATTGTCTCTTTGTGCACGCCCATCACGCCCCGTCACGCTTGTAAGCCTTCTGATGCTAGTAAAACTGGAGCAAGGACCCATTTTAACCCTGCGTCCCCTCTCTCGCCAGACTAGAGAGAATTCCAGACCCAGAGTCTAAGATAACCCTCTGCAAACATTCACACACTCCCCACCCCACCCCGTAGGAAATAGCTTGTTTTCTAGAAATCATGGGAAAATCAATCACAAGTCACCTGGACTAGCCATAAAGAAACCTCAAATTCCTAAAAAGAAAAAAAAGAGTTGACAACATTTATAACAAGGCAATAAGCTTAAAAAATAGCCGAAGGCACACAACCAAGCCAACTAAAGAAAAACTAACATGACGCATATCTTAGGCCAAAGAGAAAATCGAGCCTAAAATTACAGAATGTCAGGAAATTCTATGAAGACGATACCATATATAGAGGCCACTGAGCTGCAGATAGCAATCCCAGCATCAAAACACTTACTTCTAAATGATTAAGGAATAAAAGAGAATAGAATAAACCTGCAATACAAGAATTTAGAAGACCAATGAAGAAAGAAATCAATGCTAGCAGAAGTTTGTTTACTAGAAAACATATTAACTATTGTAATTTTTGGAGGGAGAAGATGAAACAGATAAACTTGAAAATTATGGTGAAAAGAAAATAATCACATTTACATGAGAAAGTTAAAAAATCCTAATTGAAAACTTCGCTCAACACTATGCAAATTAATTCAAAGGAAAACATAAATTTCTTAAACTGCCCCAGGGAGAAAAATAATCTAATTGTTATATTTGAGAAGTGAGTGGTCAAAAATCTAACTTTTGTCCAGCTCAGCCCTTTTTGTAACCACAACCATCAAAAACACATGAGCTCTAGACTAGATTACAGGGAACTCGATAAAAATATGTAAGGAATTGATCTTCCCGATACCATTTAAATGGTTTCAGATGTGAAGCATAGGAAAATCTCCTTTTCAAGGAAGTTAGCTTGAAATATAACAGACACCTCCTTGCTTGGCGAGTTGCACAGCTGATGACAGTGACTTACCAGCCAGTTCATGGGTAAGGTCTGTCATACTGTAACTAAACGAAGGCTAGTTACTAGCGAATAGGGATCTGAGAAGTGCTTTGGAGTAATTTTGGGAGCACAAAGAAAGTGAGTCCCAACGCCTCCAGGGGCCAATGACCTGTGCACACACACACTGTATTACCAGATTAGAGGCAGAAGAAAGGAGTAGACTTTCCATAATGAAGGGAAAGAGAAGCAAACTGAATTTCATGACCTCAGTCTAGCTGGTGTCTCATCATCCCAGGCTTACTATCAATAATGAAACGAGGCACCTGGGTGGCTCAGTCGGTCGAGTGTCTGTCTGACTTTGGTTCAGGTCATGATCTCACAGTTCGTGGGTTCAAGCCTGGCATTGTGCTCTGTGCTGACAGCTAGCTCAGAGCCTAGAGCCTGCTTCAGATTCTGTGTCTCCCTCTCTCTCTGACCCTCCCCTGCTCATACTTCTCTCTCTCTCTCAGAAATAAATAAAAAAAAATTAAAAGATTTAAAAAATAAAACAACAGTTGTGAGTCAGTGATTACACTGAAATTCTTAACCATAAAAAAAAAAAACGCTATTTGCTAGGGATAAAAGAGCGTTTTATAATAAAAATGACCAAATCATAAGGTTTTTCTAGGATTTAAAAACATACTAAAGGAAGTTAGCATGATATTTATACTGGGAAGGCTGCATAAAAATAGTAAACTAGCCCCCAAACTTACAGCTATGCAAAAACCTCATACAAATAATTAGCAAATGAAGCCAAGAGCACAATAAAGATCAATGTAAGATGCCCAATAGGGGCTTATCAAGTTGTTTACTAAAACTAGGTGATGGGCATTGAGGAGGTCACTTGTCAATATTAAAACTGGATGTTGTATGGAAGCTGATTTAACAATACATTATATTTAAAAAAAGATTGTTAGGAAAGCTAAGAAAACTTTGGCATGAAAAGAAATCAAGAGGACAATGTAATTTTTCCATAAATGCTGTATAAAGTAATTTTACAAAATTTGATTGTGACAACAAAATTTGTGGTAAGTGGCTATTATTTCCTGAGTATGAGTTTTTAAAGTTTATCCATTGTGCCCAAAAATTAGCATCCAAGGAAAATACTAACATTGGTGAGGATCCAATATACCTGAGATGCAGATACAAATTGAGACAATTTTATTATTTTGAAAAATGGCATATTTCCTGGAGTGAAAAGATTAAATGATGTTAAATATCATATAAGAAATATAGGCATTCTAGTATATTTGGTTACTTTTTCAGAGGGTTTCAGCAAACTAATTATATTCTCTGCAAGCAAGCATTGACTATAAATACAACATAGTCTACTTAATATTTCAGGATTTTTTGTGATTTTCATTCAGCTTCCTTTTTAGCATGTACCAGCTTCCATTTTGTCTTGTTTAAACAATCTCATATTTAGTGTATAAAAAATTGTAAGAACAATTTTATATGTAAAAACAATTATTAATAAATGCCTTTAAATACAGAAATACACTAACAGCTAATACCAATATTAAGAGGGTATGTTTATATAGCAGGGTTGTATCCTTTTAAAGTAATGAGTATTTATAGAAATGTAAGGCAGAAAAATTAGTAATGTGATGTTTAATCAAATTCAGTATAAAACTGAGCAGAGTATTGAAAGGAAAACGTTAACTGCTGGTTTGGTAGCTTTTCATCTAGCCTCGCTGATGCCTAATTTTACTCTTGGTCATTTACTTCTTGAAACATTAACTCAAAGAATTGTTAGAATGTGTGCCTATACTGGATCCAAGATAAATCAGACTTGGGCTGAGGACCATGTAGGAGAATGAGCAACCAGACTTCATGGTCAATGTTCTTCATAAGGAGTAACCAGTACCGATCAAGCAGCCACAGGGAAGCATGAGGTCTAGTAAAGTAACTCTGGAGAGGGCCATATGACTAGGTTGCAGTCAAGGCTGAAGGGCTTTCTGAGATAAGATGGAGCAGGTTCACCTAGCCTCCTCTCTTAGGATCCAATGAGTGCTGGGTGACTGGGATAGTGAAAACTTTCAGGGAGTTACAAGACCATGGCCTTGACCTTATAAGCACTCTGTGTGCTTACTTATCCTACATCCTTTTTTAAAGCTACAGAAACTTAATGTTATTAAAAACCTATTCTGTCTCACAATTTCTCTATTTGGACCCAAGAACACTACTGTTAGTAATAGATGGGGTTTCTCAACTGTAGACTTCTGATCATTGTGGAATTGTTTAACCAACTGGTTAGTGTTCATAACATTAATCAACTAGCCTGTAAAGATTGAATTTCACTTTTAGTTGTTTAATTCCTTTTAGGACAAAGGTCCTTCAATAAGAAGTTCCTCTTGAGAAATCTTTAAGTCTGGTTAAGATAAATTAATACAAAAAGGTTAATTTTGCTTTTTGTGTAATCGAGATGACAAAACTTCAAAATCATGTACAAGATCTGTGACAGATTATCCTTCAGTCAGACATAATGACCCATCCAAGAAACAATAAAAAAAAAAAAATCTTAGAGAAAAGCAAAGTATTCAAAACATATTTCCTTCCATTGCTCAAATTTCAAAAAAAAAACTTGGTTAGGGAACTATAATGAGACAGTTTTCTGTTTGGTGGCCTATGGAAACTAATAATTTAAAGAACAATGCCACTGAGAAGATCTCTATGGGCTTACAATAATTTTTAATAGATGACGAGGAGAATTTTTTAGATTTTCTCAAGTTATGAATTGTAGTAAAAATTCCTTTTAGAAGTTGAAAAACATTTTTTTCCTGAATTACATTTTGCTTCAAAAAATATTTTTTTAATGCTAGTGATGTTAAGTGTACCCTTCTGAGTCTTATTTCAGGCATTTGGACATGCTGGAATAGTAAGTTTAACAGCATGACAGATTAATAATAAATTCAATAATGCTTATCTTACTTAATTGCAGAGAGATTTCTAGGTCTCACTCTGAAATCATCACAGTGAGATAGGAATGAAGATATGTTTAAAGAATGGAAAGCCATAAAGAAGAGCCATAAAATTATCATTGACAACAGAACAAGAATGTTGGATACTGTGAGTTTTAGTGTTTTGTTAACACTCTTCATTCGGGAACTGTCTGTTCTGAACAGAAGCCATCATATATGAAAGAGAATCTAAATAAAAACTACAAAAAATCTTTCATTATTAAATAGTATACGTTCTTTAGATCATCAGTAGTTGCTTGCATAGGATGTAATTAGTTCTCTGCAACCTGTTAATGAAGTAACCAATGAATATGCCCCAGAGTGCATATATTTCTTAAGCAATATTTGCTATAATAGAATTTCATCATTCAGTTCCAGGGACTTTGACAGGGGATGTATATAAACTTCTACATCAGACTTCTAAATATGGCAACCAAAATATTTTTTAATATTTAATTGGGACTTTGGGGCGCCTGGGTGGCTCAGTCAGTTAAGGGTCTGACTTCAGCTCCGGTCATGATCTCACATTTGTGGGTTCAAGTTCAGGGTCAGGCTCTGTGCTGACAGCTCAGAGCCTGAAGCCTGCTTCAGATTCTGTGTCTCCCTCTCCCTTTCCCCTCCTCTGCTCACCCTCTGTCTGTCTCTGTCTCTCAAAAATACAGTAAACATTAAAATTTTTTTAGAAAAATAATAATTTAATTGCAACCAGTAAATTTTTGATACAGATTTCTGTTTGCTTCTGTAAAACCAAAAAATTCCTTCTGTGATGACTATATAGGCTTAGGTCATTCAACATTCTGCCCAAGTACATATTCTGTGTACTTCAACATGTAAAACAATTTGGTATTAGCTTAAGAATAGCCAGACAGATCAAAGAATCAAAAAAATAAAAAATTGAATGTAAGAGAATTTGGAAGTGTAGAATATGAAGAGGTCTTATTTCAAATCAGCAAGCAAAATTTGACTATTTAGTAAGACATGTTGAGAAAAGTGAATAATCATATAGGGAAATATGTTGACTCCCTACCTCTCATTATTTATTGAGACTAATTTTAGATGAGTAATAATTTATATTTAACAATTATTATGGAAAGCATGGGACTTTTTAAAAATTTTGAAATTGAGGAAGCCTTTCTAAGGACAACACAAAAACCATCAACTCTGACTCATAAACTCATGCATTTCAACTACACAAAAATAAATAAATACATTGCCAAAAGCCACCATAAATAAGCTCAAAAGGTAACCCTGGAAAAGTAACCCATATTATAATTAAACTGCTATTGTCCTTGAAATTTTTAATGTGAGTTTTTTTTAAGTTTTATTTATTTCTGAGAGAGAGAGAGAGAGAGAGAGAGAGAGAGACATCATGAGCAGGGGAGGGTCAGAGAGAAGGGAGACACAGAATCCAAAACAGTCTCCAGGATCTGATCTAGCTGTCAGCACAGAGCCCCACACAAGGCTTGAACCCATGACCTGAGCTGAAGTTGGACGCTCAACAGACTGAGCCACCCAGATGCCCCTATTGTCCTTGACTTTTAAAGAACTCTTAAAGTCAAACAAACAAACAGCAGCTGAATAGAAAAATGAGCAAAGAATAAACTGAAACAGTTCACCAAAAAATAAATACAAATGATTATTATCCAGATGAACAGATGTTCAAATACACTCACAAAAATGCAAATTCAAAACCACACTGAGATACCATTTTTCATCTATTAAGTTGACCAAAAATGTATTTGCTAAAATGATTAGAGTTTGATGAAACAGGGTCTTGTGCTGCTGTAGAGGGTAGAACATGACACAACTTACATGAAGGACAGATGGACAATACCTATGAAAATTATAAATGTCATTTTATATTGACGTTTCTTCTACAGGTAGGCCTGAGCATTTGCAAATATAATTCATGTTGGAAGGATGTTCACCACAACAATGCTTTTAAGAGAGAAACTACTAGAAAGAACAGATTAGAAGCAGAACGGTGCTGTGGTCTTCCTTCCATAATCAAATCAAATGTGGATATAGACAAGGTACAAATCCTTTATATAGGAACATACCCATTTTCATAAGTTATCCAAAGTCCTTTGAAAATTAAGTGCTAAAACAACTATAGTCTATTTGGCATAGGTAGAAATAAAATGTCTTATGCAGTGTATGTCCTTGATTTAGCAATGAGGGCTCAGTGATCATTGTGGTTATTGTTGTGGCTATGTGCCAGAAACCGTGCTGGGCACTTTAAAAGATTATTTAACCTGCTTTTAATAATATGTTCCCATAAGATGACTTTTCTAATGCCAGTGCCTCTACGTAGTTTTTTTCCCCCCAAGAAATTCTTTAAGACACATAGACACTCGAATAACTGCTTTCTAGATTATGATTCTGTTACTAAAATGCTAACCTTCCTTCTACTCTATTGGTTAAAAATAATTCCCTCTGCTCTGAAAAGATGGTTAACGTTTTCTCTGCCAGTTCTGGTGCAGGTGAACAAACAACTCAGCCCCATCCTCACATTGGAAAAGCAACAAACAAGTAAAAACAGTCAAGTGCTACCCTGTTCCAGCCATGGAGCTACCCAAACTACACTACAAAAATGAACAATTTCCTGCTTCCAAAGAACTTATGAGACAGATACTTTCAAATGACTAAAACAGAATTAACCATCTTCCCCTTTCACTTGTGTGATGTAGCTCTTAATAATTTAGAAGTTCACTCAGATGTTAGCTAATTTTTAATTCATTTTCAAACTGAACATATAGATACATAAATCAATAATTCACCACTGGTGAATGCACTGGTGCATGCCACTCAGGCATGGTTATGTTGCAGAGGCTTACTGCGTAGTCAGAAGGAAGCAAACAAACACACTCAGGTGTTAACTACATGGCAGGCACTATTTTTATTTTAAGTGTGTGTATTTGTATGTATTTAATCCTTACTAGTTAATAAAATAGGTAACATCAAACAACCTACAGGTAAGAAAGCAGAGGCTCAAATAGATGAAGCCATTTATCAAAGACAACTCAGTATGTGACAGTTCTGATGAATTCACTCATTTACAAACCCAGTAAATGATTATGGCTAGTGCAATTGTTGTAAAACAATTGTAGCTCTTGTAGTATTTCATCAAATGTGAGATATAAAACACATCATTCTTTGATGTTCCTCTGAAAAAAATACTGCTTTGCAAATCACACCATAATATACACATTAAACCATATTATCCTCTACCAAATGGCATGTGAATAAAAGGATAACAATGTTTCTGACAATTTGATGTCTGATGTCTTGATAATCCTTCAAAAATTGATCTCACCAGCTTCTTACTGTCTTGGAGTTTCTACTATTCTGAGGCTTCAATTATATAAGCAATCTTTTTTTTTTAAAGTATTTTAGGAACAAAATACAGCGCAGTTTCAATTCATTATGAGTGTCTTCCTTTCTTAGGTAGAATAATAAAAAGAAGAGAAAGAAAAAGGAAACAAAGAAATTGTTATTCCTCAAATGACATATCTTGTTTCATCAGTACCAATCTTATGCCCCATTGTTTTTGCAATGCATTTTTTTACATACACAGTAACCTTTTATTTCAAAGCTAATTATGCTATAACCTTTCTGAAGACATATTAAATAGAGGTAAATTCAGCACACTTAGTAGCAACGACCCATTCAACTTGGATATAAATGAGGAAATCCTGGAGAGCTGTGACCATGTTCTCCTACATTCAGGTAATGACAATGATGACCACCTTGGGTGATTACAATTACATTAATTGCAAGACTTCACAAATTATAAGATATGTCTTGATTTCAGGTATCTTAAAATGTAAAAAAAATAAAATATATAACAAAGGTTTGTGTTGAACACAGTGCTTGGAACTGGAATACCAAGAAGTAGTAGAGTCTTAGCCCTCATACTGCTCACTGTCTAGTGTGGGTAGACAAGTAAGTCAACAATTAGGATTCAGTGTGATGACAAAAATAATATATATTATTTATATATACACTTTATTTGTGTTAATCTATTTGATCTTTATAATAATTCCACAAGCCAGATATGTGATAGAGATATGTGATAGAGGTTTGGATACCCAGAAAGAGTATCTAAATTATCCTGTGTGTGTAGGAAGCCTTTTGTGGGATGTACCGCATAGGTGTGAGTAGTGACGGAGAAGGACAGAATTGAAAGTCCAAGCAATAGCACTCCGTTAGCACAGCTAACGGTGGGACAGAAAGTGGGACAGAGGCAGAAAGGTGGGACACCTGGGGAACACCCAGGGTTGAGTACTGAAGACACTGTGGCTCATGAGATGATGAGGAAGAGTTAGGAGCAAGGCTTACCCCCCTCTCACCGCACCCTCTCCAACCTCCCCTCCCCATGCTAAGGAGTTTAGACATTGTCCTGCAGATTGAGGACTGCTACAGCTGGATTGGAGGGAGTTGTAATTGGGACCAAAGAGGCCAGTTAAGAAAGCTATTTTAAGAATCCAAGTAAAAATAATAAGGATTTAGATTAGGCCAATAGTAATTTGCAAAATACTAACTACTAACATTAAAAAGGTGCAGTCAGCAAAAACAGCCTAGTAAGGAACTCCAAAGTTCTGCCCCTCCACAAAAGGAACAAAAACCTGGTAAAACTATGAAAATTTACTTTTTTTGGAACCCTGAAAACTAAGCAAGGGCTTGTAGCAAACAGAATCTTGAAAGTAGCAAGAGAGAAGCGATCTCACTTGTAAGGGACCTTCAGTAAGTTTAATGGTGGTTCATTATTAGAAACCATGGAGACCAGAATACAATGGAATGGCATTTCAGAGGATTGAGAGAAAAAAATCTTTCAACCAAGAATACTATGTCTGACAAAATTATCCTTCAAAAATAAAGGAGAAATTTACACATTCCCAGATAAACAAAACTGCAAGAGTTTGTTACCAGCAGACCTAGCCTATAACAAGTGCAGGCCATTTGTTTGCTAGAGCCATTCACATTGAAATAAAAAGATATCACACAGTAACATAAATCTACACGAAGAAATAAAGAGCACTAATAGAGATAACTAACTACATAGGTAAACAAAACACAGTATAAATGTATTTCTTGTTTGATTCATTTTTTCTGTCAGATTTTAAAAACATCTGAATAAATCAATAATTATAAATCTGTGTTAACTGACACACAATATATAAAGATGTAATTTCTGACAATATCAGCATGAAGGTGAGGGGGCAGAGATATGCAGAAGCAAAATTTTTACATATTATTGAAATCAGGTTGGTATTATTCTGAACTAAAGGAGAAATATAAAATCTGCATAGACTTTATAACAAAATTAGAGAGATGGAGTTAGTAATCAACTTCTAAAAAAGAAAGGTATAGGACCAGATGGCTTCCTTGGTGAATTCTACCAAACATTTAAATAAAGAAGAATTAATGCCAATTTTTCACTAACCTTTCCAAAAAACAGAGGAAAAGGAACTCTTCCCAACTTACCCTATGCAGCCAATATTACACCAATGTTAAAGGCAGAAAAGGAATCACAGGAAGTGAAAATTATAGACCACTATACTTTATGAATATAAATGCAAAAATTCTCAAGAAAATACTAACCAACCAAGTCCAGCAGTATGTAAAAATAATTAGACACCATGAAAAGTGGAATTTTTTCTAGGAATGCAAGATTGGTTCAACCTACACAAATAATCAATATAATGCACAATATTAATAGAATAAAAGAAGATATACAATTAACAAAATACATGCAGAAAAAGCATTTGACTAAATTCAACACTGTTTCTTAATAAATATGCTCAACAAACTAGGACTAGAAGGAAATTTCCTCAATCTCAGAAAGGTCATCTGCTGAAAATCCACAGTGGAGCACGTAAGTGGTTCAGTCGGTTAAGCATCCAACTCTTTATTTCAGCTCAGGTCATGATCTCAAGGTTTGTAAGTTTGAGCCCTGCATAGGGGTCCTGCCCTGACAGTGTGGAGCCTACTTGGGATTCTCTTTCTTTCCCTCTCTCTGCCCCTTTCCCTCAGGCATGCTCTCTCTCTCAAAATAAATAAACATTAAATTAAAAAAAAAAAAGAGGGAGAAAATCCACAGCAAACAAGCATCATGTTTTTTTTCCTTGTACAGTATTACTTTGATACATTTATACATTGTAATATGGTTGCCACTATAATAATATTGATCACATTACATACTTAGAGTATTTTCTCATATATTCAAAATACTATACGTTAGATCTCTGTGGCTCATTAGTACTCATTACAAGTTTGTATCCCTAAACACCATGAGTCTTATCTCCCCACACCATCCCCAGGTAACCACCATTTTACTCTGTGTGTGTGTTTTTTAAAATAAGTTTGGCTTTTTTAAAATGTTTATTTATTTTTGAAAGAGTGAGAGAGACAGAGTGTGAGTGGTGGAGAGGGAGGGAGAAAGGGAGACACAGAATCTAAAGCAGGCTCCTGGTTCTGAGCTGTCAGCACAGAGCCTGATGTGGGGCTTGAACCCACAAACTGTGAGATCATGACCTGAGCCAAAGTCGGATGCTTAACCCACTGAGCCACCCAGGTGCCCTGAGTTTGGCTTTTTTATATTCCACATACTAGTGATATCACACAGTACTTACCTTTATCTGTCTGGCTTGCTTTGCTTAGCATAATGTGCTCAAGGTCCATTCATGCAAGGTCCATTCTGTGAATGGCCAGATATCTTCATTCCTCTAGCTGAACAATATTCCATTAGGTATATGTACCACATCTTTTTTATCCATTCATCTGTTGTTGGCCTATTTGGATTGTTTCCATATCTTGGCTATTGGGAGTAATGTTGAGATAAACATGGGGGTGCATAGAACTCATTGAACTCCTGTGTTCATTTCCTTTGTGTAAATATCTAGACGTGGAATTGCTGAATCATATGATAGATCTATTTTAAGTTTTTTGAGGAACCTCCCTATTGTTTTCTATCATGGTTAGAGCAAATATCGTATTTAACGGTGGAAACTAAAACCTTTAGGAACAAGACAGGGATGTCTGCTCTTGCCATTTCCACTCAACACTGTACTGGAAGGTCTAGCTATGGCAGTTGATCAAGAAAAAGAACTGAAAGGCATCAGACTGGAAAAAAAAGAAGTAAAATTATCTCCATTTATAAAACATTATCTTATATATAGAAAATGCTAAGGAACCTGCTAAAAACCAGCAAATTTAGTTTTTAATAAACTAGCTCAGCAAAATGACAATACACAAGACCAAAGTACAATATACCAAAATTCGTTATATTTCTATGCAGCGGTGATGAGCAATCTGAAATTAACAAAGCAATTTCATTTATAGCGCTATCAAAAAAATACTTAGGGATAGATTTAATCAAAAAGTTTAAGATTTATACAGTGAAGCCACAAATACATTATCGAAAGAAATGAAAGAAGATCTAGATAAATAGAAAGACATTCTGATTGGAAAACCTAACAATGTTAAAATGACAACAATCCTTAAAATGATGTACAGATAAAATGCAATCCCTAGAAGAGCCCAGTTGCTTTTTTTTTTTTTTTTTTTGGTAGAAAAGGATAAACTGATACTAAAATTCACGTGGAAATGCAAGGGGCACCAAATAGCCTAAATAATCTTGAAGAAGGTTTTACCTGATTTCAAAACTTGCTGCATTACAGAGTCATGGAATGGGTGCTGTGTACATTAATGAGTAAATTCCTATGTGCTAAACACATTAACATGTTTGATGGGACATTTAGAAAATGAACTTTACAAGAAGTGGTAAATGATAATGAAAGGGAAAACACTAAATCCTAAATTAAATTTGCAATTTATAGCTTTGTATACCAAGGGTTTGCTCATATAGGAACATAACTGTTCTGACACTTGAACTGCTCATCTCTATGAAACAGAAAAAAAGAATCTGTGCAATTTGCCGAGCTCAATATTATACTGAAAGTATGACATTATGGCTTCTTTCCGTTGCTATGGGCAAGTTACTTGAGTGATTTCAACAGATTCTTGAACTGAACAGAAATTGCTTCCCACTCAGTTATAATTTTACCATGCAGAGGCTAGAAGTTGGGAATAAATAATGAAACAGGTCATGCAGGTTCAAATGTGAGGTTCTGTGTGGGACGTAGCTGGTGATTGAAGATGGGAAATGTGACCTTGTAATAGGAAGATCCTGCTTTATGATATGAAAGACATTCTGGCAGCTCTGACTTTAATTTCACATAAGTAAATGGGGGAAAATGCCTATCATGAAGGAACAAATACAGTTCTTAAAGTTGTACTTTTAACTTGTACCCTACAGAAAAAAAATAAACAATTTCCAGGAAAGAAAAGCACAGAATGCAGACTGCAGTCTGATTATGACTGCGGCATTATTTGCCACATAGCCACTATATCACTGAGATAAACATTGCAGAGATGAAAGACATATAAAATGTTTAAAAAACCCTTTTATGTAGTCCATAGATTTATTTATTGACAAGAGATTTAGTGGATTAAAGATGGTCACAATATCTTTATAACCCTCTCCTCAGAGAGTGGAGTTTATTTTCCCCCAGCCTCATTCTAGTTTGGCCCTGTGACTACTTAAGTAATAGATTATCATAGACGTGACACCATGCTGGTTCTAAACTTTTGAGAACTGACAGGCAGCTTATGTGTCTTACCTCTGGGAACACTGACTCCTAAAATTCTGCTTCTCAGAGCTGAACCGCCATCTTTGAAAAGCCCAAGCCACATGAAGGGCCATGTGAGGTGCTGTGGTCAGTCTGTCCAGCTGAGCTCCCAGCTTCCAGCAAGTGTCAACTGGAAGCCTTGTGAGTGAGCCATCTTGGATGTTTAGAGCCACCTAATAACTATGGTTCCAAATGACATCGCAGGACCAGAACCTCAAGTGATCAAGTCTCACAGGGACTTGTGAAGACTAATTAAATGCTTGTTTTAAAGTATTACCTTTTGGCTGGTTTTTATGCAACAGTAGATAATTAGAGCAATCACTTGCATAAAGATGTGTGTTAAGCTGTGTTAAACCTAAGGTTTATAGATGGCAGAGTAAAAAATTAGTATATTTGAGCTCTACCAAACAATTGTGTCTGCCATCTAATGGTCTCTTCAGTACTTCCTGAAGGGAGTTTTCACAACTCAGTTGAGCACCTTCTGATTTGATCTCTTTTCTCAAAGCAAATTTATATTCCACTGGGTCCTAGACAAAATGTATGTAAAAGGATCCATAAGTACCTCCCACTGAACACATCAAAAGTGTTCTCCCTTCTCTCAAGTTCAAGCATGGAGACAGTTTTACTCAGAACTTTGCCTTATTTAAACATGGTTCACTTGTTTGTTTTTAATAAGATGAGAGTAGAAGCATGTTAAATTCTATATTGAATTTTTATGTTGTCATTGATATGTTTTTAAAAGAGATTAAAATAAAACAAAACAAAAGCAGATCACGCAGGAGACAATCATCCTACTTATCCTAAAAGGAAACTTCAGATGCATAAACTGCGACTTGAAATCTCAATGTGTTGATTTAATTTTTGAGTTCGGTTTCTGAATCTCCCATCTGAACTTGGTCAGAATGAATTAGTGGTATAAAATTGAGATGGTTTTTGCCTTTAAGCTATTAGATTTTTTTATCTCAGATCCCAGGGTTGAGTGAAATGTCAACATGTGCATTCCAGGATTAACAAAACACATTTTCCAATATAGTCCACTAAGAAACACAGTGTACTTGGAGTTAGACCTGCCTTCTGGGAAGGCTTTGAGGAAAAACTACTCGCTGCATAATTTTGAGCAAGTGGCCAACATACTTTCCCTTCAATATCGGAATCAGAAAAAAAAAAAAAATCTTTGCCCTGTTTACCCAGAAGGACTGTTCTTCAAAATCAAGTGATCACAAAGGCATATTTAAAAAGTAAAAAGTTTTTTTTTTTACTAACATTGTTTCATTGTTATTCTTGATAATTCTATGTATCGTAATTGTGTATTTTTTTTTTTCCTTTCAATTCTGGACACTACTTTACTATACTTTTCTGGGTACCAAAGTTGATCATTTTCTTCAGATTGAGGGGTCTTTGCCTGCTTTGTCCACAAAGGCCTCTGAAGTTAACTGATACTTAGCTGGAACATAAACCATAGCAGAAATACTGGAGAGAGGGGCTGGGTGGCCCTGGGTGGCTCAGTTGGGTTAAGTGTTCAACTTAGGCTCAGGTCATGATCTCGTGGTTTGTGAGTTTGAGCCCTGTATCAAGCTCTGTGCTGACAGCTCAGAGACTAGAGTTGGCTTCGGATTTTGTGTGTCTCTCTCTGCCCTTTCTCTGCTCACTATCTCTGTCTCTCTCAAAATAAATGAATAAACCTTTTTTTTTTTTTAAAGGAATACCGGGGAGAGAAGAGAAAAAAATAGAAAATAAGAACTAAGGTGACAACTTCAAGCATGTAAATCTCTCCTTGAATCTTCTTTGTTTCTATCTCATTTTAACCCATCCAATACCTGTACTTTATCATCCTACCTGAGATTTGCTGACCATCAACTTCTCATGTCCTGTTTCTCTTCACACCCTGTTTAGATTCCATAGTTTGTCCATAATCATGCCTTTGCATATACTATTACTCCCGTGCTCTTCTTTTCTTATATATTTCTCTAGGAATCTTATGTACATGGAGTTACATAATAAACACTGTTGTATGTTGCTTAATTCTTAAACCTAATTTTTTAAATGATTTATCCATGTATTTATCTGTAGTTCAATGCTTTTTAATCCTGAATGGTATTACTGAATATATCACATTTTTTTAGTCTTCTGTTGATGGGCATTTAGGTTATTTCCAACTTTTGCAATCATGAATAAAGCCACTATGACTTTCTTGTTCAAATCTTTGTGTGAAGACATGTTTTCATTTCTCTTAGGTAAATACCTAAGATTGGAATTGCTGATATTAAGGTAGGTGTGTGTTTAACTTTATAAGTAACCAAACAGTTTTCTAGAGTCATTTCCCATCATCAGTGACTTAAATTTAGAGTTGCCTTGTCAAACTCTCAACATTTGATATGTGTATTGGTTAATTTTTGCTTCATAACAAATGTCTACATAACTTAGGGCCATAAAACAACACTGATTTGAGCTAGATCTTTGGAACTTGATGGCCTAGCCTCACTTGGATATTTGATGGTTACCTCATTGTCATGACAGGCATGATTTGGCCATAGGTGATTCAGAAATTAGCCAGGACTCATCCACATGGTAACTGGGTTACGAAATCAGTAAGAGAAGACAACTTCCTATACACATTCATTTTTCAATCCTCTGCTTGGTTGATGTTTTTTAATATCCCTGTTGCCAAAGAAAGTCATGGCTGAGAATATATTAAGGGACACAAATTAAGGAACTCCAACTTTAATGGAAAGTCTGAAAAGTCACATTGGAAAAAAGTATTGCTACAAGGTTAAGAAGTATTTGAGGCCTTATTGCTACCTTCCACCATCTTCCCTTTGACCACAGCTCATGCCTAGACTCCTCACATGAAAGCTGTAATCACTCTCATTCCAGAAGTCCCAAAAGCTTATTTCAGTTATAACATTAGACTCAGAGTTTAGAACTTAGCTGTCTAAATCAGATCCAAATGCAGATGCAGTGCCAAGAACTATAGCCATCAAAGGTTAGTCAGGGAAGCAGAGCTAACATGAGTATTACTGGAATAAGGGATTTACTGTAGAAATTAGACATTATATTATGTGAGAGTAAATGGAAGAATCTTGGAGGATCAGAAGGCATTACTGCTGAGTCCACCTAAAGACCTGGTGCAGAGAGAGAAGTTAGAGCTTGCAAGGAAATCTGAGAAGCTGAGCCTATCCAGCCATATCAGAAGGAGCAAGAAGAGGAAGTTCATGGTGAGATTTATGGGAAGTTGTTGGCTTTGGGTAGCTACCATCTTTGTGCAATCACAGCCAAGCATCTCCCCCCTCCCCTGACCCTGCCCCAAGCATCTGATGGTAGAACAGGGACTGCTGTTGATCAGCCTAGAAGAAGAGTTAAACAACTTGGCAAAATGAGATCATGCTGTGACCCAGTGGACAAACCTGCAGCCATCTAACATGAAATCTAACACCGATGCAGAGTAATGAGAATAACAGCCTCTATTTCCTTATATGCTTTAAATCATAAACAAGTTCCTCTTTCGGCCAAATCTAATACAAAACATGAAATTCTGGGTAATGTAGTCCTCAGTTTAACTAGTTTGACATGGAATAGTCGAATATGTTATTATTAGTTGTATTTTTAAATTTCAGCATTATAGTAGATCTGTATCTACTCATTCTTTTTGGGTTTTAATTTATATTACCCTAGTAATTATGCTTATGAGCCTTGCATGTACGCTACTTTGTGAGTGTCCAAGTTTTGTGCTGATTTTTGTTGTTTGTTGTCTTTCTGTTATTGAAATTTAGAAATTTATATATTCTAAATACAAAATCTTTGTTGTATAAATATATTACAGTGAATTTATCCCATTGAGGCCTGATTTTTAATTTTCTTAATAATGACTATTTTGAACTGAAGTTTTTAATAAGCTTAGTTCATCAAATTTTACATTATGGGTTTGTGTGCTCTAAGAAATCTTTGAATACCCCATTTGCAAAGATATTCTCTGATATTTTAAAATAAGACTTTTATTGATTTTAAAATGTTTAATTCCAATATAATTAACATGCAGTGTTGTGTTAGTTTCAGGTATACTGTATAGTGCTTCAACAATTCTCTACATTACTCAGTGCTAACCATGATCAGTGTATCCCTAATCCTTGTTAGCCAGTTTTACCCATCCCCCATCCACTTGCCCTCTGGTAACCATTAGTTTGTTCTCTGTATTTGAGTTTTTTTGTTTGTCTCTTTTTTACTTTGTCCATTTGTTGTATTCCTTAAATTCCCCATACAAGGGAAATCATATGATATCTGTCTTCCTTTGACTGACTTATTTCACTAGCATTATATTCTTTAGGTCCACCCATATCATTGCAAATGGCAAGATTTCTTTACGTTTAGATCTACCTTCCATCTTGAGTTAATTGGTGTATATGGAGTGAGATATTGGTCAAGTTGAATGTTTTCCATGAGGACATCCAGTTCTTCTAGTGCTATATGTTGGAAGACACATATAGTATCTTTTTCCGCATTAAATTTCACCAATGCCTTTATAAAAATAAGTTCATCACATTTCATTGTGTATATATCTATTTCTAGCCTTCCTGTTTTGATTAATTATCTCTTTTTCTATTCCATGTCAGTAAGAATTATGGCTTTAGAGTAATTCTTTTTTTAATGTCTATTTATTTTTGAGAGACAGAGAGACAGAATATAAACAGGGGAGGGGCAGAGAGGCAGGGGAACACAGAATCCAAAGCAGGCTCCAGGCTCCCAGCCTTCAAAACTGAGCCTGATGTGAGGCTCAAACTCACTCGCTGTGAGATGATCACCTGAGCCAAAGTCAGGCGCTCAACCAATTGAGCCACCCAGATGCCCCTATAGTAATTCTTTTTTTTTTTTTTAATATTTTTATTTTATTTGTAGGATAGAGAGAGACAGCGTGAACAGGGGAGGGTCAGAGAGAGAGGGAGACACAGATTCTGAAACAGGCTCCAGGCTCTGAGCTGGCAGTCAGCACAGAGCCCGACGTGGGGCTCGAACCCACGAACCGCGAGATCATGACCTAAGCGAAAGTCGGACGCTTAACCGACTAAGCCACCCAGGCGCCCCGTCCCTATAGTAATTCTTAAAGTAATACTAATCTTCCAAATTTGTTCTATTTAAAAGTGGTTTTAAATTTTTTTTAACGTTTATTTTTGAGAGAGACACAGAGTATGAGTGGGGGAGGGGCAAAGAGAAGGGAGACACAGAATCCTAAGCAGGTTCCAGACCGTGAGTTGTCAGTAGAGAGCCCAAAGCAGAACTGGAAGTCGCGAACTGCAAGATCATGACCTGAGCCGAAGTCTGACACCCAACTGACTGAGCCACTCAGGCACACCTAAAATTTGTTTTAATTATTCTACATCATTGGAATTTCCTTTTTTTAAATATGTGTTTATTTATTTTAGAAAGAGAGAGAGAGAGAACATAAGCAAGAGAGGGGCAGAGACAGAGAATCTGGATGAGGCTCTGTGCTGACAGCAGCGAGCTTAATGTAGGGCTTGAACTCACAAACCTCAAGATCATGACCTGAGCCAAAGTCAGAGGTCCATTCGACTGAGCCATCCAGGTGCCCCAGTCATTAGCATTTTGATATTAATATCAGTACCAGACTGTCAATTTATACCAAAAAATAAATAAATAAACTGTCTGACTTTCGGTTGTAAATGCATTGTATCTATAGAATTTTGGGGAAATTGAGATTTACCATACTGAGCTCTCTAAATTATGAATATGGTGCATTTCTCCATTTATATAGGTCTTTAATTTTAACAATAAAATATTCAAGTAAAAGACTTGGATGACTCTTGTTAAATTTTTTACTAAGTAATTTTATTTATTCTTTTGCTGGCATTATAAATGGTATTATTTTTATTTATTTTTATTTTTATTTTTTTAATGTTTTATTTATTTCTAGGAGAGAGAGAGACAGTGTGAGCAGGGAGGGTCAGAGAGAGAGTGAGTCACAGACTGAAACAGGCTCCAGGCTCTGAGCTGGCAGTCAGCACAGAGCCCGACGCGGGGCTCGAACCCACGAACCGCGAGATCATGACCCAAGCGAAAGTCGGACGCTTAACCGACTAAGCCACCCAGGCGCCCCATAAATGGTATTATTTTTACTCTCTCATCCCCACTTCAATCTATCATCAATAGAGCACCCAGCTCATTTGTTATTATTAAAATGAAAATTCGATGTTACTCGCCATTTTGTAACCAACAAAGTTTTCTTCTATCAAATATAAAAATCACCGAAATTATTTTAATAACTAAAAATATCTACATCATCCAACCTCAATATCTACCATTCTTTTTCTTGTTCCCTCTCTAGCAACTATTCCCATCCCCTTGCTGTTTCTCCGGACACCTCTCTCGTCCAGAGACTTTCCATTGTTGTTTCCTTTGTCAGCAACAGTCTACTCCAAATACAGTCATGTCTTTCTCCATCAGTATTTTCAGGTCTCTCCTTAGATGTCACCATACCACCTGACCCCCTACTACTTTGTAATTTTGTTAAGTTTATTTATTTTGTGAGAGAGAGAGAGCACAAGCAGGTAAGGGGCAGAAAGAAGGAGAGACAGAATCCCAAGCAGGCTGTTCTAAGTGACACCTGAACTCACAAAACATGAGATCATGACCTGAGCAGAGATCAAGAGTCAGATGCTGAACCAACTGAGCCACCGAGGTGCCCCAGACTCCTGACTACTTTGTATGAAATAAACCCGATTTGCACCTTCTGCTCCCTCAATCCAGTTTATCTGGGTAACTCACATTTTCATTTGTTCAGGCTGGAAACTCCAGCTTATGCTTTTTGACTTGGCATCTGCTTAGTTTTCAATGGCTTTTATTATAAAAAGTGTCCCAATTTGGACAATAAATTGCTTATCACCCTGCCATTATCATGATAGAGCACCACCAGCACCTAGTACTCAGTAAATATTTGCTGTATTAAGTAAATAGTTAATAAGTATACAAGCAGAATGACTTTGCTCTTAAACTTTTTTCTTTTTTCTACAAAATGAAGTCCTACAGTAAATGGGGACATTAAGATCATTTCTGGCTATAAAATATAATGATTTCTCATGAAACCTGATACAAATTTCATTTAAGTCAACAGCTGCTCTGTGTAGAGGGAGAACAGTAGAGCCATGTTTTCCATAGCGAGAGTAGTCATCTAAAGCCATAAAAGACATTGTTCTAAAGTGGAATTTTGCCTAAATAGCATGGAATGATTTACAAATAATAACCAGAGTGACTTTATGTGTAGAAAGATTCAAGCATAAAATCTTATTAATCATTTTCTGACCTATATGATTTTTTCCATATATTCTTATAAAATTAAAAAATATTTTTATGATATATGGGTGAAGTTATTTAGGGAATTCATTATATGATTATGACCCATAAGTTTCTATCTGTAGCCTTGACCTTTCCCCTAAACTCCAGCCTTATATCCAACTCCCTCTGTGAACTCTCTGCTTAAGTTTCTAGTAGGCATCTAGAACCGAACATGTTCAAATCTAAACTCCAGATTTTCTCCCCAAAACGTCTGTTCCTAAGATCTTTCCCTTTTCAGTGAAACACAGTTTCATTCTTTTATTTTTTTAATTTTAAAAAATTTTTTGTTTTTATTTTTGAAAAAGAGGGAGACAGAGAATGAGAAAGAGAGAGAGAGAGGAGCGAGAAAAAGGATGCAAGGGAAAGGCAGAGAGAGAGAAAGAGGGACAGAGAGGATCTGAAGCAGGCTCTGGTGCTGAGAGCCTGATATGGGGCTCAAAGTCATGAACCTTGAGATCATGACCTGAGCTGAAGTCAGATGCTTACCTGACTGAACCACCCAGGTGCCCCAGGTCCATTCTTTTAGTTGTTCAGGCCAACATCCTTGCCGCCATCCCAGATTCCTCTTTTATCGTATACCCTGTATACCTTCTTGCCTATACATTGAAATGCACCAAGAGTCAGACCAGTCTCACCCTCCTACACATTTATCCAGGTATGGACAATATTGTATTTCTCTAAAGGCTACCACAGTAGCATTTTAGCTTGTTTTCCCTACCTGTCGCCCTCCGCGGCCCTCCATACTCACCCATGCCTGTTTTCAACAAAGCATATAAAAAGGTCTGTTAAAACCCAAATTAATCAGATCCTGTAACTTCTCTGTTCCAAATCCTCAGATTGCTTCCATTTGACTCAGAATAAATGCCACGTACCTGACAGGGACCTGTTGGATCTGGCCCACTACTGTCCCTCTGACTTCATCTTTTTTTGTAAGTGTAAATTTCATGAATTGTTTTTATTATTGAAGTGTAATTGAGATGCAATATTATATTAGTTTCAGGTGTACAACATATTGATTCAACAACTCCATACATTACTTACTGCTCACCACGTTAAGTGTAGTCACCATCTGACTTCATCTTTTACTACTTTTTTCCTTGTTCTGCTCATTCTATTCATTGGTAGCATTAGAACACACCAAATCCCTCCCACCTTAAAAAATTAGTAGCTATTGAGCTTGCCTGGAATCATCTTTCCCTCTGAGGTCTGAATGGCTTCATCTCTTTCACACTTCCATTCTCCCTTCAGATGCACGGAGTGACCACTTCTGTGCCATTGCTGTGAAATAGCAACTTCTTCCTGGTTCCCACTTTTCTTATTTTATCCTAATTCCTTTTTCCTGCTTAGTAATTAGCCTTGTCTGACATACTGTCACAACATTATACATTTTTTTGTATGTATTATTTGTCTCTTTCTTCCAGAATTTAAGTTCAAGAGATCTTGTGCCCTCTCTATATCTCTCCATCCCCAGGAACTGGGACTCGAACACAGTAGATGTTCAATAAATATCTGTTAAATGAAAGAATGAGCCAATATGTTTTTGACAAGACTTTTATTAACTAATGCTCTTCTTTCTCTTCTATTCTTGAATTTTAGTTCCATTCAGCAAACAAGCAAAGACTCCCTGTTAAAGCAAACTTGTTTTAATATTTTTATGCCTTTATTTTTTGAGAGTGTGTGTGTGTGTGAGTGGGGGAAGGGCAGAGAGAGAGGGAGACACAGAATCTGAAGCAGGTTCCAGGCTCTGAGCTGTCAGCACAGAACCCAGTGCAGGGCTCAGACCCACGGACCCTGAGATCATGACCTGAGCCGAAGTCGGACACTTAACCGACTTAGCCACCCAGGCGCCCCAAAGCAAACTTATTTTAAATGAATTATCTTTAACACGTATTTTTAGACTATATTTTTCAAAAATGTGTTCAAGAAGCTGAAAATATACACAAACGCAAACACAAATGCCCAATCTCACCTGTAAGCATCATCATCCAACAGACCCTGGATTCTGTGTATGCTCGGAATCTAGAAGGGAAGGCAAGGTTGGATGTCAATCGTCCCCAGTCCTCAGAGGAGAGGAGACGGCTAGAAGAAGCAGGGGTATTTCAATCCTTCTTGCCATTTTAGTGCTGCAAACTACACACAAATTGTAGGCCGTTATGCTACATACTTGTTGTTGAGAGTTCTCCACCACAGTGCCCAACTCAAAACCTTTCCCACCATAGTGGTCTTGCATCCTGAAAGTGCTGGTGTCTGCCTGCAGCTTGACAATTTTCTAAGTGAGAAAACGGGAACTCAGAGACGTAAAATGACTTATCCCAGATCCCTCAGAGCTGGTCCTGGCTGAGAAGGCTTCATGCCTGCTCATTACTGCACTGTGTTTCATTAGCCTATTACTCACATTAAGTAAATATAAGAAATAAGTTAAAAGTCCAACAATAGGATAGTAGTTAAGTGTACTCATGTGATGGTTTACTACACAGCTATGAAAACTCGTGAGGCAGAAAATTATTAAATAACAAGGGTAAATATTGACAATGTGGCTAAGTGAAAAAGTCAAATAGTATAATCGCAATTTTGTGTATATGATTCATGTATATATGGGTAGGGTCTATATAAGAGTCATTTCTGGAAGATGAGATTGGAGGCATTTTTATCTGTCTTTATACTTTATAATTCCAAAATCAATACTTGTATGACAAAAGGGCGATATAAACACTTCCGTGTACCACACTTCTGATTAATTTTAAGGTCTGATTTTTTAAACACGACAGTATATTTATAAATCTTAGATTTTTGCTTAAATAGCATTCGTGCAATATGAATGAGATATAAATGTGTGGCAAATGGAAAAAGCTTCATGAATGTAAAGAATTACTAGAAATTAAACTGAAAGAGTGAAGGACTTTTAACGATCTTAACAAG
This sequence comes from Proteles cristata cristata, assembly GCA_017311185.1. Taxonomy (NCBI): domain Eukaryota; kingdom Metazoa; phylum Chordata; class Mammalia; order Carnivora; family Hyaenidae; genus Proteles; species Proteles cristata. The sequence goes on from JAESUZ010002323.1 coordinate 338,169, forward strand.
GTATCTAAGGTGCAGGGTTTTTTTGGGGGAAATACACGCATCATTACAATCAGAAAGCCTTGCCCTTTTCCTTGTAATTACCACATTCTAAAATTATACTTCAAACTAATTAATTTTTTACCTTTCCCCAAATTTGTAAGGTTTCTTAACGTTCCTTAAAGCTCTCATAGATCACTCTAACCCAGAATCGCTAGTTCCTTTTTGCAACTGGTGTTTGCCAAGTTATTTTAGCTCTGTCCTAGGCACAGATAATCATGCTTCAGGAGAATGACAGTGCTAAACTTTGTCTCATTGTTTGCAACGTGTGCATCTTAATCATCACAATAATCCACTTGTAGCCTTTTTTCCCCCCTTTCTGGACAAGTACAATGAGGTTCAGAGTCTAAATAGCTTGCCTAACTCATACGTCTAGTATGTGACGGAGTTTGGTTGACGCATAGGTCAACACACCAATGAACTCCTTCTCTGCTGTTTGTCTTAAATTAATTTGATGGCATTTCTCTGCACAAGTGTCCTTTCATCTCCTCATGCACTCTTCCCAGGCTCTTGACGCACCACCCCTCACCATCCGGAACGTCTGGATGCAGTGAGTCACCCAGGGCTGCCCCGTTATCCAGGTGTGAATCGTGATTCCCTCTGTCACTACGTGTCCCTCCTGTGCCTGGGCCCACGTGCTGCTGACTTTTCCTAGATGCTTGTTCCTGGTCACATCCCCCTTGGATATCCATCCTCGGGACTTCTACTGTGCCTGACTCACATCTTTCCCACAGAATCCATTGCATCAGTTTGTAATGATCTGTTCTGGTTTCTGTTTGTTCCACAAGATTATGAATTCTTTGTTGACAAGAACCAAATCTTATTCATCTATTTAGAAATACTGAATACATAAAATTAAACCTTGAGGTAAACTAAATTTCTAGGTAAGCACACTTCAGTTAAAATTACAAAAGAAATAAATATTATTATTTATAGTAGATCGTGCCATTACCCTACATAGTAAAATTCACTATGTCTTGGAACTAATAAAAAAATATAGCAAATAAGGAGGAAAATACATATCCCATTAGGAGGGGGAAATTAAATCACCTGAAATTAACCCAGAAATGACATAGGTGACAATTTAATAAATGGATATACTAAAACAGTTATTATAACTGTATTTCATATTTTAAGGTGGCAACAGCCTTCCAGGTCTTTAGTTCTTATAATAATTGTTTGCTGAACCTCTCATAGGCCTGAGAAATACTTGCTGGTGCATTCTCTTCCACGAACACCCTGTTCTAGTTTCCCACAGTGGCACCGCCATCCCGCATCAGCGCTGCTAACGCTCCATGTGTCACCTGTGATGGGCTTCTCATGGCCTGTAGGTCAGCTCTGAATTTTCAGATTAAGATCTTCCCTTTAACTGTGTTTCTAATCAATCCAATTAGGATGTCCCTGGTGTAGTATTTTCATGTTTATTGGGCTTTGGGTTTATTGAGTCGCTGAGACTTATGGATTTTACAAAATTTGTAAATTTCCCCATCATTATTTTTCCATTTAAGTTTTCTGTATTTGCTACTCACACCTGCCCATTCTCCCTGCTCATTCAGGAATTCCAAGCGCACATGTATTAGTCTATTTGAGGTTGTTTTCCAGCTCCCTAATGCTTTCCTCTTCCTTTTTCTTTTTAAGTCTCTTTTTCTCCTTTTCGTTAAAAACATTTTTTTAAAAATCTTTATTTTTGAGAGAGAGAGAGAGACAGAGACACAGCATGAGCAGGGCAAGGGGATAGAGAGAGAGAGACAAACAGAATCCGAAGCAGGCTCCAGAGTCTGAAGCTGACAACACAGAGCCCGACACAGGGCTCGAACTCAAGGACCCTGAGATCATGACCTGAGTCGAAGTTGGAGCTTAACCGACTGAGCCATCCAAGTGCCCCTCTCCTTTTCATTTTGGATTGTTTCTATTGCTTTGTCTTCAAATTCACCAATCTGTTTTTCTGCAGTATCAAATATGCCTCAATCCCATCCCATATACTTGTTTTTCAAAATGAACATTTTGTTTTAGATATTCTTAAGTTGAACTTAACATATTCGATTTTTCTGCTAGTTTCTTGAACATATGGCACACAGCTATAATGACTGTTTTAATACTTATTTTAATACCTGGTCTAATTCCATCATCCATTTTTCTTTTCTGAGTCCTGATCAAGTAGCTGTTTTTTCCCTCCTTTTAATGGGGCATGTTTTCATGCTTCTTTTAATGCCTGATAATCTTTACTGGATACCAGTCATTTCAAAATTTACCTCTTGGGTGCTCGTTATATTTGTATTACTATGAATGTTTTTAAGATTTGTTCAGGGAAGCTGTTAACTCACATGGAAATTGTTTGAATATTTCAGGTTCTGCTTTTAAGAGTGTTGGGTGTGACAATGGAGTATCAGTAGAGGTTGGAATGTTTACCCTTCCTGAGGGGGCAAAATGCCAGGAGCCATTCCCTATGAGTAATGAGGTTTCTCCAGTCATGCCGGTTGGAACAGGCACTATTTTCCTGGTGGGAAGAGGCTCCATATAAGCTCAGAGAACTTTTCACTCCGGTGGTTTCTCCATGGCCTCGGGACATTTATTCACATGCTGTGCAGATCAGCACTCAGACACTGAGGGCCTGCCCTCCAAGGGTCTCCTCCCTGTACAGGGCTGTCCTCCTCATAGTCTGCTCTTGGGACCTGAGCCACAAAGCTTTCCTGGACTCCAGCTCTGTCTCCCCCATCTCAGGGGCACCATCAGGCTCTGCCTGGGTTCCCCAGCCTATGTCAGAGCCTCATAGTAAGCTAGGACAATTATAAAAACTGTTTTATTGTTTTGTTTTGTTTTGTTTTCTGTCCCTTGGGGAACACTGCTTTTCATTACTGATGTCTTCATCCATTCTATTCAGTTTATTAGTTATTGTGTGTGAGAAGGTAAAGTCACTTCCTGTTACTGCATCTTGCTTCAGAGCAAGCTTGCTTCCAAAGCTCATTTAAGATCTACTTACTAGAATCATGCCTGAAATCAATTACCCTGGGAAATGGACTCTAACGCTTGGAGATTTACATGCATGATGTTTATTAGTGAGTGTTCTAGGTAACATCTTTTAAGTATAAAGCAAGCAAGATAGGGCAGAATAAAATAAACTGCAATGCTGTTGTAACAGAGGCCTCTACCACTAATGAGGGAGCTCTGGAGAGAGAAGAAACTTTCAGGATTGCCCCAGTTATATCCACTCCCTTACACACATGAGTGAGAAGCAGAGAGCTTTTAGGGAGAAGGCATAATCTTGGGGTAAGTGACATAGTTTCCTCTGGTAGCAGAGTGAGTGCCTCCTTCCAGAAGCGGGGTCTGGATTAGTACCATTATACAACTGCAGGTCAGTATGCCATCTGATGAAGCATTTGAGTAGACTCAGGAAAACTATTGCTTCTTAATTATACAGCTAATCAAAATGGAAATAATTTTTCAGCTAGTATCATGAAAATATTTTATTTCCCTATTCTCCCATTTTTTAAAGAATCTGTATCAAGAAATTCTTCTGAAAGATAATTAAAACTCTAAGTTAAGGTTTATCCAGAGCAATGAGGCTATCTCTGGCAGGGACATTTTGGATTAATATCTGTAAGATTCAAATCCTCCATAACTAGTGGGCTCTGGAGAGACAGAACATTAGGTGACAAAACTGAATCTAAGTTGCAATTTTTAATAATATCTTCAATAACAGAATAACCATTTCTCTATATACCCTCTGTTCAAAGGAGGCAGTGTAGCAGAGAGCTGAAGAGTGACCACAGGTATAAAGCTTTAATTTTGCAAGATGAGCAAATTCTAGAGCTCTGCTGTACAACATTGTGCCTAGAATTAACAATACTGTATAATAAACTCTCAAATATATTTGAAGGGCAAATCTTGTATTGTGTTCAACAATCAAGAAATACAATATAAAACAATGCAATACAATATAATATAGAATGATGTAATAGTGTATACTCTGAAGGCAGACGGCTCACATTTACATTAAGACTCCACTCCCTCTGTGCCTTGGACTTGGGTCAAAAGCTCACTTTTCTTCTCTGTAAAATGGGCTGGTTTTATACATCACAGGGTTGTGATCACCAAGTAAGTCAGAGGCAGAATAATGTGGTTGTAAAGACAAGGGTCTGGCACCAAACTGCATGGGCTAGGATCCTGCTTGACCCTTATTATTTTCACTTTTCCACCTATTTCCTTGTTTACAAAAAAAGGGAGACAGACTGTAACATTAACAAACTCCAAGGGTGTTTATATGAATTATGTGATTTAATATAGGAAAGGAGTTTAGTAGAGTGCCAAGCATGCAGCAAGTTCTCAGTCAGTGTGAGCTCTGATAATGAGTTGCCGAGGGGGCTTGCAAATTTCAACCGAATTTCGTGAGGATGAGTAACACTTGAGCGTGTTCTGCTCTAGTGCCCTTGGAGCCTAGCAGATGAGAAGTCCGGGGCATAAGTAAAACTATGATATTAAGAAACAGAAATGCTTCCCCTCTCTCTGCCCTGACCCACCCCGCCCCAGTCGGCTGGGACTCCCAGGCTGGGTGGAGGAGTGTTTACCACAGTTCACTTCCCCATTTCAGCAGATCCCCAAGTAGACCGGAGACCCCTGCCTATTCTGTTTGTGCAGTCATGGGGAAGTGAGTATTTCTAACCACTTCCCTATGGAGCAGGGTAGCATTAGTATTGCCTGAAGCCAAATAACTCTTCCTCAAAAAGGTAAGCCTAGACTGGGGAGACACCGCACTGTGGGTAGTTCTAATGAAATATAACCCTGTTTCTCAGTCTTTGGAGTTTATTAAACAGTCAGAGAACTTGGAAATCCATAAGCCAGGGGGCGCCTGGGTGGCTCAGGTTAAGCATCTGACTTCGGCTCAGGTCGTGATCTCATGGTTTGTGGGTTCGAGCCCCAGGTTGAGCTTTAGGCTGACAGCTAGCTCAGAGCCTGGAGCCTGTTTCAGATTCTGTGTCTCCCTCTCTCTCTGACCCCCCGTTACTCACACTGTCTCTCTTTCTCTCTCTCAGAAATAAATAACACATTAAAAAAAAAAAAACGGAAATCCATAAGCCGAGCTGCAGGGCAATCATCTGGATTTGTGACTCTGAAAGGTCACAGCAAGGATGGTTAGCCTGGAGGAGGGCGGAGAGCAAAGGCTGCGGAGCCAGGCTAGCCTTGCTCTCTGGCTGCCCATGTCAGGCAAGTAAGCCTCTTTACCTCTCTGCACTTCAGTTTCTTTACCCGTGAAATGTGATATCACCTATCATTATCTGAGTGCTTGTGATGCTCCAAACACAACATTTGAACTAATGTATTATTCTTCCTTTTTCACACACACACACACACACACACACACACACACACACACACAAAGAATTCAGTGAGTATAAATAACTTACCTAGGGTAAGTCTGCTAATAAAAGTCTTTATTAAAATTCAAGTTTGTCTCTAAAGCCTATCCCCTAAGGAGTTGGCACTCCTCCCTAAGCCCAGCATACAGGAATGCAATAAATCACTGCTATTACAAAATGGCATTGGCCGTGATTACCACCTGTACATAATATAGATTAAAAAAAAGATAGATGTAGGGCCAATTGTCCTTTTTGCACTGGCACATATGAATACCATCTTATGGTTTCAAAAGAAACATATTTGTCTCTTGGAACATGGTCTGACCAGAGTGTAGTTCCAGAAAGAAGAGAAATTCTGTTTATGCATGCTGCATACATAGCATAATAAAGGAGAAAGAACATTGGACTAAGAATCAATAAGCATTTTATATTTTTCAAAAAAATTATTGTCTCATTTCATCCTATGTCAACTTCTTTATTTTTATCCTAATAGACAAGAAAGCAGTCTCTGAGTGGACGTAGTGATATGTTTGGTTTATACCAGTGCTCTTTCCTTTAATGCCTCTAGTCTAGAGAACACCAGTAGCCAGAAACTCTTGGCAACACACTTCTCTCCTCTTGGTCTGGGGGTTTTTATCTATAAAATGTGGGTGGGCTGAAGATTATTTAATTTCAAAGTCATTTCTTTTCCAAGGGTCTAGGCGTCTTGCAACTATTTAACAAATGGCTTCAGGGATGGCCTTGGCTCAAGATGAAACTCACCTGTTAATGGGTTGGTTGCTTAAAATTGTGCTATTTTTATCCACTTGTCTTTGTGTATATGCTTCTGGCTATGCATTTGATTACTTCGATAAGATTTGGTATTAAATAATATTTTCTCAAAGTTTGGTCCTCTGCTTTCATTCAGGAGAGTTCTCTGGAAATTTCAATCTTGGGATAAATGAGGTAGGGTCAACTAGATGTCTTCATTTTTTTTTTTTTTATATAGGGGATGTTTGTAGGGCACTTTTTCAGTCATAAAATGGGCCGAAGTTATTTATCTTACATATAGAAATATAGTGAAATTGCTGCTTGAGGGGCACCTGGGTGGCTTCGTTGGTTAAGCGTCGGACTTTCGCTTAGGTCATGATCTCGTGGTTCGTTGGTTCGAGCCCTGTGTCGGGCTCTGTGCTGACTGCCGGCTCAGAGCCTGGAGCCTGTTTCAGAGTCTGTATCTTCCTCTCTCTCTGACCCTCCCCTGCTCACACTCTCTCTCTCTCTCTCCTAGAAATTAAAAAAAAAAGAAAGAAAGAAAGAAAGAAATTGCTGCTTGATTGTTATCTGTGTAACCCCCAATAACAGTAAGATTGGGACAGTTTGCCACGCAAAGGCTATGCTGAGTAGAGGGCTGGGCATTCACTTGTCAGGAGAGTCAAAAGATTTGCTTTAGAGGAAGCTGGTTTTCCCCTGCAGTGCTGGGCCTCTGAGCATTGCCTAGTCCTAGAGGGGATTATTTAAAAATAGTTAATTATTTCTAGGCTCATGGGAGATGCCAAAGAGTGATTGGGATTCTAAACCTCAGGTCTGTGCATTTCTCCCCGGGTCAAATTTCTCTACAGTAAGATTGCATTGGGCCTGTACAATGTATTGCTTGGTTTTAATAAGTTTTAAAGTGCTTCCTGTCCAAGCATTTTCCAGCTTCATTCATTTGCGTTATTATGCCCGCCCCTTGATGGCATTTGAGCTGTCATCTCTGAAACAGGGGATCCTATATACAGTGCTTTCATCCTGTGCTAAACACTTTACATATGTATTTATTTTCAAGACAGAATTGTCAGTTAGATGTTAGCATCACCTGTTTACAAATGAGTAAACCGAGGCTCAAAAAGAAGAACTTGCCAAAGCACAATAACTCATAAATACCCCTATGGACTGGCTGAGCATTAGGCTTGATAGGTCTTGGTTTTCTTGGATCTGTTTCTTCTGTCTCCAGTGCCTTCTCAAGTGAGTGTACCAGCGTCCAATGGACTCTAGGACTTGAATTTATTCTTTCATATAAACAACAGAGACACCGTACTTTTTCATTACAGACTTCATTTATTATTAGCGACACTTGAGTGACTAAGGGTGACATGATCTTGCTTCCCTGAGGGGATTCCCCCAACCCCCAGCCCTGGACCCCCATGTACTCATTCATTGCTGGACCTGCCCTTTTCAAGCCATTAGCAAATTCAGTTCATCCATAATATCTCCTTAGTTATAATTGAAATAACTTGTTCAGCGGAGAGACCTGGAGAGAGGCGACATCGCATAATAATCCATCTTCAAATAACTGAAAATCCAAGAAAGAAAAAATAGTATGTCTATGACTCTGAAGAGTAAAGCCTGGTAGAGTGGACCTGCTTGAGCTGCAATTTTTCAGAGCTGCCCATCAATCCTAGCGTCAAATCCAATCTTTCCAGGTTTCTCCCCAGACACCCAACTCCTAGGTTCCCACCTGGGTGTGGAGACCTGACCTCACCGCGCCAGCGTCCCCACACGCGGGCCACAGAGTTGCTGTGGAGGAGCCGCCACAGACAGACCTGCCCCTTTGTCGCAGACGCGTGGCGGCCGTCTCCTGGCAACAGCAGACGCAGAGCGGTCCCGAAGCCGGCTCGGTGAGCGGAGCTCAGTCCGCGCCGCCGGGGTCCTGGGTCCTGGGTCCTGGGTCCTCCTCTGCCATGGCCTCCAAACAAGCCAAAAAGAGAGAGGTGCATCGTATCAATTCGGCGCACGGATCGGAAAAATCTAAAGAGTAAGGGATCTTTGCCTGCCCACCCCACCCCTGGCGCAACCTCTCGGCCTCACCACCCCTCCCCAGGCTGCTGCCCTGCAGGCTCGGCCAGGGCGGGACTGTGGCTCACCTGCTCCCGGCTTCTGTACCCTCGCTGGGAAACCCCCTGTCTGTCTTGATCCGCCCCCTTCCCAGAGCCCCGGGTTTCCCTGCCTCCTCCCTGCCCAGCTGCCCTTCTGGTTTCCATCCGTGAACCCCCTTCCCCACCCCCACTCTACCCGCCCCTCCTCTCTTCCTTCATACCCCACCCTGGCTTTCAGAAGGGTTGCAGCTGCCTGAAGAAAGAGGCATAGCTCAAAGGCTGTCCAGGTAACGGTCACATCTTGTTGGCCCCAATGATGACAGAGACAGACAGAGGTAGAGAGACAGAAAGAGAACTTTGACCTTGGTGATTCCCTATTTTGTATCTGCCTCAGTCCGACAACTAAAGGCCTTTAACCAGATGACATCAGATGTAAAATGGTTTTAAAAAGTTAAAACTAGGGGCGCTTGGCTGGCTCAGTGGGTTGAGCGTCTGACTTTGGCTCAGGTCATGATCTCACCATGCGTGAGTTCGAGCCACGCGTGGGACTCTGTGCTGACAGCTCCCACCTGGAGCCTGTTTCAGTTTCTTTTGTCTCCTCCTCTCTCTGCCCTGCCCCTGATCACGCTCTCTCTCTCTCAAAAATAAACATTAAAAAAAAAAGTTAAAACTATACCCATAGTAGTTCATGTTACTAATATAGCTCATCCCCATGTTCCTGATTCCCTAGTCTGTCTTCACTCATAAGCAGACTTCCAGCTGCTACCTGGCAGATAATCCATTCATTTTAATAACTTTCAGGCACTATATTACGTACAGAAGAGATTTTAATAACATCGCTCTCCTGCTAAATACCAGTGTAGGTCAGGTCATTTCAACATTTACTAATATCTTCCATTCTTATAAGTCCAAGGCCTACAAGGCCCTATAAGATCAGGCTCTTACTACTTTTCTAACTTTACCACCTCCTTGTTCACATACAAGTCTCCTCTCCACTCCCTGGAATACCCCTATGCTATTCCTACCCCAGAGCCTTTGCACTTGCGTTCTGCTGCTTGAAAGCTCTTCCCCCAGATTTTTATTTGGTTTTCTTCCTCACCTCCTTTAAATGTGTACCTAAATGTCATTTTCTCATGTCAGCTTCTTTGGCCAACTGGTTTAAAATCACAACACCCAGGGAGCCTGCGTGGCTCAGTCGGTTAAGCGTTCCGCTTTGGCTCAGGTCATGCATGATCTTGTGGTCTGTGGGTTTGAGCCCCACGTTGGACTCTGTGCTGACATCCCAGAGCCTGGAGCCTGTTTCAGATTCTGTGTCTTCCCCTCTCTCTCTGCCCCTCCCCCACTCATGCTCTGTCTCTCTCCATCTCTCAAAAATGAATGAATATTAAGAAATTTTAAAAAAAAGGAAAAAGAAAACCACAACACCCATTTTCCTTCTAAAACCAAAACAAACAAAGCAAACAAAACCCCTCCCTATTTTCCTTTGCTGCTTTATTTTTCTTAAAAATTTTTTCATTTAAAATACTATATATTTTACTTTTAAAAATTATGTTTATTTATTTGTCTTCTGGATAGAATGTAAGTTCCATGAGGGTGGATCTTTTTCTTTTTCTATTTTATACACTGTTGACTCCTTAGTGCCTAAAGTGATTCCTGGATCATATGTGAGAGACACTCATTTTTGATGAACAAATGTTTAATGAACAAATGACAATGATTAAATAAGAGATTATGACAGGGTTGCAAAAGAATTATTGAATATATTTTAAAAATTTAGTCAATGATGTTTATAATTAATGCATGTTAAAGGTTCATAACTCATAAGGAGCTTTGGGGGAAATCTTTGACTTTAAAGAGTTTATATCCTAAAAGATGGGATGTCTGGGTGGCTCAGTCGGTGAAGCGTCTGACTTCAGCATAGGTCACGATCTCACAGTTCGTGGGTTCGAGCCCCGCATTGGGCTCTGTGCTGATAGCCTGCTCAAATCCTGAAGCCTGTTTCAGATTCTGCATCTCCTTCTCTCTCTGACCCTCCCCTGCTCATGCTGTCTCTCTCTCTTTCTCTCTCTCTCTCTCTCTCCCTCAGAAATAAATAAAACATTAAAAACATTTTTTAAATTAAAAAAACCAGTTTATATCTTGAAAGAGATGAGGTTGTTAAAAAATATATATATCAAACCAGATACCATAAAACACAGTACATGGGCTGGTCCTATAGTGATCATGTCACATGGGAGAGATAAAGTGCTTACTGATAAGATGCTAACTCTCTCCTATCCAGTACTTCCCATTTCTTTTTGAGATGATAATGTTATTTCTAACCTGTTAATTTTTCCAGAGAATATCTGAGTTGAATTATATCAACAAAACTGAAAGTGAGTATTTATGAAAATAGAAACTCAAAGGCAAATAGGTATACAAAATCTAGGCTTTGCCAGAAACTATCTATTGAGGATTAAACATCAAACCATTAGATTTTGCTGTAGCATTATATGATAGAATGTGAAGTTTGTTATAAATCAAGTCAGCCATTGGAGTTTTACTGAAAATCCAATCATAGATACCAGGCTTAGTCATCATTAAAAGATAAGGTGACACCCAGCATGGGGCCTGGAAATTGAAGTCTATCAAGGCTCTAGTGTAATTGTCACTTGAAATGTGCTGTGGGCATTTATAGTAAGTTTATATATATCACTTTACCACACCTTGTGGTTACACAGCCAATTGATGCAACCAACTCTACTATAGTCCTAGATCTGGAAATGAGACGAAAGGTCTGCAGAGCCTTGAAAATGGCAATCGCCAGCATACCTATTTTATTCCCTAAAATTATGTGTCATAATGGAGACATGGCTGGCTTTTGCCTAGCATGCTAGCTAGTACTGAGCATTACCACTTGCTGATTACATGAGGTCATACTTTAGTGACCTAGCTTGATTTCCATCCCTTCTGAGTTGGATTAAAGCCTGGTTCTCCCTCCCTTTCTAATCTGATCTGCTGTTGGCAAAGTGCAAAAACGGAGATGTTACAACTGAAAAAGCAGAGAGACATCTATGTCCACCTCTGACCAAATTTAGAAGAAACATGATTTGAATCATTAATACAAGTTATGTCAGATAGTTGAGTTGTCAGTCTTGACATTAGAGGAACTTGTTACCATTGATGTTTCCCCGAACCAGGAAGAATGGAATCTCTGATACATGGTTCATTCTGCCACTAGTTTGTGTGTGTGTGTGTGTGTGTGTGTGTGTGTGTGTGTGTGACATTGGACATGTCATTTTTCTATTCTGACCTTCAGTGTTTTTCTTCTTTAAATGAAGAACCATCTAATTAAAATTGCTCCCAATCCAACATACTCTGTCCTTCATTCTCTGTTTTAATTTTCCCCTCCAGCTCCAAACTTCTGTGACTTCATCAGATTTTTTAAAAACTCTGCTGGGTCCATAATGAGTAAGGGAATTTTGTTAGAGTTAAGCACTTCAAACTTTGATTTAATTTATGTTTTCTATTAGAAGTTATCTTTTAAATATTCCATCTTCAGGAAAAGTAATTGTCATAACAAATGTCACAAGTTGCAGCTCTCCTTATCAAATAACTAATGATAACTAGAAATTATGAACCAATCTAACTTAGTCAATTTGAAAACCAACTGGCTTGGCAAAGACATTTTCATTTGTTAGATGCTGTTAGAAGGATTTGTAGTGACACCAAGTCAAAGATTTGATTTTTCTTGGAGGAACTAAATATAAACCTTTGTGTAGATCATGGATAACTTAAAAGAGAAAAGAAAGCATTCATTTTAAATAGTCATAGTTATTAGAAGTGTTCAAGCTTACACTTTTTAACACTAAATTCTTTGGGACTTTAATGGACAGTCTGAGAAAGGGAAATAATTCAGTGTTTATGGTCAACAAAATTCTGTTTCACTTCCAATAGCATATTCAAACTAAGCTCAAACAGACAACCTTTTAAACTAACAAGAATTATGCCACCTTCCAGATCCTTCATGATGATGAAATATCACTGAAACTGTTTCCAAAACAGAATGAAATATATTTCATAATGCTCAAGTTAATCTATCCTTACTGGCTTAAGTGCATATCTAAATTTTCTCTCAAAAAAGATCAACACATTGGCCCACTTGAAAATTTGAAAACAGGACTATTAGAAAAACCTAATTGTGGTTGGTATTATGAAAGCAACATAAAATAGAAGATAAATATCTTACTGAGGATTAAATTAAGTGGATTCTTGGTTACAAGAGGTTCAAGAGGGATTAAATGGAAACATGCATATGTTCTTCCACCTTCAGAGATCAGGAAAGACATTCCCCATAAGAGAGGGGAAAGGTGCCATGTAGCCCCATGTCCAGTCCACACAGCTCCACAGAGAAAAGCAGAGGAGGAAGACTAGTAAAGGAGGAAACAACCCAGGGCTCACACTGAGTTTTGTGATTTCCCCAGGTGACCTCTGTGGACCCCAGCAACCAAGGTCAATTAACAAATTTGAAAGGTCAGCTCCTGTGACAGAAACTTCCTTAGGGGAAAGCTTATTCTTCATGTTCATCTCTCAACTGTTCAATGAGCATTTCTCATGCTCAAGTCACTGGTAGATCTGGGAGGACAAGGAGTTGTGAAAGATGGTATCTTCTCTCCAGGGATATGGAATCAGGGAACCCCAAAAAAGCTGCTAAGATTCACACAGAAGTAACTAGGAAGCATATGGTGGTGCCACACCAGTCAGGAGGTACTTGTTAGAAATCATGGAAGGAGCATATGTTGGCTTGGGGTTAGATTAGAGCCATCATGAGGTTCCTAAAATGAGGGCTCTGTGAGGCAGAGGAGAGGAAGGTCATTTTCAACTAGAGTTGGTCTGTCCTCACTCTAACAGCCAATACCTAATTCGGAAGGCATAGGTTCGGGAGAGGATCAGTGCAGCCAACAGGAACATTTAGGGGAAAGAAAGTCATCCAGATGACTGGCATAGACAGCCTGTATATGAATGGACTGGCATATAAGTCACCTAGAATGAATATGCAGCAGAATGAGGACAGAATAAGGGATTTAAACTATATTAAGGGATTTAAACTAGAAGGGAAAACACAGATCTTTTTCTATATTAAAACGGTGATTTATGAGAAATAATACAACGATCGTCTGCATGGGCTTTGTGCTGGATTAAGATTCATAGCAAGAAATGTGTGGCGGTCTGAGGCGATGGGGAATGCCTAGTTTGGAGAACTCTTGATGGCAGTGAGGAACATTTTTAAAGGGGGAGTGGATGGGTGCAGAGCTTAGCTGTAAGGTGACTGAGGTCAAAGACTACAAAAGCCAAATTTCTGATCTTCCACTGCCATCGTAATATTTGTTGTGACATCCATGTAATGACACCACTTTGTCTGAGAAGACAATGGGGAAAAAGTGTAAATAAATTTCAATGACAAATTTCTAAATGACAAATTTCTAAAGGCCTTACCTGGTCTGTCTTTGCATTCTTACAGGGCCTGGCACAATGCATGTTCAATAAACGTGTGTATGATATAACGTGTGTATTATTATACTACTTAATGTGAGATAACATGACTCAAAACTGTACCTAAAATAGATTAAAATAAATCTTTGATCTGATTTGTATAATTAGATATAAGTTGTGTAATATGAAAGATTGCATAGAAATATTACTAATCTTTCTCGCTTTCACCCCAACAAAGAACAGATGCATATGTTGTCATAAAAAGTATCCAACTAGGTGCTTTGAAGCTGTATTAACATTCCTTCCCGGGAGAGGTCCAGGCTGATTAATTCCAAGTTCCGGGGCTATAACTCCATTAATTTATATGGCTGAATTAACACAAGCCACATGTTGAAAGTAAATAACTTTTATTTTGAATGGTTATTTTGTTTGTTTTCTGTTTTCGCCAGTGTCAGTATGAATGTGATGGTCCAAATATTTTGTAATTATTTTTATTTCATCTTTCTGATAGGATATCAGAATTACAAATATTACTTCAGTTGAGGTTCTTAATAACTCAGTGTGCCCTCTTTGCCCTCATTTCTTCACCTCCTGGTATTCAGTCCAGGATCCGTGGCTTCCATTCACAGCCTCCATGGAGACTCTCAGAGGCCTGGTCAGCTCAGAGCTTCTCTGTTCTCTTCATCTTCAGACCTTTTCTACAGTGCTTGTTTCTGAGTAGAACTGCTTACAGGGTTAGTTATAAATTAGTGAGAATGTGTCTACAGCTCATCAAACATCACAGATACAGAGGCAAAAGGAGAGGAAGCAGGAATCCTGGACTGTTGTGTCTGCGTTGGTCCAAGGTCTGGGTCACAAACAGAGTTTAACTAGGTAAGGTCAAGATCAGAGGTGAAGGCTATACTGCATGCACTGCCAACAGGGCCCATTCTGCATACTATTATAATGAATGAATTAGAAATTAGAGACAAAGCCTCAGGTTTGCGCCACCTTAGGTGAAAGTCTAGTAGGAATTTAGGACTCGTTTACACCATAGACAGAGAATGGGTTATGAGAATAATATCTGCCGTTTCAGTTAAAAAAAAAAAGTCAGTTGGAACCTGTGCACATACAAACCTGTGGGTCCTGCACACCTGCTGTTTCTTCAATGGATACTGATGAAAGTCATCATAGACACTGTTTCACGTATTTGCATGTTTCATGCTTGCACTCTATGAATACCTGAATACCAAATAGCTGAAATTTGCAGCTGAAAAGTGTCAGATCCTGGGAAATGGGAACCTTAAGATCCCAGTGGCCTGTGTACTTGGGCTTTTGAGTGAGAAGCAGAATCAGCTGCTGCTTCTTCTACTTTCCCAATTCCTCCCGTCACCCCAGAGGGTTCAGCTACCTGACAGGGGAACACGTGTCACAGCAGTTGTTCTCTCTTGCCCTTTCCTAGAGGTCTCCTTTCTCTCTGGCCTGCCTCTGTCTTGTTTCCTTTCTTCCACCCCCCAAATTAAGTCATTCTGGAATGGTCTTACTTACCTCTCCTCTCATTGCCCCTCTGACCCCTCCTTTGATCAACTAACACAGTCATTCCTGATTGAAGTCAACTAAATTAGCATCTGTGGTCCTTACCATGTAATTGAGCTCAAGTTCAAGTGGACAAATCTTCTTGGATGTGCTCTACTACTCTAAGTTAAATAAGTCCAGAATGGAGTCCACGTTTTTTTTTCTCTCTCCTAAATGTACACACATGAAATGTCATTCATTTTAAAGAATCTTATTACCACCCTTGCTGACACTCTGACTCCAAAGTTCAGTCGTAGTTGACTTTTCCTTCCTCTTTGCCCATGGCGTCCAAGTGGTCTCTATGTTGTTTTGATTTTACCTTCAAATTTCTTCTCTACCACAGCTCAGCCTTCATTTGCCTCATCTTGTCCTAGTTTGGGGCTTTAATAACTCCAGGTAGAACCACTGAAAAAGCATTCTAATTTCCTTGTCTTCAGTCTAATTTCCAATCTTCTTTATATGCAATACTGTTAGTTATCTTAACACACTATTCCACCAGTAGGTTGTTCCTGCTTTGGGAAAAAAAAAAAAGAAGAAGAAAGAAAGAAAGAAGGAAGAAGGAAAAAAAGAAAGGAAGGAAGTGAGAAAGGAAAAGAGAGATTGAGAGAGAGCAAGCAAGCAAGCTGGTTCATAGGGCCACAGCCAGCTTCAACTCCCTTCTATTTTGTTACCAACCAAATAGATGCTATTTACATTTTTCCACTTCTCTATATCTATGCCTCTCTCCATCTCTTCGCTCTGCTTTCACCCCACCCTATAATTCTCTGCATCTCTTAAGACTGCTTTTCTTTTCAGCCATCATTGATTTGCTAACATGGAAGCCATTATCCCCTCTTCCTTGCTGATAAAACACTGGGTTTTAAATTTTTCTTTAACTTGAAAGAGTTAAAAAGTGAAAGCTTTTGCCTTAGCAGTTCCTTCACCATGTGTTTTTATTCTCACCACTTTTAAGTTTTTTGAGAACAGAAACCGAGTCTTACTGATCTTCGTATTCATCAAGCACAATATATTGAAAAAAAAAAAAAAGATAAAGGTTGAACTTTTAAAATTAAGTGCCCAATTAAATAATTTTAATAAAACCAAGGGAATCAAAGATCAACACAACAACCTGACTTATTTTTAATTTAATTTTTTTAAATTGCAATTTATTTCCTTACATATTTGCTATTTCTGAAGATCATAGCTGGCTCAGAATGCCCTAACGCAAATTAAGTCGATTGTGTAATTCTGTTCATGTTCTAATTTCTTCAGGGTATTAGCTGACACTCCTTAAGAAAGCATGCTGATTGCACATTGCACAAATAAACTGCCTCCCACTATGAATAAAATCATGTCTTTACACTGATCAGCATGCTTGAAGAAAACAATGGCAAAATTCTAGACCCTCATTTTATTGAAGTTTTAATCCCTACAGTGAAAAAGAATCTAATTAAAGCACATATAGGATTGTGTGTATGTAAATCAGATCCTGAATTTTTGTTTGTTTTTGCTTAGAAGTCTCTAATGACTTTGTATCAGCTAGAGTTTTCATTGAAGTTTTTCAACTCTTGTACATTTTCTACTGTATTATATAATCTTCTTAACTGATGTAAGGATTTTGAAAAACCATTTTGTCATCTTTGCAAGGTATGTGATAAATGTGTCTTTAAGTTTTAAAAAGTTATTTTATTAATAACTGGATTATAAAGTACAATTGAATACAATTATGGATTCCTTTCATTATTTATAAAAATAGTGTTGACTTCTTCCCAATTCCAAATTATGGAGGGTATTTAATTTACCAGGTACGGGTATACATGAAACAAAATATGTAGGCAAGTTTTGTGTTTCTTCATAATCATAAAATGTGGATTTAATTTTACCATTTATTATGGCTCTAGGAACAGATAACATTGCTATCACAGTATATTGCCTGGAATTTCCTTAATTTTCCTCTGATTACTCCCAGTCTTGTTTTTTTCTTTTTTAAATATAGGTTTATTGATATAAATCTGATATACAGTAAATCACACATATTTAAAGGGTATGTTTTGATAAGTTCTGAACTGCATCTACACAGGTGAAAATGTCAACATGATTAAGACAATGAAGAGACCTACCATTCAAAAAGATTTCCGTGATTTCTTGGCAACCCCTACCTTCTGTCCCTTCCTGACCATAATCTCCAGGCAACCACTGTTCTGTGTTCTGTCAATACAGATTAGTTTTCATTTTCTAGACTTTTATATAATAGAATCATAAACTATGTATCTCTTTTGTATGATTTCTTCCACTCATTACAATTATTTTGATATTCTTCCATGTTGTTGCTAGCAGGTAGTGTAGAATTGGTATTATTTTTCCCTTGAATATGTAGTGGACTTCACCAGTGAAATGATTAGGTCCTAAAGTTTTCTTTGTTGGGCAAGTTTTAAATAATAAATTCACTTTCTTTAATAGATACAAGGATATTCAGTATATCCAACCCAATCTATCTCTTTAGTGAGCATTCTTAGTTTATATCCTTCAAGGAATTGATCCATTTCATCTAAGTTATTGATTCTATAGACATAGAGTAGTTTATAATAGTTCTTTATTATCCTTTTAATTTTTTGTTTTAGATATATAGAGAGTGTGTGTGTATGTGTTTATGCACACAAGCTGGGGAGAGAGGGCAGGGAGAGATCAAGGGAGCTACAGCGACAGTGATGGCAACAGAGAGAGAGAAAGAGAGAAAGAGAGAGAGAGAGAATTCTAAGCAGGCTCCTTGCTCAGCATGGAGCCCAGTCCAGGTCTTTATCCTAGAACTCTGGGATCATGGCCTGAGCCAAAATCAAGAGTTGAATGCTCAATTGACTGAACCACTCAGTTTTCCCATTTATTATCCTTTTAATGTCTAGAATCTGTAGTGATGACCCCACTTCAGTTTCTGATATTGGTTGTTTGTGTCTTCTCTCTTACGTTTCTGATCATTCTGACTAGAGTCTGATTAATTTTGATTATCTCAAAGAACTGGATTTTGGGTTCATTGATTTTTCTCTATAATTTTTCTGTTTTCTGTTTTTATTGATGTGATCTAATCTTAATTTCCTCATTTGATTTACTTTAGATTTTTCTAATTTAAGGTAGAAACTGAATGTATTGTTTTGAGTCTTGGACTCTTTCCTAATAAGGTATTTTGTCCTATAAAATTTCCCTTATGTATTGTTTTAGTAGCATCCTCTAAATCAGAATGTTTTTTTCATTTTTATTCAACTCAAAAACTAACTTCC
Source organism: Proteles cristata cristata (assembly GCA_017311185.1). Lineage (NCBI taxonomy): Eukaryota > Metazoa > Chordata > Mammalia > Carnivora > Hyaenidae > Proteles > Proteles cristata. The sequence continues at coordinate 356,670 of JAESUZ010002323.1, forward strand.
TTTTTGATTTCTTCTCTAACATATTGGTTAATCATAATTGTTTTGCTTAGATTCTAAATATCTTTGAATTTTTCAGATTTTTTCTTAGTTATTTCTAGTATAATCCCATTGGTCAAAGAAGATACTTTTTATAACTTGAACTATTTTAAAATAATTTTTAATGTCTTTTTTTGAGAGAGAGAGAGAGAGGAGAGAGAGAGAAAGTGAGAGAGAGAGAGAGAAAGAATGAGCAGGGAAAGGGCAGAGAGAGACACACACATAGAATCTGAAGCAGGTTCCAGGCTCTGAGTTTTTAGCACAGAGTCCGATGCAGGGCTTGATCTCACAAACCACGAAATCATGACCTGAGCCAAAATCAGGCACTCAACCAACTGAGCCACTCAGGTGCCCCATACCTAGAATTATTTTAAATTTGCTGAGACATCCTATGTCTTATATTATGGTCTACCTGGATAAATATAATGCATATTCTCGAAAAGAATGAGTATTCTGTTGTGATGAAATGTTCTCTAGCTGCCTTGGTCTCCCCCAAACTGTCATCTGCTCCTCTCCTCAAGGAATCTGCTGAGATCCGCCTAGGTCATCTCTCCCTGCACTGCAGCCCAAAACTCTCTCACAATCATAAGCTAAGGCAACGACAGGGCTCCCCTCATTTGTTTCCCATGTTTTCAGAATCACCATCCCTCATGGCTTGATGACTGTCCTCAAAACCAGTTTCATGTGTCTTGCTCAGGTGTTTGGTTGTCTGAAACGGGAGGATAAAGCAAGTCCCTGTTATTTCAGTGGACATGAACATGGTATCTATTAGGTTTATTACTTACAATTTACATTTGATTTCTAAATATTAATATGGGAGGTGTTAAAGCAGTATTTACAAGTATATATCCACAAATAATGTATTGCAAGTATGGATATAATTTTTTCCTTAAAACTGAAGTCCCAGATTACATGTAATTGCCACTATGTATCATCTTCTACAAGATTGTTTTTTATGTAGTAGAGATATCTCATTATAAGAATTTTAATTCAAAGAATGCAACTTACATAAATGATAAGGATGATCTTAAATCACATTTTCATAATTATTATCACTGTGATCATTTTTGAGTTGTATTGCTACTTCACTGTTCCTCAAGCTTCCTATTGTAAGCCGATGGTCCATTCTGGGCAAACATTAAATAAAATATATCTAAGAATAAAACATTCATCTCTATACAATGGGCAAAGTCCATACTATCTAGAAAATAAGGTCCAAGCTCATCAGCAAGGCCTTCAGTGAGGAGCTGCCCACCGCCCTCACCCAGTGTTTCTCTCCAACTTAATTTCCCCACTACTTTTTACTCCATGCTCACGCAGTGCTGAAAAGCTCATACTTCCCTGCACCCACTCTGTTCCTTGCCTCTGTACTGTCTCTTGTCCTCTTCTCCTTCGTTACCAATGTCCTTTCTTCCTTACTGATGTCCTGGAAAATTTCTTGTTACCTTTCAAAACAGCTCAGGCACTATTTATTGTGGGAAGTTTTTCCTAATTGCCTTACACAAGGTACAATGCCCCCTCTCTTTGCCATCTGTGAATGCTTCCCTCTCTGCAAATACCACATTATATTGAGGTAATCTGTTTACCTGTTTGAATTCCAAAATAAACTCAAGAGCAGAGATATATATATATCTATGGGTCTGTAGCCCTATCATCTACCACAGCGCTTGTCATAGTGCAGGTGTTCAATAAATGTTAGTTAAAAATAAGTGAACTGTTGGTTGATTGAGATTCCTTTCTCATTCCGAAACAGTATTTTTCTAAAATGTTTTAACCTCCAGGCAGATTTTCATTAAAAGACTTCTGCATTCCCAATTTCTTGTTTACCTATGGCATAGTTCACAATGAATTATTCCCTAATTCCAGGTCCACTCTTTCTGTTCTTTCTCGGTTTGGGACTTTTACGTTTTATTTCTTGAAGTATCCTTGCAATGGACTCCGAAATTTGTATATGGAAACCCTAATCCAAATGTGATGGTGTTGGATATGGAACATTTGAGAGGTAATGAGGTCACGAGTGTGATGCTCTTGTGAATGGGATTAGTGTCTCTTAGCTCTATTTCCACCATGTGAGGACACCATGAGGGCTTGTCCATCTGCAAGCCCAAGGACAGCTCTCCTCCTGACCATGCCGGCACCTTGATGTTAGACTTCCGGCCTCCAGAACTGTGAGGAATCAATTTCCATTGTTTATAAGCTGCACAGTCTATGGTATTCTGTTACAGCAGCCAAAACCGACTAAGACAATCCTTTTTTTCTTAAATACATTTATCTTAAAATACTTTCCTATAAAGTCTACAGTTACTCAGCATTTTTCCTTAAAAACAAACCGGGCACCCTAGTGTCCATCAGAACTCCCTTTTTTACTCCTCTTGATTATTGTTGATAGTTTTTAAAAACACAAAGTTACTGTTATCATTTGTAAGAATGTTATCATTAGTAGGAAACACTTTTCAGAATTTTACCAAAGTGTATTGGCTCATTTGTTTGCCATTACTACTTGTACCCCACACTTTCAGTCTGGGTTCATTTCCCGTTTCCCTGAGATAAATCCTTTAGTAAATATTTTTATAGGAATCTATTATGGCAAACTCATACTTTTAAATGTTTTTATTTAATTTAAGATAAATGTTTCTACTTCACTTTTTTTTAAAAATATTTTTATTTATTTCTAGAAGAGAGAGAGAGACAGCAGGGGAGTGAGCAGGAGAGGGTCAGAGAGAGAGGGAGTCACAGACTGAAACAGGCTCCAGGCTCTGAGCTGGCAGTCAGCACAGAGCCCGACGTGGGGCTCGAACCCACGAACCGCGAGATCATGACCCAAGCGAAAGTCGGACGCTTAACCGACTAAGCCACCCAGGCGCCCCTCTACTTCACTTTTAAGTAAGAGTTTAATTGGATCTTAATTTCAAGGTTGACAGTTATTTTACCTCAGCTCTGAAGATATCACTTCATTGCTTTAGTGTCTCTTATTGCTGTCAATTTGATTGTTTTTATATTTATAAAACTTGTCATTTTTTTATGTAGATAGATTTTAGCTTTCATCAGCTATCTACAATTTTGGTCTATATATCTGGATGCAGATTTCCATTCCCCAACCTCCCATTTATCCTTTATTATTCCCTGATGTACTTTTTCCCATCCGAGGACATGTCTTCCATCAGTTCCAAACATTTTTCAGCAGTCATACCTTCAAATATTTCTCTCCACCCCCATTTTAACTATTTATCTGTCTGGGCCTTCTATTAGGCATACACTAGAGTTTTGTTTTTCTTTTAACAAATTTTTAGTGTTTTAATTATTTATTTATGTCGAGAGAGAGGGTGGGGGGAGCGTGCATGCCTGAGAAGGAGAGGGGGAAAGAGAGGGGAAGAGAGAGGATCTCAAGCAGGCTTTGTGCTGTTAGCCTGGAGCCCTATGCCAGGCTCAGTACCATGAACCATGAGACCGTGACCTGAGGCAAAATCAAGAGGCAGAAACTCAACCAACTGAGCCACCCAGGTGCCCCTGGAGTTTTCAGTCTAACCACTTGTTTAGTTCACTGTTTCTATCTCTTTATATATCTATGCAGACATTTGATTTTATGTTTTTAAATTTTTATTTAAATTCTGGTTAGTTAGCATAAAATCTCATAATAATTTCAGGTGTACAGTATAGTGATCCAAAACTTCCATACATCACTCGGTGCTCATCACAAGTGTGCTCTTTGATCCATATCACCTATTTCACCCATACACTCACCCACCTCCCTTCTGGCACAGGGCCGCCTGGCTGGCTCCATTGGGGAAGCATCCGACTTCAACTCAGGTTATGATCTTACGGTTTGTGGGTTTGAGCCCTATATCAGGCTCTGTGCTAATAGCTTGGAGGCTGGAGCCTGCCTCAGATTCTGTGTCTCCCTCTCTCTCTGCCTCTCCCCAACTTGTGCTCTGTCCCTCTCTCCAAAAGATATAAACAGAAAACAATAAAAAAAATTTTTCTTAATTAAGAGTCTGTTTCACAAAACAGATGAACATAGGAGAGGGGAAGAAAAAATAAGATAAAAGCAGAGAAGGAGACAAACCATAAGGGACTCTTAAATACAGAGAACAAACTGAGGGTTGCTGGAGGGGAGGTATGTGGGGGAATGGCTAAATGGGCAAAAGGCATTAAGGAGAGCACTTGTTGGGATGAGCACTGGGTGATATATGTAAGTGATGAATCACTACATTCTATTCCTGAAGTCATTATTACACTATATTTTAACCAACTTAGATTTAAATAAAAAAAAATTAAAATTAAAAAAAGTTTCAGGGATGCTTGTGTGGCTCAGTCAGTTAAGCATCCAACTTTGGCTCAGGTCATGATCTCATGATTTGTGAGTTTGAGCCCCACATCAGGCTCTCTGACATCTGCATGGAGTCCTCTTGGGATCCTCTGTCCCCTATTTTCTCTACCCTGTCTCCACTCATTCGCTCTCTCTCTCTCTCTCTCTCTCTCTCTCTCTCTCACACACACACACACACACACACACACACACACAAATAAACATTTTTTTAAAAGGGTCTGTTTCAAACACTTGATTTTAAAAGTTTTACCTTCTTAATCACTAGTCCTCTCCTTTCTTTGGCTTTACTTAGTCTACTCTTTCAACAGCTAAGATTTTCCAATATCTCTTTGTTGGATTGATCTTTTTTGTATGTTTGCTTAATACCTTTCTGCGCTCATTGCAAAGCAGAACTTTCCCTCCTTTATTTTTTGGGTAATTCTAAACATATTTAAATACCTTTTAAGTTTGCTACATTATTTCTCTTGGGTGGATTTCTTTCTTTTGATTTATTTACTGACTATCCTTCATAAGTTTACATTTCTTTTTTTGCTTTTTAAGTCTAGATTTTTAGTTCACATTTTGTAGATATTTTAGGCTCATGTATACTGTTCTTAGTCATGTGGCTTGGATGGTTTTCCAGAATGATTCACTCCTTATCCACTGCCGTCATCCAGTCGTGATACACCATTGAAACAGACAGGACAGTTGTTCCAAAATGGAAATACTTCCTTGTCAGTTGATAAAATGGCTGCTTTTTTGTTTTTTTTAGCTTTCAAGGGAATATCTCTCTCCTTTTGAATGCTGACCCTCTCTAAAAACCCCAGGACCTGTCTACACTAAGTGGCTAACGTCCCAGTAGGAAGTCTCTAGCATCCTGCTCCAGTGTAAAAGCAGAGTCCTTTCTGATTATCCTGCCCCCACCCAAACCTTAACATTGGGAGGTTGAAGGCTCTTCTCCCACATGGGAAGTGCTATCCTTGATACCACACCCACTGTGGCAGAGGGCAGCTTCCTATTCCTGTTTTTTAAAATTTCTTTTGGCCAACCAACTTCCTCACAGAATCATAGGAAATTGGCACATTGCCTGTTATGCTGTAAACTATAGAGGGAGTTATACCAGCCTTGGTTCAAAGCTAGGAGCTCATGAGTAGCTCTAGCCACTTGCTCATTCATAAAGCCTATTACCGGTCTCTTGACATTTACAGGATAAATTAAGCTTCTTTCCAAAACAGACTTACAGATTTTAAAGCTTGGACTACCACTGCTCAAATCAAGTTCCAGCACCTACTTGTAGATTATGCTGTCTCAACCACTATAGGTTCTTTTTGTAAGTAGTCCATTGACTTCTTGTTTTTACTTGAGATATAATTTACAGATAGCATTATATTAGCTCAGGTGTACAAAATAGTAATTTGATATTTGCATGTATTGAGAAATGATCATCACACTAAGTCTACTTAACGTTGGTCACCATACATCGTTACAAAATTTTTTCTTGTGAAGAGAGCTTTAAAGATCTACTTCCTTAGCAGCTTTCAAATATGCATTATAGTATTATTAACTGTAGTTATCAGGCTGTACATTACGACCTCGTGACTTACTTATTTTATAACTGGAAGTTTACACCTTCTGACCACCTTCATCCATTTTGCCCATTTCCTGCCTCTAGCAAACACCCATTCACATTTTTCAATAGCTTAAACATTTTTTTAATGTTTATTTATTTTTGAGACAGAGAGACAGACCATGAGCAGGAGAGGGGCAGACACAAAGAGAGAGGGAGACACAGAAGCTGAAGCAGACTCCAGGCTCTGAGCTGTCATCACAGAGTGCAACACAGGGCTCAAACCCATGAACTGCAAGATTATGACCTGAGCTGAAGTCGGATGCTTAACGGACTGAGCCACTCAGCTGCCCCTCAATGGCTTTTAATCATGAAATTTCTAGCCTCTCCTAATATCTCCAGTAACACTTCTCTTATTTCAATAGCATATTTAGACTCACTGTGTTCAAGGAAGTATTTAGCCATATATTTAGAGGATATATTTATCTTTCAAGTCTGTTTTACAACTAGTGATTTTAATGGATTGAATCATTTACTAGTACTCGGGTATACTGCTATGTGAATTAAATAACCCTGTACCCCCCTGATTTTCCAGTGTCTCAGGTTTGATTTCTTTGCATATTTGATTTTTCTAGAATTTCACAAGATTTACTTCCCAATATTACTAGTTCCTAACTCTTCAAAAGTCCTGAGTTACTCCTATGTTTAAGATTAGCTTGTTCTCTAAGAACAAGAATTGATGAGATGAGGAATAAGATGTTTTGAGTATTTAAGGATCTCAACTATACTAAAGCAGTAGCTACATTCTGGCAGTGAATGTCAAAGGCATATTGTGCTGAGAGTTTCAAAAGCAAAGATGCATGATCTTTGGAAGTCTATAGCATGTTTGACATTGGGCTATATTTGACCATTGTTTATGTTGAGCATGTAACAATATAGGTGAACTACTGAGTTGGTATAAGATAACCTCAGATAAAAGTCTTTTTAAGTGATCTTCAATATAGATGGAATCAAATTTGACATGTTACAAAGAAAGTAGGCCAATTAGTGATAAAGCTTAATGGCTTAAGGAAGGGAGCCAGAACATTTACTTACACTTGACAGAATGAAGAGGAAAGCAAAACATAATCTTTTATTTTTTTTTAAGAAATTAGATCTTCCTTTTTTACAAAAATAACTTTTAAAACTCTGAGCTTCCTTAATGAGATAAATATTATTAGAAAAATCAAGATGTACTATTTTACATTTTGATTTTTCTATTAATATTATGAAAATTTTCCCTTTCTCCCTATTGTCATCCTTCTCTTCTATTTTCTTACCTGCTACTTAGAAACACCCCTTTACAATGTATATATTTTTAGGCTTTCTTTTCCAGCAAGATGGTGGATTAGATCAAACAAAATAATACCTGCAAATGCTTACATAAAGAAATAAAAATCTCCAGTGGCACCTGGGTGACTCAGTTGGTTAAGCTTCTGACTTTGGCTCAGGTCATGATCTCACAGTTGTGGGTTCGAGCCCCACATTGGGCTCTGTGCTGACAGCTCAGAGCCTGAAATCTGCTTCTGATTCTGTGTCTCCCTCTCGTTCTGTACTTCCCCTGCATGTGCTCTCTCTCAGAAATAAACATTAAAAAGAGAAGAAGAAATAAAAATATTCAGAATCCAGAAATGAGGAGGGAACTGAAAGTAAGAATGTTATAACTAAGCTGAGGCTATAGCTTCCCTAGGGAAGGCTTATCAGTCTTAGGAAAATAGAGTATTTTGTTTTAATATATATAGGACAAGTGAGCAAAGAGAGGGCTCCAGCCTTAAATAAAAGCACACTTTCCAAATTTAAGTTCTTTTTTAAAAAGGTGAATAAGAAGGGTATCTGGGTGGCTCAGTTGGCTGAGTGTCCGACTTCAGCTTGGGTCATCATGTCGCAGTTCGTGGGTTCGAGCCCCGAGTCAGGTTCTGTGCTGACAGTTGGGAGCCTGGAGCTTGTCTTGGGTTCTCTGTCTCCCAGTCTCTCTGCCCCTCCCCCACTCGTACTCTGTCTCTTTTGTTTCTCAAAAATAAATAAAGGTTAAAAAAAATTTTTTTTAAAAGGTGAATAAGAAAATCTGCCTTATAATCTTAGGTTATAAGAAGGTTAGCTTTTCTATAGGTTATAAAAAAGTTAGCTTTTTTATGCTTAGTGTCCAGGTGAAAAAAATAATCTTCCTTGAGAAATGAAAACCTTTGGACTGAGACTTATATAGGTTTGAAATCTGATTTTAAAGTACCTATGGGTTCCTGGATGGCATATTTATTTGGGATCACTGACAGAAGAAAATTCTCTATTACACTGAAAACACATTCTTTCAATACAGTATTGCCTTGGGGAAAGGAGTTTGGAGGAAAAGAAAACCTTGACAAGGATAGGCTGATAATGAAAGTGTCCTCAAACACAAGAATATACAAAAATAGACAGAAATCACAATGATAAAACATGAATCAAGTGTCAAAAATTTAAGGCAATAGAAAAATAATCTATAAGTAATTTACCATGTGTATGTTTACAATGATTAAAAATAAGAAAGAACTCCCAAATCTTAAAAAAGGAATTATAACCTATATATTTGTCAATGTTAACAATCCATGCTAGCTACAACGTCACAGTAGCAAGAGTGAAGTCGTCAATGCTAGCTATAATATCAAACAACCCCCAAATCACACAACAAAGGATATTTCTCATTTATACTAGAGTGTGATCAGGAGTTTAGTAGTGGCTTAGTATGTGCTATATAAGGATTCTTAGCTCCTTTCATCTTGTGGCATTACCACTTTCAAAAAATCTTCCTTGAAGGATTGAGCCATGCTGATGAGTATCTTACAGGATGTTTTATGAGCCTCAAGGTAGGGTACAACACATTTCCTCCACATGTCATTGTCCAAAACATCACCACAAAGTACCAGCCAAATTGCAAAGCAATATGGGAAATGTAGGAAATGGAAAAGAGGACTGATGAGCCATGTGATCAGTCTCCTCCTTTTCGATTTATTCTGGAGTCACATCTCCCTCTGAGTACTTTTGCCTCCTTCTTCCACTTTTGAGAGCACTTGGGATTACATTGGGGCCACCCTGATAATCCAGGATAACGTCCCAACTCAAGTACTGTAAATTGTTTACATACCTCTTTTGTCATGGAAGGTAATATATTCCCTGTTCTGGTGATTATGGTATGGATATATTGCGGGGAGTGGGGGATTATTTTGTCTAGCACACTCATCAACTGCTTTTCTCAGTTTTCTTCCTACTCTTTCAGACTTTTAACAACATGGAGTATTATGTTAAAAGGGCAGGTCTACAACTGTTGATATTAGAATATTGAAATATTTTCACTTGACTGTTGAATAGTCCTAACAATAACCTTACCAATAATCCTGAGCTCCAGACATTTCTGCCTCCTTCCCTGGGTCCCTGACCCACCCCGAAAACCCTACATCCCTGACCCCATTAGCTAGGTAAATTAAGCCCAGTATAACTAGAACTGGGGGCTTTGAGGATTGACCTGCTCATTCCTTACCAGGTGTTAGGTGTTCTGAATAGCATTCCTCAGAGTGCGTATTCCTTAGGTCTAGTTATTTTCTTGGGGACTTAATCCAGTCTTAACACTTTAAATATTATCTAAATGCTGATGACTCAGATTTTCATTCATTCTTTTTCCCAAAGCCTTAGAATTCTATGTCTAACTGACTACTCAACATCTCCACAAACAGGTGATAAACATTTAAAACACAGCCCATTCAGAAGTGAAATGCTGCTTTATCCCTTACCTCAGTTTTGCTCCATCCCATGGTCTTCGGTCTTGCAGGAAATATCAATTCAATCTATTGGCTCTATCTTAAAAACAGGGGATTATTTCCTGCCTTACTACTGTTAGTAATCTGGTCCACATCACCATTAGCTCTTACATGCTATTTGAGTACCTTCTAAATTGTCTTTTGTTTCCTTTGGACTTTTGTTGACACTGCAGCAAGAATGGTTATAAAACTCCCTGCTGGAAACTCTCCTTTGGCTTCCCATCTCACTTGGGCAAACCAATGTCCTTCTTTTGGCTTAGATCACCTTTGTAATCTCTGCATCTCCTGTTACCTCTCTGAAATGATCTCCTTTCACCTCCCCGCAGCCCCAGTGATATTTTTCTGCTTCAAAGAAGCTAAGACACTCTCTGCATGTAGAAGACTCTTTCTGTTTGCACTTGCTCCTTTTCTGTATCCAGAACAGTCTTTCCACAGATCCACATAGCTTAATCCTGTGTTTTCATTCACTATTTACTTAAATATTGTCCTATGATGGAGTGCTTTCCTTAACCACTGTCTTAAAACTTCTGTACCTTAACTCTTCAGTTTCCTTTTCCTATTTTATATTTCCCCCTAGTATTTTTCTCTTTCAGATGTACTCTGTATTTTACTTAATTTATGCTGTGGTTTGTGTCTCCACCCACTAGACCAAGAACTCCATAAGAGTAAAGATTTCAGTCACTTTGTTCACTGCTTATTCCAGGATGGAGAGCAGGGTCCTAGCCTCACTCATAGTGAAAACTTGACAAATTAAACAAGATGTGCATTTTAGATTTTAAATTTACAATAATAAACATTAAAAGTTAAGGTTTAGAGATAGGAGATTGCCATAGATTAATAATAAGAGTAAAAACAAGTCCAACATCTTTGTAGCTAATTAGTCAAAATATTTCACAAATTTTAAATATGCATATATTTAGGTACAATAAGTTTTCTTATGAAAATCTATACTAAGAAAGGAATTAATAATTTCTGCAAAGGGGTGCCTGGGTGGCTCAGTGTTAAGTGTCCAAATCTTTCTTTTGGCTCAGGTCATGGTCTCATGGTTTATGAGTTTGAGCCCCACACCTGGCTCCGTGCTAACAGTGTAGAGTCTGCTTGCGATTTTCTCTCTGCCTCTCCTTTTGCTCCTCCCCCCACTATCTCTGTCTCTCTCTCAAAAATAAATAAATAAACTTAAAAAAAAATGTCTTCAAAGATTTGGCAGTAATGAAACAGTCTGGTTTATAATAGGGAATACAAAATTAAAATCAAAACTTTCAAATTTTCCAGTATAGGATTTTAATTAAATGAAAAGCTATATATTCATATAATGGGTTAGTATGCAATCATTAAATTTGTGTTTAGTTAAATTCTAATTGACATAGGAACTATTTGCAAAATACTGATAAGTGCAAAAAACAGTCTATAAAAAGAATAAGCTGAATGATGTTAGTTTTGAAGAAGAAATGCATATATTTTCCCATTAGTTTGAAAGAACAGACAGTTGTTAACAATGTAGATTTTAAAATGGGGTGGGTATGTCTTTCTGGCTTATCCAATTTTTAAAAAATTCTTTTAAAATAATGATTACATAACATTTTTCTCCTGGGAGGCATCAAAATTATATCTATGCTTATCTTCAAAAAGTTATTAATATTATATACATAAAGGATTTTCTTCAAGTGTGAACTGTATAGAAATAATCCCATTTGTGGCATCTTATGTGTTTATGATGTATGTCCTACATTGGTTAGTAGGGGCTAAGGCTCAAAATTTGTTTATGGAATAATCTCTGTGAGTATTTCAGTCTTTTGAAACCTAACCTGCGGATGCCACCTGGCCACAGGTAAGACTATTGAAAAATGTCATTAACATGAGTTCTGAGGAGATCATTAAGTGTCTACCATGCAATTAATCCAATATTTTACCTTAGAGACTCAAATGAAAACTAACCCACCTCCTTGCTTTGTCTCTAGTCACTACCTTTTTGGCAGTAACGTGCAAGCTGGTTCCGCCGAGCAGAAGAAGGGGAAATTCCCAATCTGGCCAGAATGGAGTGAAGCTGACATAAATGCAGAAAAGTGGGACGCAGGCAAAGGTGGAAAGGACAAGGATAAAATGGGAAAAAGCCCTGTATTTGTAAGTCCATTTGAAAGTGACCAGATTTCATTTTCATTTTAAATTTTGTCATGGAGTACAATCTCCTAACATGGGAGTGCGCTCCTTTTTCTCCAGGGCCTCCATTTAAAAGAGAGAAAATTTTGCTTTCTCTATCTGTCTCCCTCCATCCTACCAATCTGTCATTCCAAGCCTTAGACCTGAGTTTTACTAATTGTATTTGAGTCAATGAAAGGAGAGACGTGATCAGAGATTCACAGTGAAATAAAGGGGAATCGATAGAACATTTAGTTATTGGATTTTGGACAGAGTGGGGAACCAGGCATTTAGAGACAGTGGGTTAGAGGGGCGCATGGGTGGAGTAAGTGACGGGCGGGCACTTGATTTCAGCTCAGGTCAGGATCTCTCAGTATGTGGGTTTGAGCCCCTCCTCCAGCTCTGCACTGACAGCAAGGAGATTATTTTGGGATTATCTCTCCCTCTCTCTCCTTCTCTAAATAAGTAAATAAACTTAAAAAAAAAAAGAGTAGAGATAGTGGTTTAGAAAATGAAAGGTCCCAGCAGACCTGTGAGCTGTTATCTGGAGATTATAGTAAACAATTTTTAAAGATGTTATTGTGAGAGAAAAGTTGAATCCCTCTTAATATTCTCTTCAAGATATTTGGGTAACGATGCCAGATATTCTTCATTCACTTGTGTCCATTCAAACATGATGCATCCCTGGGACTGGAGCTGAGAATGGTGTTCCTACATTTTCCAGTTATATCATCTTAGGTTTTTCTGTCTATTTAAAAATGTTTACTCTATTTCTAAAGACTTCTTTGTTGAAGGTATGGGTCTGGGCTGTATTTTAAATAGGACTCACTTATTTGGTATAGCAATTCATTTAACAAAAATGTTTATAGACACAATACAGTTTCAAAGCAAAACCAAAATTGCCAGAATGACCACGTTGAACTCTGGTGTTTTCATTTGCATAGAGAACTCCAAAATGGTATTTATTAGCAATTATGTGTTGTTCACAAAAGGCAGAATGATAACCTGCTTTAATCATAACAGTAATTTGTTTAAAAAAGATAATAAATATAACTAACTGCTGATGCTGTTAGTACCTGAACAATTTTAAATTAGCACCATGTGAGGGAATATATTCTTGGCACCATACCTAGGGTGGCTGTGGAACTTTTAGATACAAATGGTTTTGGGACTCTCTGGGTTCAAATGAAAATGTTCATATTCTACATATTTTTAAAAGAAATGTACAACTAGTGGCACTTGAGTGTGAAATTACATTAGGAAGATAGATTGTACAAATCCTCCGTTAAGCATCTGGGCTCCAGAAAAGGTCTAAAAATGAGTCACCCCAAACAGCAGGGAGGAGAAAAGTAGAAGTGAGTGAAAACTTTGAACTAAGAAATAAAATATAAACTATCACACTTTAGGGCCCTTGGAGTGCAAGTATGCCTTTATCAGATTGCTGTGAAAAAAATCTTGTTGATCCCTGGAAGGTTAGGCATCAAATTCTAGACACAGGTGCTGGTCACTGGATGCCCATTTCATTTGGAGGCAACATGCGGAAATGCTGCTGGCTGAACATCAGACCACAAAATAGATACGGTGGCCCTTGGACTATGGAGCTACACAGAACTGTATGGTTAGGGAGGCACCAGCCCTCCTCCTGTGGTAAATAGGAGTTCTTACAATGGAGTGTGATACTTCAGAACTTTAGCTAACAATCCTTTCTGCCTCTGCTGCCTTCACAAGGTAGGAGAACAGCACTCAAACCCTGGTTATTACAACAGTGCAAAGGTTCTGTCTGGGGTCCTTTTGCTTCCCACTCCCAGTTCTGCTCTACAACCTCAGCAGCATTCATGGCTTGGGAAGGGACAGTCCCTCCACAGAAGTGAGTGGTGGACACTCCAAGCATGGGGATTACATTTCTGTGATAAAGTACCGCAGTAGCTCTTACCATGATTTGCAACATCCATATTTTATCAGGCTCAGTTACCATAAGCACGGAACTATAGCAGGTGTCCTTGAGATTTTATAGAAAGTCACTTCTCTAGATGTGAGGCTAGTGATCAGGAAATCAGCAACAGATAAGCTAACCCTTCTCTGTAATTCCAGATTTGGGTCTCACTTCTTCAACTGGGCTTAGGACAGCAGCAAAAAGACAGGAAGGGTGAACAAAATTGAGACATATTAATAACGTATTGTAAACTGGGTATAAGAAATATACTTAAGGCAAAGCAACATAGAAAGAGTACCATTAACTTACCATGGAGAAAAGGGAATCACAAGAGATTATGATAAGATGGATCCAAATTTACCTTTTTCTTTTCTCCTCAAAGAAATTCAATAATTTAAGATGTGAAAATTAGAAGGCAAGCAGAGTGTAGTGACTTGGGATTTATGTCAATTTCTCTGGGCTAAGAGAGAGAATATTGTCTGGGGTACAAAAACAGCTACAACTTGAACAGAATCCCAGAAGTAACTATAGAGACATGATCTGAAAATTTTGTATATAACATTATTTCAAGGCACTTACCTGACTCCTAAACTTTATGTGTGAAGACTTTGCTGCTGAGTAAATGAGTAAAACGCAACAGCCAGAAGCTAAATAAGAAAATATTTCATGATGCTATGGCAAGAGATTGGGATTAAGGGTATACCCTTAATGAGTGAAGGAACTCAGACACACCAGCCTTCTGGTTAGTCCCCCAGAATCCCCCAACATGGCTGTAGCATTCTATATTGAGTAAGGGTAAACCAGAGCTACACCAGCCCCACCAAATCCTGAAACCCACTGTTGACAGGGTCAACATTTTGTACTTTGCCTGCCAGGAAGGAATAAGACCCTCCCCTCTGGAGGAAGACATCATTACCTAGGGTTTTGAAGAGAAATAGAACCAAGTGGCTGAAAAACAAGAGGGAAAATCAGAAATAAAAATAGATCCATGGGTGATTCTGATTAGAACTGACAGAGGAGTTCAGAGTAACTGTATTAATATTTGTTAGGGGAAAAAATAACACGAGGCCAAGTCAGAAGCCTAGTGTGGCTCTTGGAAATTTCAGCCTGCTTTTCAGGGACTCATTCTTTTATCATTTTTCCTAGATGTGGGGATTACCTTTGTCTTCATTCAAAGAATTCCAGTACCTTGGATATGTTCCAGATGCACATAGACATTTACTAGGTTTGAATACCCTCAAATAGAGACTATTTCTCAGGTCACACGTATATTAGAATAAAAATAGGATTACCATAAAAATCACAAATGGTATTTATTTGTCCCATCACTATTAACTCAGGTAAAATTTAGTTACCCCTTTTAGCAATACAGTTTATATTTCTAGAGCATTGTTTTTGTATCCCTGGTACTTTCCATTTTTGAAATGGGACCTAATTACCTTGTGAGCTATAAGAACTTTTACACAGTAGCTACTTGAAGTCTCTCTAATTTACTATATTGCTAGCATTGGAAAGTAGACATTTTGTATGTCATTTTTCCTCCAGAGCTCACTAATTGACCCATACTACAGGCTCAAAAACTAATAAATTAATTGCATTCCTGGGCATTTATCTCAGATAAATGGAAATTAATGTTCATACAAAAACCCTGTAAGTTGTATGCAAAAATTTATAGCAGCTTTATAAGTAATGACCCCAAATTGGAAACAGCTCAGATGTACTTCAATGGACAGATGGTACACAAACAAATATCCATATCATGAAATATTACTCAGCAACAAGCAAGAACAAACTACTGATACATGCAACAGCTTGAATGAAATGAATCACCAGGGAATAAGGCAGAGAGGGAAAAAAAGCCAATCCACAGTTTGCATGCTATCTGATTCCATTCATACAACATTACTGAAATGACAAAGCTAATGAGAAAGAGACCAGATTAATGATTGTCAGGTTGTAAGCATTAAACAGGTGGTAAGGGCGGTGGAGGGTGAGTACGACCATAAAAGGGTCTAAGATGGGTCCTTGTGCTGATGGAACTGTTCTGTATCTTGAGTGAGCCAATGTTATTATCATGGTTGTGATATTGCATTAAGTTTTAGAAGATTTTACCATCGGAAAGACTGAGTAGTGAAGACACAGGGACTCTCTTTATTACTTCACACCATAACGTGTGAATCAGTAATTATCTCAAAACATAAGTTTAATTTTGAAAATTAATAAGTGAAATTCAGATCACAGGTATGAATTGCATTTATATATAATCATACTTTTAAAATCTTCTCTAATCAGGTTAAGAAAAACACAATATTTTCAGTGCAAAATATGTCCATATCTGGCCCATCTCAATTGTTTTCTTACCATACCAAATTCACATCCCAAAGCAGCTTATGCTTGTTTGGAATGTTTCCTCTACAATAGAATATTACTCAACAATCAAGGTTTTGTTAACTAAATGCAGTATTCTTAACTCCAGTATTCACCAAGTAGTCCATGAGCTAACTCTGAAAACATACAAATCACTCTATGTTTGTTTATTCATCAAATCTATACACCTATTAATTTTTATTAAGATTGAGTTGCCTTTATTTTAATAAAACCATATGGAAAGAAAAACACTCAATATATTTTTATACAGCATTTTTTTGAAGACCCTGAAGGAAAGATTGAATTGCCACCCTCGTTGAAAATTTATTCCTGGAAGCGTCCACAGGATTTTTTAACGAATAGGGTAAGAAATATTTTCACTACTGAACAATATTAACTATGGGTTATACTATCCTACTTATGAAAATTCTCACTTTTACAACACTGTAGGGTAAATTTTCCCCATGGTATTCAGTAAGAAAAAGGAATTGGATGTTGGCATTTAATAGGAATAAATGTTTTTCAATAGAGTTTACTATTTCTTGTACTGGTTCCGAAGAGAATATTGAAATTTTGCTTAGGGTTTTGAGTTTCCTTCTCTGTGTAATGTCAAAGGATAGCCTAAAATGTGTGGGAAGCTGTTCCTTAATTTTTTATTGACTTTCCTTTTTCTCCTCCTTAGCAGGAACTTATGTGATACGAAGTTCTGCTCTAGTGTTTATTAGTGTTAATTTTCTAGTCCAAGAGATTTGCACTTGGTTAACTGTGCTCCAGGTATTCTTGAAGCATTTACTAAGGGCCATCTTCATTTCTGGAGCCCATGCCCAGCTACTTGAATCACATTGACTGTGACAGTGCTCAGGAAACCATATTTTAATTTAATTTTATTTTCTTAAGGTTTGTTTATTCATTTTGAGAAAGAGAGAGAGAGGCAGAGAGAGAGAGAGAGAATCCCAATAAGCCCTCACATTCATAGTGATTTGTGTGGTTTGAACTCATGAACCATGAGATCATGTCCTGAGCAGAAATCCAGTCAGATGCTTAACTGACTGAGACACCCAGGTGCCCTGAGAAACCATCATTTTAAATATCACTTATGTACATGAAAACTTTAGATTTACTGATCTATCTTCTTAACAGCTATTTTAGTTTGAATATATTCGCTGTTTTAAGTGTCTACATGGTCTAATGTCTTTTTTTTCCCTTTATGAATCTACTATTTTCATTTAATGCATGGAAAACCAGTAGGCTAAAATAGTATTTTAGTGCTAGTCAAATGTTTGCAATGGAGTTGAGTCTTCCATTTACTATGGAATTCACCAAATCTCAATTTCTACACAAAGTGATTTTATTCCTAAAATCTTTAGTCTTTATAAGCACTGCTACTAATGTGAGAAAGTACAGTTCATCTGCCATATTTCCAATTACTGCTAATATCTGAGAAAGATATTTCTAAATTCAAAGATATTTAGTAAAATAAGAAAATAAGAAGATATTCCTCTGGCCATCAGAATATTTTTAAATGTCTACTTATAAGACATTTTAAAATTTTGTTTTTACATTTATTTATTTTTGAGAGACAGAGCATAAGTGGGGGAGGGGCAGACAGAGAGGGAGACACAGAAACCAAAGCAGGCTCCAGGCTTCGAGGTGTCAGCACAGAGCCCGATGCGGGGCTCAAACTCACAAACTGTGAGATCATGACCTAAACTGAAGTCGGATGCTTAACCAACTGAGCCACCCAGGGCCCCATACTTCTTCTTCTTTTTTTTTTTTTTTTAATGTTTTATTTATTTCTAGGAGAGAGAGAGAGAGACAGCGTGAGCAGGGAGGGTCAGAGAGAGAGGGAGTGACAGACTCTGAAACAGGCTCCAGGCTCTGAGCTGGCAGCCAGCACAGAGCCCGACGCGGGGCTTGAACCCACGAACCGTGAGATCATGACCTAAGCGAAAGTCAGACGCCTAACCGACTAAGCCACCCAGGTGCCCCACCCATACTTCTAACACATTTCAAATAAAATAAATCAAATGCACATGAACTATGCCTTTAAATTATGTATACTGTTAGGTAATATTGATGTGATGAATGTAAATGCTGTGGTGTTAATATAATGAACTTTATAGTGCATTATATGCACTTGATATTATTAATAATATCCAGGCTCTGTGCAGTGGATGTGCAGAGTTTATATTTCATGCAAATAAAGGGTATTAATTCCATGAAGTGAGGCTATTTCAAATGTGAATAAGTAGAAGAGTTTTATGCCATCTCTTTTTAGCATACTTTAGTTCTGAGAGATACACTTGTTTTATAAACAAACTCATCCATTGTTGTTGATGGCATCTCTACTACACTTATCATAACTCTGCCCCCGCCCCCCCCCATCTCCACACCTCTGCTCCCTCTGTGCTCTTTCTCTGGGTCCCCTGCACAGGCTCCTCTTGGAGTATGCACCAGAACAGCCACAACTGAAACTTCAGCTAACTAGGGAAGTCGAAGAATAATGTTTCTCAAGCTTTAATGTCAAGGTCCATGATGATACATTCATTTACATTGAAACTCATTAAATATGAACATATATAAAAAAGCTTAGACAAAAATTTAGCAAAACAATAATGAACTTTCTTTTTATCTTATTTTAAGAAATTAAAAAAATATTTTATTTATTTTTGAGAGAGAGGAAGAGAGACAGAGTATGAAAGCAGGTCAGGGACAGAGAAAGAGGGAGACACAGAATCCGAAGCCGGCCCCAGGCTCTGAGCTGTCAGCAGAGAGCCTGATGTGGGCTTGAACTCATGAACTGTGAGATTGTGACCTGAGCTGAAGTTGGATCCTTAACCAACCGAGCTGCCCAGGTGCCCCAATAATGAACTTTCTATACAAGATTTACTCTCTTCTGCTCAAAGCAAAGGATGAAGTCACAGGACATGATTTAAGTCAGAGAGAAGCTAAGTTATAAAAAAACTGAAAAGGGTGGATTTAAGATATCAGAATCAACAAGGGCTTATTCCAACTCAGAAGGTTAACATGTCCTGACCACTGGTGGAGTGATCAGATCTGTTTATTTCTGAGAATCAGGCATCGATGGCCCAGGCCCTTGAGTGCTGATTACATTGAAGAGATGTAAGACGTCTGAAGATGTATTCTGTCTCAGGTATAGGGAATAGAGAGACCTCGGTAGAGACTTCTACCTTAATATTTGCCATCTTTTACTCACTGTCAGTGCCTACTTTTCATTTGTTGGCAGGCAACTGTTAAGTTTCACTCCTCAAATTTTAGGTAATCACTACTTATTTAATCTATTATTAATTGAATTCAATGTACATTGGTACTTGCTGAAGAGTATGGGCGTTTTAGAAGTGTCACTTTGGGGTCGCCTGAGAGGCTCAGTCGGTTAAGTGCTGACTTCGGATCAGGTCATGATCTTGCCTTTTGTGAGTTCGAGCCCCAAGTCAGGCTCTGTGCTGACCACTCTGGAGCCTGTGTCTCCCTCTCTCTCTCTGCCCCTCCTGTGCTCATGCTCTGTCTCTCTGTCTTTCAAAAATAAATAAACATTAAAAATAATTTAGAAGTGTCACCTTGGAATTAATTAGCCAAACCAGAATTTAAAATATATTTTTATATAATATATATGTAAGTTGCTATGTTCATAGATTATAAACATTTCAATTCAAACCTTCAATGTAGTTTTGAGTAAGTTTTTCTTAGACATAAAAATTTTTTTATTGAGTTTTCAAGATGTTAAGTTGTCCATGTGATTGAGAGTAGTCAATGGCATTAGTTTCCATGATTTTACTAATCAAAAACATATTTATGTTAATTTGATATGTTGAGGGTATAAGCTTGATATGAATTGTAACACATTTTTAAAAACTATTACAAATCACCTCTTCCTTTATTATGTTTATTCAGGAGTGCTCTAAGTATATAAAAGGATCTTCAGATATATACCAATAAAATAATGACCATTAGATGATTTTTTTAAAAAACAGGATTTGAAATGGAGCAAGATTTTTAAAAGCTGTCACAGTTAACATTTTTTATCAAAGGTGAAGATATATTTCCTGCTACCATGTTAACTAAGCTTCAGGTGTAACTTGAGAGGTTAATTTAAATTTTAAGTCACTTTTGAACTCTCAATTTATGTGTGTTTGCATGCTAAGTTTATCTGCATATATTATATCTTACAATATTTCATTTTTATATGAAAAGACTCTATTTTATAGGCATTACATTATTAAGTGAATGTCACTGATATTTCTAAGAGGGTCATCTTATGGAATAATGTGCTTATTTTTTTTTTCCTTTAATTTCTCTGGTTGTGAGAAATGAGATCAGGTTTGACTTGTTTATATCACATGAAACTTTATTTCATTCAGCTACATTTCCTTTATTTTTCCTAAAGAGTAATATCTCTTTATATATATATATTTTTCTTTTTTTAATTTCAGGCTCCAGTAGTTGTGAAAAATGAAATCCTGTTTGACTTGTTTTCAGCAAATGAACATTTACTCTGCAGTGAGGTATGTAGGGAATTTTTAACTGAAGACTGATTGCAGAATACTTTCCAGACCTGCTTCAAACATTTCCCGGACGGTCAATTTCAGTTTTCCCTTGCTTACCTCTAAGCTTTGGAATTGCTTAGTGTTTTATAAGCCAGACAAAAGAGGAAGAAAAGCCTCTTCAAATGAGTTTAATAATGAGCAAATGGTGGGGAAATGTTAGTATTACAATTGCTGTGTCCCTATCCTCCTGCCCACTGACCCAGGGTAGCTGAGATCTCACAATCTGGGCATTTTGCCTCTTGACCCACGTGCCTAGCAATTGACATCAAGTTGCTGCCAGATTTGCTCTGCTCTGTGCTCAAGTGCAGGGTGTTAGACTTGCTAATGCAGGGAAAATCTCACGTAAACACCCCCACCTCCGCACCTTGGGTTTTATCCATCAGAAGCAAACCTGTTGCATTCTCTTACGACGAAACAGGGTGTTTGTTTTTTTTTTTAAATTATTTTCTCCTAAGACCCAGTCAAAATCAATCGTCATTGTTGGTTCAGACACTTTGTCTTTCTTATCTTAAATATCTTGACCAATATTAAAATCAAAACATTTATTTCTTCAACCAGATTGTACTGATTAGTATAAAGTTACCTCCGAATGGTTTTATACATTGTATTTTAGTCTAAAATATGCTAATTTTGTGAGCCAAAGCCTGCGTCGACTTTAGCTTTTCATTTTTTTGAGGGAAGAAAAGTATAAAATATCCTATGTTTTAAAAATTACCAGATATACAGGAACATACTTGGCTTATCTTTTTCAACTTAACTAAACTTGAATAAATGTTCTAGATAATGTTAGTTAAGGAAAACAAATCTTGTAAGGTTAGTCTCAAGTATTTAATCTCCTTATAAACCAGGCAATTAAACATATTTCAGAAAGTCCAATATTACTGAGGGTAATAATGTCTTTACTTAACACCAGTGTGACTCGCAGGTCTTTTTTTTACATTGTTTCTATTCCCTGTAAATTGCTGAAAAAGAGATAGTATAATCTACATTTTATAGACTGCATTACATAAACTGCAATTTAGAGACTGAAATGACATTTCCCAGAGCAGAAGGACCCAGAAGAAAATTCAAACCCTGGTCTCTTTCTGCTCAGCTCCCCACCACACCTTGTTGCCTGTTGAAAACTCTGCCGTGGGAGTTTTACTTAGATCAGCTCTGCACCTGCAGATTGACACATGAAATATAAGACTTAGAGAAGATTTAACTGTGTATGCAATTTTAATTCTTTCTCGTCTCATTCACTATCTAACTGATCCTATTGACATAAGGAGAGATCATTTTCTTCTCAAACTTCTCAACCCTTACAGAAGAGTACCTTACTCATTTATCAAAAGTTAGTTCCAGAATAAAAGCACCACTGCTCTCAGAAGCCTGTCTCTCTCTCTCTCTCTCTCTCTCTCTCTCTCTCTCTCTCTCTCTCTCTCTCTCTCTCTCTCCCCTCTCCCCTCTCTGTGTCTGTCTCTGTCTCTCTCTCTCACACACACACAAACAGCTGAAATGAAGGTCAATACCTAATAGAGGTCAATGTCAAATCACTGACAGTTTACTCTGAAAGATAGTTCTTAGCTAAGAGTGTGTTTAATGTTAAGCCTTTTTAGCTTGCATTGTGGCTATACTTCCCGACAGCAAAGGCAAGAATGATGACTTTATTCTGTAAGTCAGAAATCAAAACGTGGAACACATGACATGTAGAATTTAATATTACTATTGGAAGTAGGTTTTCCCCCTAAACTTATTGGAGACTTATAGTACCAATAACTGAAAAGCAACTGATTAACACTAATGGCTTTTGTCTCTAGCTGATGAGATGGATTATCAGTGAAATCTATGCCGTGTGGAAGATATTCAATGGAGGTATTTTGAACAATTATCTTAAAGGGACCACCGGGGAGCCTCCTCTTCTTCCTTGGAAGCCCTGGGAACACATCTACTCTCTGTGCAAGGCTGTGAAAGGCCACATGCCTTTATTCAATAGCTATGGAAAGTATGTTGTGAAACTTTACTGGATGGTAAGTTCATTTTCTTGTGCATTAAAAATTGCCTTTCATATTGAAATATATTTGTTTACATGCTGTTACCTAGGCTAATACAAGGTCATGCACTTATACAGGATATCAGTTGTGCACCTATTGGGAAGAAATGTCCTGCATATATAATTTGGGATCGATATGAAGCATTGCTGTTTGTCCTGTCACACCAGTCCCATGTGCTTTTTAAACTGCTGCTGCTTGAAACATGGAGGGATGGTTCTCTGCTATGTCTGTCGTCTCAGCCAGGTGGGCTGGGTAGGCAGGTGGACGCACGGGCTCTCTTCCATCCTGCTTTCTCTCTGATGTGGTATGCCGTCTTGAGCAAAGAGAATGCCCAAGCAGGGTCCATTCTTTCTCTCCTCCTACTGAGAGACCCAGTTCCACCCAATCTTTTTCCTAAGCTTGAGATTTGTGCTCATGTTAACAAATCTTACCTCGATACAAAAAGTTTTTGCTTCTGCCTGAAAAGAAGGAAATGGGATAGTAGAAATAGAGAATGAAAAATCCCTTAGTTCGAACGACAGAGTAGGCTCACACCACACTAGATTCACACATCACACTAGATTATGAAATCCCTTTGAGTTTTGTTGGTGGAATGCTCTCTCCCAAGGCCCAGGCTCATAGGCAGAGCCAGCTACATGATTTGCAGAGCCCCTTGCTCAAAAATGATTCGGAACTTCAATACCGTGATAGCAGCACTTTAAAAAAAATAGGGTCCCTTTAAGTGTAAGGTTCCTTGTAACTATGCAGTTCGTATAGTTTGAGTCCCACTTCTGGCTCTGCTCTCAGCGCAGAACCTGCTTCTGATCCTTGTCTCTCTCTCTGCCCCTTCCCTGTTTGCACACATGTACTCTCTCTCAAAAATAAAACGAAACATTTTAAAAAAGGAATTAATGAGATTGTTACAGCAGGGACATAAAAGTAAAGAAGGTAATGTTAGCCTCTGAGATCTAAAATAGGATTTTTGGTGTTTTGAAATTCATAGCAAGATGAGAGATGTTGAAAGTCAAAACTTTGGGGCGCCTGGGTGGCTTAGTCGGTTAAGCGTCCGACTTTCGCTTAGGTCATGATCTCGCAGTTCGTGGGTTCGAGCCCCGCGTCGGGCTCTGTGCTGACTGTCAGCTCAGAGCCTGGAGGTTGTTTCAGAGTCTGTGTCTCCCTCTCTCTCTGACCCTCCCCTGCTCACGCTGTCTCTCTCTCTCTCTCCTAGAAATAAATAAAGCATTAAAATAGAAAGAAAGAAAGTCAAAACTTTGTGAGGAGAGAAAATGACTTCCTAAATGCCTTTATCTTTCCTATTTACTAATCATGAGACAGATTTGGCAGACAAGACTCCAAAGTTGTTTTTTTTTCACATTTATTTTTCATTAAAAAATTTTTTTAAAACGTTATATTTATTTCTGAGAGACAGAGAGACAGACAGCATGAGCAGGGGAGGGTCAGAGAGAGAGGGAGACACAGAATCTGAAACAGGCTCCAGGCAGACACAGAATCTGAAACAGGCTCCAGGCTCTGAGCTGGCTGCCAGCATAGAGCCCGACATGGGGCTCGAACCCACGAACTGTGAGATCATGACCTGAGCCAGTCAGACACTTAACCAACTGAGCCACCCAGGCGTCCCAAGACTCCAAAGTTTTAATGCACAGCAAAGGATGAGAGTTGAGACTACACCGTGGATAGGGTTGAGGGATTAGAGAGAAGGTAAACTTGGGAAGAATGCAAATATTAGTATTATTTATTCTAGTTCTGTGAAAAGTATCGTTGGTATTTCCATAGTGATTGCGTTGAATCTGTAGATTGCTTTTGGTACCACGGACATTTTAACAAAATTAATTCTTTTAATTCATGAGCATGGAGTAGCTCTCCATTTGTTTGTGTTCTTCAATTTTTAAAAAATGTTTTATAGTTTTCAGAGGACAGATTTTTACCATCCTGATTAAGTTTATTCTTAGGTATTTTATTCTTATTGGTGCAATTGTAAACGGGATTATTTTCTTAATATTTCTTTCCACTACTTCATTTTTAGTATATAGAAACACAACTGATTTCTGCATATTAATTTTGTACCTTGCTAGTTTACTGAATTCATTTATCACCTCTAATAGCTTTGTGGTGGAGTGTTTAGGTGTTTCTGTGTTTAGTATCTGCAAATGCAGCTTACCCTTCTGTTTGTAAGGTAAATACACAAGCCAGATGATAATACTCTTCTGTTGATTTTCTTCTACTTTGGTCCATTCTTGACATTGGAATTGCAGTCCTTGAAAGTATATAGAATACTGATAACAGTGATAATAAAGAGCTAGATAGATGCAATTTTTAAATGACCTAAATTTCTCAGAGACTGTATTCATGTGATAGAAAGATGGCTTTCTGGTTTTCTGGTTGGTGGACATTTGCTCTTTTTGGTCTAAGGGCAGATATTTCTACCTGTTTCTACTTAAATCCCAGGTGGTAAATCTGAGTCAACACCTGTGTGCTTATTAGGTGTAGTGAAGAATTAAATTCTTCCTGACAAGATATACATTATGGTTTTCTTTTTTCTCTTTCTAGGTAAACACAATTACAATAAATAATTTATGTATACCTTCCTAAACTTGTATCTTATAAACATACATAAACCTACAATATATAATTTATAGCAACAATAGGATAATATGACACTTCTTGTTCTAAAATGTATTTTTCCCTAACTATGGGCATTGTTTATGCTAGTATATATCAATCTACATTGTACTCCATTGTTTGAATGTAAGAGCTATACATATTTTGTTACGTTCATATTGATATTTAGATTATAACAGGTATTTTTACCAATACAATTTTGTAAAATAGCATCTTTGTGTATATATTTTTGCTCATTTATGACTATTTTTTTCTGGGATTTCTACATGTGGAATTATTCAAATATATGCAAATTTTTAATTTTCATAAACATATCCAATTTGCTCTTACACTTCAATTTGTGTGCAATTTATATTTGATACAATTGGGATTTAAGTCTGTCATTGTATTATTTGTTTACTCTGTTACTTTTTTTGGTATCTATTTCCCTATTCCTGTGTGTTTCTTGAACATTCTTTGGGATTCCATGTTGAATTATCTCTAGTGTTTTTGAGTATATCTCTGTGTATTACTTTTTCTTCTAGTGATTGCTCTAGGGATTAAAATATACAGACTTAGCTTATCACAATCTAGTAACATCAGCATTTTACCACTTAAATTGGAATATAGCTACTTTACCATCATTTGGGTCCCTTTACACCTTTACAACATAATTGATTAGGTATTTTATACATATTCAGAACTTTTATAAAGTAAATGTTGTTTTTAAATGTCAAATATAATTTTACTATACTTAATCTTAGCCAAAAGGCTGAGAAGTCATGTCAAATATAATTTTAAAAGTTCCAGAAGCAAAGAACACTATTGTATTTAGCCATATGTTTATATGTATCTTTGCTCCGGATATCCTAAGATTTCTTCCATTTCCTTTTTTTTTTTTTTTTTTGTCTCTGCTTTCACCATCCTTTTCATTTCCTTTTTCCTTTTCTTTTTCTTTTTCACCATCCTTTCTTAGTCAATCTTCTGGTGACATATTATCTTAACTTTCTTTTGTCTGAAAATGTTTTATTTCACCCTTATTCCTAAAGGGTATTTCACTTGATACAGTGTTGTGGGTTGGCAAGCCTTTTTCCTCAGTATTGAAAAGTAGCCTGATACTTCCTTCTGGCCTCTGTGGTTTCTGGAGAACTATCGAGTGGTCTTGTCTCACCAGCCGGTTTCTGGCTTTTTTTCCTGTGTCTCCAATTTTCAGAAGTTTGAATTTGATGTGTCTGGGTGTAGATGTCTTTGAGATTATCCTCTCTGGGATATTCTGAGATCCTTGATTCTACAAGAGTCATGTCTTAAGACAAATTTGGAAGAGTTTTCAGTCATTTATGCATTAAAATTTTTTTCAGCCCCACATTCCTTTCTTCATTTTGGGGGACTCTGAAGGCATGGATGTTGTATCTTCTTTCATTTTCTCATAGGTCTTTGAGGTTCCTATCATTAAAAAAAAATCTATGTTTCCTGGTTGTTTATAATTTCTATTGACTTTAATTCCAATTCACCAATTTCTTTCCATTTGCATTCTGCTGTTGATCTTTTCCTATGAAGGTTTTCTTTTAATTTTAAAATTTCTTTTTTGTCTCTTATGTTCTTTATTTCTTTGATAAGATATTCTATTTTTATTTGTTTCAAAGAGTATTCATAGTTGCTTTCTGGAGTATTTTTATGACATAAGCTTTAAATTTCAGAACTAAAAATTCCAAATTCCCTGTCATTTTTTGGCATTAAGTTTTATTGATTGTATTTTCTCATTGAAACTTGGATTTTCCATTTTTGCATGATTGGTAATTTTGGATCGTTTCCTGGACATCTTTAGTGTTATGTTGTATGACGCTGCTAATTAAATTTTTTTATTTTAGTACATAGTCAACCTGTTTAGATTCAGAATCCACATCCTGGCTCACCTCTGTGGGCTGTGTTTCATACGTTAATTTGGTTTATAAAGCCTGTGCGGTGTTACTCTGCTCTCTCACTCTTGTTTGTTGTCCGATGAGAAGACCCCATCAGGCAGTATCCTTAGCACCAGCTGAGGAGGGGGCGTGTACCACTTCATCCCTGCGTGGGTAGAGCGTGGAAATAAGAGATCCTTTAATAGGTTCTAGTAATGCAGAAAGCACTTCCTGTCTACTGCAGGAGGGCAATAGAAGTCACAATTCTGCCCACTGACTCTGCTGGAAAGAGAAACTGCCTTGTATTATTTCAGGACATTCACAGAAGCCAGCCTTTCACCATCAGGCCCTGTATGGGAAGGCACCACCTGTTACGGGCCGAAGGTGGGGGAGTGCTCTTAGGGTTCTTTCCTATCTATATAATTATGTTCATTCAGGTATGTGCTGAACTCTCTGTCCAATGCTTGCTGTTTCCTTGATCTTTTGGAATTGTGATTGCTGCTGTTAATTAAAATCATTTAAACAAAAAAATTTTTTTTTTTTTACAAATAGTTTATTGTCAAATTAGTTTCCACATAACACCCAGTGCTCATCCCCACAAGTGTCCTCCTCCATGCCCACCCCTCCTCCCCACATCCATCAGTCCTCAGTTTTTGTCAGCATTCAAGAGTCTCTCATGGTTTGCCTCTCCCCCTTTCCCCCACCATTTCCGCCCTTCTTCTCCCCCTTGGTCCTCTGTTAAGTTCCTTCTAATCCTCCTATGCGTGCACACATATGATATTTGTCTTTCTCTGCCTGACTTATTTCGCTCAGCATAACACCCTCAAGGTCCATCCATGTTGCTACACATGGCCAGATTTCATTGTTCTCATTGCCATATAGTATTCCATGGTATAGATAAACCACATCTTCTTGATCCATTCATCCGTTGATGGACACTTAGGCTCTTTCCATGTTTTAGCTATTGTGGAGAGTGCTGCTATGAACATTGGGGTACATGTGCTCCTATGCATCAACATTTCTGTATCCTTGGGTAAATTCCTAGCAGTGCTATTGCTGGGTCATAGGGGAGTTCTATTGTTAGTTTCCTGAGGAACCTCCACACTGTTTTCCAGAGGGGCTTTACCAGTTTACATTCCCACCAGCAGTGCAGGAGGGTGCCCGTTTCTCCACATCCTCGCCAGCATCTAGAGTTCTCTGATTGGCTCATTTTAGCCACTCTGACTGGCGTGAGGGGGTATCTCAGTGTGGTTTTGATTTGTATTTCCCTGATGAGGAACGATGCTGAGCATCGTTTCATGTGTCTGTTGGCCATCTGGATGTCCTCTTTGGAGAAGTGTCTGTTCATATCTTCTGCCCATTTCTTCACTGGGTTGTTTGTTTTCGGGCGTGTAGCTTGGTGAGTTCCTTGTAGATTCTGGATATCAACCCTTTATCTGATATGTCATTTGCAACTATCTTTTTCCATTCCGTTGGTTGCCTATTAATTTTCTGGGTTGTTTCCTTGGCTGTGCAGAAGCTTTTAATCTTGAGGAGGTCCCAACAGTTTATTTTTGCTCTTAATTCCCTTGCTTTTGGGGATGTGTCAAGTAAGAAGTTACTGCGGTGGAGGTCAAGGAGGTTGTTTCCTGCTTTCTCCTCTAGGGTGTTGATAGTTTCCTGTCTCACGTTCAGGTCCTTTATCCATTTTGAGTTTGTTTTTGTGTATGGTATGAGAAAATGATCTAGTTTCATTCTTCTGCATGTTGCTGTCCAGTTCTCCCAACACCATCTGTTAAAAGGCTGTCTTTTTTCCATTGGATATTCTTTCCTGCTTTGTCAAAGATCAGTTGGCTGTATACTTTTGGGTCCACTTCTGAGTTCTCAATTCTGTTCCATTGGTCTATGTGTCTGTTTTGTGCCAATACCATACTGTCTTGATGATGACAGCTTTGTAGTAGAGGCTAAAGTCTGGGATGGTGATCCCTCACGTTTTGGTTTTATTTTTCAGGATTACTTTGGCTATTCGGGGTCTTTTGTGGTTCCATACAAATTTTTGGATAATTTGTTCTAGTTTTGAGAAGTATGCTGGTGCAATTTTGATTGGAATTGCATTGAATGTGTAGAGTGCCTTAGGTAGTAATGACATCTTAACTATATTTATTCTTCCTATCCATGAGCATGGAATGTTTTCCCACTTCTTTGTGTCTTCTTCAATTTCCTTCATAAGTTTTCTATAGTTTTCATCATACAGATCTCTTGTATCCTTGGTTAGGTTTATTCCGAGGTATTTTATGGTTTTTGTGCAATTGTGAATGGGATCAGTTTCTTGATTTCTCTTTCTGTTGCTTCATTGTTGGTGTATAAAAATGCAACCGATTTCTGTACGTTGATTTTGTACCCTGCAACTTGGCTGAATTCTTGGATCAGTTCTAGTAGGCTTCTGGTGGAGTCTGTTGGGTTTTCTATGTAGAGTAACATGTCGTCTGCAAAAAGTGATAGTTTGACTTCCTCCCTGCCAATTCTGATGTCCTTTATTTCCTTTTGGTGTCTGATGGCTGATGCTGGGACTTCCAGCACTATGTTAAACAACAGTGGTGAGAGTGGACATCCCTGTCATGTTCCTGATCTCAGGGGGAAAGCTCTCAGTTTTTTCCCATTGAGGATGATGTTAGCTGAAGGCTTCTCATAGATGGCTTTGATGATGTTTAAGTAGGTTCCTTCTATCCCAACTTTCTCGAGAGTCTTTATTAAGAAGGGATGCTGTATTTTGTCAAATGCTTTTCTGCATCTATTGACAGGATCATATGGTTTTTATCTTTTCTTTTACTGATATGATGTATCACATTGATTGATTTGCGAATGTTGAACCAGCCCTGTAACCCAGGAATGAATCCCACTTGATCTTGGTGGATGATTCTTTTGATATGCTGCTGGATTCGATTTGCAGGATCTTGTTGAGAATTTTTGCATCCGTATTCATTAAGGATATTGGCCTGTAGTTCTCTTTTTTTGCTGGATCTCTGTCTGGCTTGGGAATCAGACTGATGCTGGCTTCATAAAATGAGTCCGGGAGTTTTCCTTCGCTTTCTATTTTTGGAATAACTTGAGAAGAATTGGGATTAATTCTGTTTTAAATGTCTGGTAGAATTCCTTAGGGAAGCCATCAGGTCCAGGGCTCTTATTTGTTGGGAGATTTTTGATCACTGATTCAATTTCTTCACTTGTTATGGGTCTGTTCAGGTTTTCTATTTCTTCCCGTGTGAATTTTGGTAGTGAGTGTGTGTTTAGGAATTTGTCCATTACTTCTAAGTTGTCCAATTTATTGGCATATAATTTTTCATAGTATTCCCTGATAATTGCTTGTATTTCTGAGGGTTGGTTGTAATAAGTCCATTTTCATTCATAATTTTGTCTATTTGGGTGCTCTCTCTTTTCTTTTTGAGAAGTCTGGCTAGAGGCTTGTCAATTTTGTTTATTTTTTCAAAAAACCAACTCTTGGTTTCATGGATCTGTTCAATTGTTTCTTTGGTCTCTATGTTGTTTATTTCTGCTCTAATTTTTTACTATTTCTCTTCTTCTACTGGGTTTAGGGCGTTCTTGTTGCTCTGCCTCTAGTTCCTTTAGGTGAGCTGTTAGATTTTTGGACTTGTGCTTTTTCTAATCTCTTGAAATAGGCCTGGAGAGCAATGTACTTTCCTCTTAGGACTGCCTTTGCCGCATCCCATAGATTTTGAATTGTTGTGTTTTCATTTTCATTTGTTTCCATATATTTTTTAATTTCATCTCTAATTGCCTAATTGGCCCATTCATTCTTTAGAAGGGTGTTCTTTAGCCTCCATGTTTTTGGAAGTTTTCCAGACTTCTTCCTGTAATTGATTTCAAGTTTCAAAGCATTGTGATCTGACAGTGTGCATGGTATGATCTCTATTCTTTTATATTTCTTGAGGGCTGCTTTATGTCCCAGTATGTGACCTATCTTGGAGAATGTGCCATGCGCACTTGAGAAGAAAGTAAATTCCCTGGCCTCAGGATGTAAAGTTCTAAATATATCCGTCAGGTCCATCTGGTCCAATGTATCTTTCAAGTCCATTATTTCTTTAGTGATTTTCTGTCTGGTTGACCTATCCATTGCTGTAAGCGGAGTATTAAAGTCCCCTGCTATTAGCACATTCTTATCTATAAGCTTGTTTCTGTTTGTGATTAATTGTTTTAGATATTTAGGTGCTCCCATATTCGGTGCGTAGACATTTATGATTGTTAGTTCTTCCTGATGGATGGACCCTGTAATTATTATGTAGTGCCCTTCTTCATCTCTTGTGATTGTCTTTAATTTAAAGTCCAGTTTGTCTGATATAAGTATCGCTACTCCGGCTTTCTTTTGATTTCCTGTAGCATGATATATATTTCTCCATCCCCTTACTTTTAATCTGAAGGTATCTTCCCGTCTAAAATGAGTTTCTTGTAGACAGCATATAGATGGATTTTGTTTTTTAATCCATTCTGCTACCCTATGTCTTTTGATTGGAGCATTCAGCCCATTTACATTCAGTGTATTATTGAAATATGTGGGTTTAGAGTCTTTGTATCTTTTGTAGGGTTCATGTTTGTGGTGGTGTCTCTGGAATCTTTGTTCCTTGCAACCTTTCCTTCAGAGCATCCCCCTCAGGATTTCTTGTAGGGCTGGCTTCGTGGTGACAAATTCTTTCAATTTCTGTTTGTTTGGAAAGGTTTTTATCTCTCCTTCTATTTTGAATGACAGGCTTGCTGGATAGAGGATTCTTGGCTGCATATTTTTACTGTTCATCACATTGAAGATCTCTTGCCATTCCTTTCTGGCCTGCCACGTTTCAGTAGATAGGTCTGTCACCACTCTGATAGGTTTCCCTTTGTATGTGAGGGCCCTTTTCTCCCTAGCTGCTTTCAAAATTCTCTCTTTGTCCTTGTATTTTGCCATTTTTACGATGATATGTCGTGCAGAAGATCGATTCAAGTTACATCTGAGGGGAGTCCTCTGAAGCCTCTTGTATTTCCACATTGACTTCCTTCCCCAGGTCGGGGAAGTTCTCTGCTATAATTTGTTCCAGGACTCCTTCAGCACCTTTCCCTCTCTCTTCCTCTTCTGGGATTCCTATGATACGGATATTGTTGCGTTTGACTGTGTCGCTGAGCTCTCGAATTCTTCTTTCCTGTTCCTGGATCAGTTTGTCTCTTTTTTTGTCAGCTTCTTGTTTTTCTATAATGGTGTCTTCTAAATCACTTATTCTCCTTTCTGCCTCTTCAATCCGTGCATTGGAGGCCTCTAATTTATTATGGATCTCATTTATCGCATTTTTTAATTCTTCATGCCTATTTTTATTTTCCATTCTGTCTGTAGCCATAGTTTCTTTGATGTCGCCTATGTTTTTTTCAAGCCCTGCTATTAATTTCACCATTATTATTCTAAAATCTTGTTCACTTATGCTGCTGATATCTGTTTTGAGCAGTTCATTAGCTGTCATTTCTTCTTGGAGTTTCTTTGGAGGAGAGCTCTTTCGTTTCGTCATTTTAGTTAGCTTTCCGGCTCTTGTTGGTTTTAAAGACCTGTTATGCTCTCTGTTTCTATGAGCACTGCTATATCCAAGAAACTCTTTGACTTTCCAGGTCCTATCCTTTCAGAGATTGTTTTTTGAATGGTATCCCTCGGTCACTCTTGTTGGGACCTTAGTTATTTTATTTTCCTATTCGTAGTGATATTTGGGACTCTTCACCTTGTGTACTCTAGCTTGTTTCTTGAGGTAGCCCTGGAAAAGAAAACAGACAGACAAACACACAGGGAGCAGGAGCACACAAACGCACAGGCTAATTCAACTAACATGCAAAGTGAGAGGGAAAACGAAAAAGTTAAGAGAAAAGACGGAGGAGGGAGGGCGAATAATAGGGAGCATAAAATACATAAAAGGGTCAAAAAGGGGAAAAGAAAAGGAAAAAAGAAGAAAACCGATGGACAAAGAACGGTTTAAAGCATATACCTGGATTTCCCAGCTACAGTTAAATAGCCGTGTGTATGCAGTGCTGGTTGAAGAGCATAGAGAAAAGAGAGAAGGCAGGGTGAGACAAGGCAGATTTGGAAATAGAATGAACAGGCAGAAGGGATAAGAAACTTTTTTCAAAGAGGTAAAGGGTAGAATGTGGTTGGATAGGTGAGAGAAGGATGCTGGAATTATCCAGAGAAACTATATAGTCTAATTACCCCTGAGAGAAATAGCTGAAAAAGTCGGTAGGTGTAGAATTTACATTTACAGAATGGACTTGTTGTGATTGTTTAAGCAAGCTGGCGACCAGAGTTAATCAGGTCAGTGTTTTGGGGAAAAAAGTGAGAAAAGAGAAAGAAGAAGAAAAAAAGAGAAAAGAAAGGGGAAAAAAAAAGAAGAAAAAAAAAAGAAAAAAAAAGGGAGGAGGGCACCTCTCAGGCAGGGATGGGCGTGGCGTGATCCGATGCCTCAGGCGGGGGGTTCTGCCTTGGCGATTGTGGGAAGGAGAGTGACGGTGCTCCAGTCCCTTCTTGAACCCTGCGCTGCAGCTCGCTTTTTTTTTTTTGGCGTGTCAACTCCCCGTTCCGGGGACGCAGCCGAAGTTGGTTGCACTCTTCAACCCAGGCCAGTTCCAATCTCCAAATCCCAGCCCGCGCCCGCTGAAGTTGCCTTAGACACAGCTTCCCAGACAACCCCCTCGGGCTATTCCAGGCTCCCTGCTGAGCTCTGGGGGCGGAGTCAGGATCGCTGCTTTCTTCTCTGGTCGGCTCTGGTGCGCATGCGCGGGGGCTTGCCTGCAGCGTCCGCGTAGCCTGAGCCCGCTGGAGTGAGGAAAACCGGGTCTCTCTATGGCTCGTCACCCGAAACACGAACTCACAGGCAAATTTCCCAGTTTTTAGCTTTTTGCCTTCCCCCTCGAGTTCCAGCCACCCAGGAGCGCAGACGCCTGGTGTCTGCGCGTCTCCTTCAGGGGTCCCAGCCGCCCTGGAGCTACAATGGCGGCAGGCACGCCGCCGCTGGAGTGAGGAAAACCGGGTCTCTCTATGGCTCGTCACCCGAAACACGAACTCACAGGCAAATTTCCAGTTTTTAGCTTTTTGCCCTCCCTCTCGAGTTCCAGCCAGCCAGGAGCGCGGATGCCCGGTGTCTGCGCGTCTCTTTCAGGGGTCCCAGCCGCCCTGGAGCTACAATGGCAGCAGGCGCGCCCCGCCGCTTTAAAACCCAACCTCCAGGAGCGGCACAAAGAAGCAGTTTGTGTGCTCAGCCTCCCCCAGGACCAGTTGTCGCGAGGGGACCTGGTGTGCAGATATTTGGCAAGTACGGTCTTTCTATGCACCGAGCGGAGATTTTTCTGTCTCAGACTCTCTCCTTTTCCCCTCTCCCTCCCCGTAGAGGGTAGAGGGGGATCGCCTCCCACCCTGGAGGCTGCGATCCCGGGCTGATTTTACCTTCCCTGGTTCGCACTCACGTTAGAAGGCTTTCTCAGTGGATTCTGCGTCCTTTTTTCTCCCAGTCTCTCAGGTTTTGTATGGTTTCCAATGGCTTCAGATCTTTTCTGTGTGATGTATGGGCACGAGTGCAAGTACGGAGCTCCTTACTTCTCCGCCATCTTGCCTCCCTCCTTCTCGGTGCGTAGACATTTATGATTGTTAGTTCTTCCTGATGGATGGACCCTGTAATTATTATGTAGTGCCCTTCTTCATCTCTTGTGATTGTCTTTAATTTAAAGTCCAGTTTGTCTGATATAAGTATCGCTACTCCGGCTTTCTTTTGATTTCCTGTAGCATGATATATATTTCTCCATCCCCTTACTTTTAATCTGAAGGTATCTTCCCGTCTAAAATGAGTTTCTTGTAGACAGCATATAGATGGATTTTGTTTTTTAATCCATTCTGCTACCCTATGTCTTTTGATTGGAGCATTCAGCCCATTTACATTCAGTGTTATTATTGAAATATGTGGGTTTAGAGTCTTGTATCTTTTGTAGGGTTCATGTTTGTGGTGGTGTCTCTGGAATCTTTGTTCCTTGCAACCTTTCCTTCAGAGCATCCCCCTCAGGATTTCTTGTAGGGCTGGCTTCGTGGTGACAAATTCTTTCAATTTCTGTTTGTTTGGAAAGGTTTTTATCTCTCCTTCTATTTTGAATGACAGGCTTGCTGGATAGAGGATTCTTGGCTGCATATTTTTACTGTTCATCACATTGAAGATCTCTTGCCATTCCTTTCTGGCCTGCCACGTTTCAGTAGATAGGTCTGTCACCACTCTGATGGTTTCCCTTTGTATGTGAGGGCCCTTTTCTCCCTAGCTGCTTTCAAAATTCTCTCTTGTCCTTGTATTTTGCCATTTTTACGATGATATGTCGTGCAGAAGATCGATTCAAGTTACGTCTGAGAGGAGTCCTCTGAGCCTCTTGTATTTCCACATTGACTTCCTTCCCCAGGTCGGGGAAGTTCTCTGCTATAATTTGTTCCAGGACTCCTTCAGCACCTTTCCCTCTCTCTTCCTCTTCTGGGATTCCTATGATACGGATATTGTTGCGTTTGACTGTGTCGCTGAGCTCTCGAATTCTTCTTTCCTGTTCCTGGATCAGTTTGTCTCTTTTTTTGTCAGCTTCTTGTTTTTCTAGAATGGTGTCTTCTAAATCACTTATTCTCCTTTCTGCCTCTTCAAGCCGTGCATTGGAGGCCTCTAATTTATTATGGATCTCATTTATCGCATTTTTTAATTCTTCATGCCTATTTTTATTTTCCATTCTGTCTGTAGCCATAGTTTCCTTGATGTCGCCTATGTTTTTTTCAAGCCCTGCTATTAATTTCACCATTATTATTCTAAAATCTTGTTCACTTATGCTGCTGATGTCTGTTTTGAGCAGTTCATTAGCTGTCATTTCTTCTTGGAGTTTCTTTGGAGGAGAGCTCTTTCGTTTCGTCATTTTAGTTAGCTTTCCGGCTCTTGTTGGTTTTAAAGACCTGTTATGCTCTCTGTTTCTATGAGCACTGCTATATCCAAGAAACTCTTTGACTTTCCAGGTCCTATCCTTTCAGAGATTGTTTTTTGAATGGTATCCCTCGGTCACTCTTGTTGGGACCTTAGTTATTTTATTTTCCTATTCGTAGTGATATTTGGGACTCTTCACCTTGTGTACTCTAGCTTGTTTCTTGAGGTAGCCCTGGAAAAGAAAACAGACAGACAGACACACAGGGAGCAGGAGCACACAAACGCACAGGCTGATTCAACTAACATGCAAAGTGAGAGGGAAAACGAAAAGTTAATAGAAAAGACGGAGGAGGGAGGGCGAATAGGGAGCATAAAATACATAAAAGGGTCAAAAAGGGGAAAAGAAAAGGAAAAAAGAAGAAAACCGATGGACAAAGAACGGTTTAAAGCATATACCTGGATTTCCCAGCTACAGTTAAATAGCCGTGTGTATGCAGTGCTGGTTGAAGAGCATAGAGAAAAGAGAGAAGGCAGGGTGAGACAAGGCAGATTTGGAAATAGAATGAACAGGCAGAAGGGATAAGAAACTTTTTTCAAAGAGGTAAAGGGTAGAATGTGGTTGGATAGGTGAGAGAAGGATGCTGGAATTATCCAGAGAAACTATATAGTCTAATTACTCCTGAGAGAAATAGCTGAAAAAGTCGGTAGGTGTAGAATTTACAGAATGGACTTGTGATTGTTTAAGCAAGCTGGCGACCAGAGTTAATCAGGTCAGTGTTTTGGGGAAAAAAGCGAGAAAAGAGAAAAAAGAAGAAAAAAAAGAGAAAAGAAAGGGGAAAAAAAAAAGAAAGAAGAAAAAAAAAAGAAAAAAGAAAAAAAAAAAGGGAGGAGGGCACCTCTCAGGCAGGGATGGGCGTGGCGTGATCCGATGCCTCAGGCGGGGGTTCTGCCTTGGCGATTGTGGGAAGGAGAGTGACGGTGCTCCAGTCCCTTCTTGAACCCCGCGCTGCAGCTCGCTTTTTTTTTTTGGCGTGTCAACTCTCCGTTCCGGGGACGCAGCCGAAGTTGGTTGCACTCTTCAACCCAGGCCAGTTCCAATCTCCAAATCCCAGCCCGCGCCCCGCTGAAGTTGCCTTAGACACAGCTTCCCAGACAACCCCCTCGGGCAATTCCAGGCTCCCTGCTGAGCTCTGGGGGCGGAGTCAGGATCGCTGCTTTCTTCTCTGGTCGGCTCTGGTGCGCATGCGCGGGGGCTTGCCTGCAGCGTCCGCGTAGCCTGAGCCCGCTGGAGTGAGGAAAACCGGGTCTCTCTATGGCTCGTCACCCGAAACACGAACTCACAGGCAAATTTCCAGTTTTTAGCTTTTTGCCTTCCCTCTCGAGTTCCAGCCAGCCAGGAGCGCGGATGCCCGGTGTCTGCGCGTCTCCTTCAGGGATCCCAGCCGCCCTGGAGCCACAATGACGGCAGGCGCACCCGCTCCGCTTTAAAACCCCACCTCCAGGAGCGGCACAAAGAAGCAGTTTGTGTGCTCAGCCTCCCCCAGGACCAGTTGTCGCGAGGGGACCTGGTGTGCCGATATTTGGCAAGTACGGTCTTTCTATGCACCGAGCGGAGATTTTTCTGTCTCGGACTCTCTCCTTTTCCCCTCTCACTCCCCGTAGAGGGTAGAGGGGGATCGCCTCCCACCCTGGAGGCTCCGATCCCGGCTGATTTTACCTTCCCCGGTTCGCACTCACGTTAGAAGGCTTTCTCAGTGGATTCTGCGTCCTTTTTTCTCCCAGTCTCTCAGGTTTTGTATGGTTTCCAATGGCTTCAGATCTTTTCTGTGTGATGTATGGGCGCGAGTGCAAGTACGGAGCTCCTTACTTCTCTGCCATCTTGCCTCCCTCTCCATTTAAACAAAAATTTTAATGTTTATTTATTTTTGAGGAAAATGACAGAGTCCAAGCAGGGGAGTGGCAGAGAGGAAGACCCTGAAACCGAAGCAGGCTCTAGATTCTAAGCCGTCAGCGCAGAACCTGATGGGGGGCTCGAACTCTTGAACCGGTAGATAATGACAGCCAAAGTGTACACTCAGTGTCCTGAGCCATCCAGGAGCCCCCCCAAAACATTTTTTATTATCCCTTTAGCCTGGTCTTAGGAAGAAGAGGATATAAATATATGTAACCATTTAGTTATCTTGACTTAGAATTCAAGTGTGGAAAATATTGAAATTTGAACATGTCTGTATTCCACGGGCCCCTGGGTCTTAGTCAGGTGAGCTTCAGACTTCCATTCAGGTCATGATCTCACAGTTTGTGGGTTCGAGCCTTGCGTCGGACTCTGCTGACAGCTAACTGGATCCTGCTTCAGATTCTGTGTCTCCCTCTCTCTGACCCTCCCCTGCTCATGCTGTCTCTCTCTCTCTCAGAAATAAAAAAAAAATTTTTTAAAATTAAAAAAATACAATTTGAACATGACTGTATTCTAAAGTAACTTAGTAATATATTTATTTATATTAATAAAGGAGGCATCCTTTTTCATAAGCATGCTAAGTAATTAAACATTTTGATGGTTATTTCAAATTATGTGGTGTTAACACAGTAAACTTAGTAAAAACTGCCCAATGTACATCTTTTACATCCAGGTAAAAAAAAAAAGTGTAAAAATGTTTCAGTGTTGGGCACCTGGGTAGCTCAGTTGGTTGAGCACCTCACTCTTGATTTCAGGTCAGGTCATGATCCAAGAATCCAAGAGTGGTGGGTTTGAGCCCCTCATTAGGTTTCATACTGAGTATGGAACCTGCTTAAGATTCTCTCTCTCTTTCTTCTCTCCCTCCCCCGCTCCCCCGCTCATGCTCTCATGCTCTCTCTCTCTAAAATGAAATTTTAAAAATTTCTGTATTCTAAGATAAAGTCTCAAGTGAATAAATTCAGTGTTCTATTATAAGATCTCATAATAATAGTTATATGCAATATTCATATCTATATATATAATATTTAATTTCTCCATGAACTTTAACCAAGCCACCAACCAAATATCAATAGGTAAGAATCAAAAAAATTCCCAGGAAAATTGTTATAATTCTAGTTAAAGTATGTTTTTAGCTATGTAATACTGAACACTTATTCCTGTGTATTTTTCATAATAACTTTTTTGAGATGCAATTCACATCTCTTTAGACTGTATAGTTCAATGGTATTTAGTAATCAAAGCATTCCCAATGGAAATATATTATTGATCAGCTATACGTATATGATATCCATTGAACTGGTTTAGCGTAAGTCCTTAAGTCTGCTTTAAAACAGTTCTTTCATGGGGATCCAGTTGGTTCCTTCAAAATTGTTTTCAAAAATTGAAGTATAGAAAGGGAACTCACACTACTAGGTTTTATTGTGGTAAAATATTTAGCATTTTCACTGTTATAAATGCGCAATTCAGAGGCCTTAAGTATCCTTACAATGTTGTCCAACCATCACCACTGTCTGTTTCCACAACTTTGTCATCATCCCAAATGAAACCTCTGTACCCATTAAACAATAAGTTTTCATTCTCCTCTCCACCCAGCCCCTGGGAACCTCTAGTATGCCTTCTGTCTCTGTAAGTTTACATTTTTCCAAATATGTCATATAAGTAGAATTATATAATATTTGTCTTTTTGTCTGGCTTATTTCATTTTGTATTTTTTTGGGTCATGTCATTTAAAATTAGGAAAAGGAGTGGCTAAACACTTATGTTT
This sequence comes from Proteles cristata cristata, assembly GCA_017311185.1. NCBI lineage: Eukaryota > Metazoa > Chordata > Mammalia > Carnivora > Hyaenidae > Proteles > Proteles cristata. The sequence continues at coordinate 396,585 of JAESUZ010002323.1, forward strand.
TAATCCTGTCTTGCCCTACATCATCTGTCAGGGAAGAAAGAAAGACGAGAAACCACTAAATAAGGCAATATGAATTCAGAGTTATGCATCCCATACAAATAAATCATGTTTCACCCTATCGCCCCTATCTACTTGGGAAAACTACTGCTCTTTGAATTTTAGTTCAGATGTCACCTTGTCATGAAGGCTTTCACAAGCAACATTTGTCACATTTGCTTTTCTGGTCCTAGAGGACCATGAATATATTATGTTTTGTACTGTTTGCATAAATGTCTTCCTTCAATAGAATCTAAGCAATTCACTGGCATAGGCCATGTGTTGTGCAGAATTTGGGTTCACAATGCCTGCATCACTGCTGAAAACATTTCTTGGGAAAAAAATAAATTCATAAAAAAATTTCACATGTAAAACCAAAGTTTAAAAAATATTTCAGTTCATAGTCATTAATGTTATCATTTGTCTCAAACTTTCAATTGTGAAGCAATATGCATATAGGTAAATATAGAATCATTTTATTAAATGAAGTATTAACTTCATGTTAAAAATTAGATCTTTAATTAGGAGTAGAAGCAATCTGGTAATTGGAAGTTTAAAATCACTGAGTCTATCAGGATGAACAATAATTACTTACATTTGGAGGATTTGTGTTATGATTATATTGTTATTTAATTATGACCAAACTTATTCATGGTTGTATAATGTTTTGGTTCTGCTATTTGAAACACTTTGATTTACTGCATTATGTAGGATGGGCACCCAAGAATGTGTTTATAAGGTCTTATAAATTATGATATAAATAAATACAATATTATAGATAATATAAAATATATATTATATTATATGTAGGTAAATAAAATAAAACAAAATAACAATAAAATAAAATAAACAAAATAGTCAGATAAAATTCTCAACCAGAGTAGTATTGAAAAGCAGTGAGCCAGTCTTCAGCTGTAAGAAGGTAAGATAAAATTATTAAAACAGTAAATAGTAACATCAGCAGTGTTACATTGTATTTCTCATACAATACGTATGAGAAAAAGTAACGTAATTCACTGACTGTACATTCCTTTCTTCTCATTTTTAGGGTTGCTGGAGAAAGATAACTATTGATGACTTTCTTCCTTTCGATGAAGACAACAATCTATTGCTTCCAGCCACAACCTATGACTTTGAACTCTGGCCAATGCTTTTGTGTAAAGCTATTATTAAGCTGGCAAATGTTGAGTATGTAGAAGGAAGAACTATTACTCACAAAAACCAAAAAGACAAACAACAAAAAACTATACATCTGTAACACATAGCTTTATTTAAAAAAAAAAAACTATTTAAAATAGACTTCTTTCCAAACACTGTAAACATTTTGATATAAAAATGCCAAAACCACTAATTTGAAGTATTGGGTTAACCAGAAATAAGACAAAACTCTCCCAATTGAAAATACAAATTATTCTATATCAAATGCTTTCTTATGATGAATAGAACATAATCATGAAAAAGAGTGTTTCAGCTGAGCAAGAGATACAGGTTGTTTTTGTAGGGGAATATATTGGTTCATCTAAATACCAAAAAACGTATATTGGAATCCAGTTGAAATTTTAGGTTTCGTATATGTAGCAATAATTTATAATCTTGAAAACCTGAACACTTCTGAAAGATATCAGTTTTTTTAATGTCTTCCTCATGATTTTGGTAACACTGCTCCCTTTTAATACATTTGTGATACAAACTAATTCCATTTGCTTCAATATTCTTGTGAAATATGCTTATATCTTCCATTCCTGCATGTCTTGCCCATCAACATATCTGAGACATGCCTGCCACTTTCATTCTCTTGGCTTCCACCTTACAGGGACCTTAGGTCAGTCCATCCCCACCCTAGCCATACAAAAAAAAAAAAAAATCTTAGATGCTTGAGTTGCAAAGGCTTGGCAACTTTGTATCACTGCTCAGTGGGGGGATTCTCACCTACACTGAGCCAGCTTGAATTTGATACCCTTCACCCTCCTGCAGGGTGTGACAGCATCTCATTCTCCGCAGGATGCCCACCTGCTCCAATAAACCGCTGCAACCCTTTGCTCAGTGCTCAGCCTCCTCCCTTCTGTAAACAGAGCTCTGTCCATCTGAAGCCTGCTCTTTTTTCTTTTAGTTCAGCTTCTTTTTTCTTTCCCAAGGCTATACAACAAAACCAGCCACTCTACTGCCATCTTGGACAGATCTCTTTTCTCTCACCAACCCTCGATTGTCTACTGAGAATTTGTTTCACGCAGCTCACAACTCTTAATTTCAATGATTAAAATAAAAAACAAAAAACAAAAAACAAAAAGCCTCAGCCCAGATCTTTTTAGGTAGCTGAATAGCACTAAGTATTCACACTGGTGATAATCATGTTTGTTTTTTTGGAAAGAGAATGATGTTCCTAATGTTCCTAATTCTCAGACCTAACTTGAAATTCTGAGAGCTAGAGCTGAATTAACACCAGTGAAGTGTTAAATGCATGACCTGGAAAATTGGAGTGGCATTATGTCTTTCTTAAAGCTATAGTTCCATAGAATTTTAGAGCCTCTTAAGAAATAGAATTATTGCTATTTTAGAAAATAAATAAATCCAGCTCAGAAATAAAGACCCAACTAAATGTAAGACATTTCTTAGGCTTTCTAGTGGCTACCTGGACTGTGTGGTACAATTTATATTTATCTATACACTGTTTCTCAAATTTTATAGTACATAACAAATATCTTTATATGAGTTTTTGCTTTCTACATAAAAAATTAATGTGTAATAAGTATTTCACTATCACTGTGAGCTCTGCAAATTAAAGAACACTATTTACATGAGGTATGCAGCCACTTCATAAATATGATTATCCAGAGTTTAGACTAGACTGTGAACTTCCACAGGAGATTTCTGTTATCTGTGACACATGGAGATACATCAAAATTCATAATGTATGAGCAACAAACCAATACAAGTTTATAAAGGATAGAACACGTGACTAAGAGAGTAAGATTTCTTTCAGAAGAAGAGAACATGTCTGGTCAATACCATTAATCACCACTGCTGGCATGCTGGCACATGGTAAACTGAAACGGGGATCCTGGTCATAACAGGGGTATGGCATTTCTGTGGGTCAGTGCAAATAGCCTAATCACTTTGGGGGGGGAAAGGACTGAAATGAGAAGAGTGGTATTTGGTCATTCACAATCTCATTTGACCTTATGCTATGGTGGCAGATTTACTTTTTTGTATAGGATAGAAAAGATGTTTCTCATCCCTCTGAAATTATCTAAGGATTAAATTAAGATTATCTGATGTCATCTTGACCTGCTGTGTGAGACTGATTTAGTACACTGCCTCATGGGCATCTTAGGATAGTAGCTGATATTAGAAATATAAAAGACACGGCTCTATTTTTTAAAGAACACAATAGTATATTGAATATCTATAAAAATATATCATCTAAATTTATATATTTTATAATATATGTGAATACATTTTGTGTATATGACATGAATATTAATTTATATCTTTTTAAAATAAGTCTTGTAGCATGTTTCTAAAATAAACATGAACTTTTCCACTGGATTCCTTTAAACACTTTAATAAAATGAATCATCTGGCCTTTGGAATAGTATTTTCTTGTACTCTAATATATAAGCAGTATGAACCCTACATTTATTATTATATCACTGCTTATTAAAGATTCCCTGTCCTTACATATTTCTTTGTGTGTGTTTTCAAGTGTTATTAACTATGCTATTATGCATTTGCTTTTTTAGCATCCACGTAGCAGAGATGAGAGAATTAGGGGAGTTCACAGTTATTCATGCCCTTACAGGATGGTTACCAGAAGTGATTCCTTTCCAGTAGGTTTTACTATTAAGTTCTTCATATGTATTTTTCTTTCTTTCCCAGTAATGTTTCTTTAACTAAACATTATGAAGCTTTAAGAAATTTTAAGAAATTTAAGAAATTTTAAGAAAATCTCACATTTTACAAAATGTCTGTGAAAATAATATTTTAGTGTATTAATATTTTATAGTATTATACAAAAATCCCTTGAGGAGCTCAGGATAAATTCTGTTTTTAAAACATACTGTGAACTACAAATATTAAGACCATGTTAATTATTTATCATGTTTACAGGTGTCCCTTTATACTTATACAACTACTACACTGACTTAATACAGAAACATATGGGGGGGGGGTGTCTGGTTGGCTCAGTAGGTTAAGCATCCACCTCGTGATTTAAGCTCAGGTCATGATCTCATGGTTTGTGATATCAAGTCCCTTATTAGGCTTTGTGATGACATCGTAGAGCCTGCTTGGGATTCTATCTCTCTCTCTCTCCCCCTCTTTCTGTCCCTTCCCTGTCCTCCTCTCTCTCTCTCCCAATAAAAATAAATAAAAGCAACATAAAGGCAACTTGTAATTAGCCACACATATTAAGAAATAATTAATAATAATAAAATACCTGTTAGGCATTAGGCATATTAATATATTATTTCTAATTAAAAACCACAGCCCTGAAAATATCATCTCACTTGATCTTTCATATGACATCATTAGCTGGGTATATTTCATTACAAATGAAGAAACTGAAGCCCAGAGTGGTTGACTACCCCAAGCTGTGCACATTGTACCTGGAGGAGAAAAAATATGAATCCAAAAATATGAATCCAAGTCTTGTTGGGTCCAAAGCCCACAGTATTTATTTCATGTGATTCTAGATATTTGTGTATGTCCACAAAAGAGACATTTAATGTAAAGCTTACTTAAAATTTCACAAGTACTTTTATTTCATACATAAAGGTTATAGACACAATTTGATTATATTACCATTGATAGTAGAAATTAATCAAGCCAAAGTTCATAGAAAAAACATATTGATACATCTGAACATCATCAGTTCAGACGCTTGATTTTATAAGATCAAATCCATAGTTCAGTTATCAGTTTGGATCATCTCTGATTTTTTATTGATATTGGGAAGCTATTGTTCTCAATGATCTAGGTTATAGAAGATTGAATTTAGTCTCTAGTGACTCGGGATCTTACCATCTAAAGCATCTTTTCAGCAGGATAAATTAGCTATTGCCTGGTTCAAATAAAAATACCTGGGGACACCTGGGTGGCTCAGTTGGCTAAGCATCCAACTTCTGCTTAGGTCATGATTTCATAGTTTGTGGGTTTGAGCCCTGTGTGGAGCTCTGTGCTGAAAGCTCAGAGCCTGGAGGCTGCTTCAGATTCTGTTTCCCTTTCTGTCTGCCCCTCCCCTGCTCATGCTCTGTCTGTCTGTTTGTCTGTCTGTCTGTCTCTCTCTCTCCCTCAAAACAAACATTAAAAAAATATCTGCAGGGCAAAATTGAAAAAATATATCTCTTCCTCAAAAGACATTTCTCCTGAAAGGGGAAATGATATTATTTTTTTAATTTTAAGGAAAGGTATAAACAACACCCCTTTAGGTCATTTCATGGAAAATCTTTTTTTGATACCTAAGGAAAAAGAATATTTCTTGATATAATATGGACAATATTAGTGGAGAGAAGTAGAGACAGAATGAAGTTTAAAAGTATGGGCTTTATAAAAATAAAGAAGTATTGGTGGTGCAATATTCAATGATATTGTCATAACTATATCATAACAAATGGTAACTAGACACCCTGGGGATCACATAGTAATATATAAAAATGTTGAATCATCTATCCATTTATTAATTGAAGAGTCTGAGTTTTGTTTGTTGCTTTTCAGTTACATAACTACTTCATATTTTTAAACTCCCTATCAGATATAAGATTAGCAAATATTTTCTTGGGGCACCTGGTTGGCTCAGTCAGTTGAGAGTCTGACTTTGGTTCAGTTCATAATCTCACGGCTCGAGTCTGAGTCCCGTGTCAGGCTCTGTGCTGACAGCTTGGAGCCTGGAGCCTGCTTCAGATTCTGTGTCTCCTCCTCTATTTGACCCTCCCCTGTTCATTCTCTCTCTCTCTCTCTCTCAAAAATAAATAAACATTAAAAAATAAACTAAGACAATATTTTCTTCCATTCAATAGATTGCCTTTTCATTTTGTTGGTCATTTCTTTTGCTGTGCAGAAGCTTTTCAGTTTCATATAGCCCCACTTGTTTATTTTTGTATGTGTTGCCCTAGCCTTTGGAGTCAAATCCAAACAAAACCAAAAACAAACAAAAACAACAACACAATGTTAAGAGCAATGTCAAGGAGCCTATGTTTTCTCTAGGAGTTTTATGGTTTTAGGTCTTACATTCTAGTCTTTAATCCATTATGAGTTGATTTTTGTGTATGGTGTAAGATAGTGACCAGCTTCATTCTTTTCCATGTGGTTGCTCAGTTCATCCAATACCATTCTTGAAGAGACTATCTTTTTCACATTGTTTATTTTTTACTCTGTTGTCATAAATTAATTGACTATATATGGGTGGGTTTAGTTTTTTGCTCTCTATTGTGTTCCACTGATCTAAGTGCTTGTATGTCAATAGCATATTGTTTGATCATTATAGACATGTAACTTAGTTTGAAATCAGGAAGTGTGATGCCTCCAGCTTTGTTCTGGCTTCAGTTGCTCTGGCTATTCAGAGTTTTTTTTGTGGTTCCACACAAATTTTAAGATTATCCCTATTTATGTGGGAAAAATGTTAGAATTTTGAAAGGAATTGCATGAAACGGTTGTGGGTAGTATGGATATTTTAACAATATTGACTCTTCCAACCCATGAGCACAGAATGTCTTCCCATTTATTTGGGCTTTCTTCAATTTCTTTTATTGATGTCCTATAGCTTTCAGTGTATAAGTCTTTCAGATCGTTGGTTAAATTTATTCCTAGACATTTTATTATTTTTGATGCAGTTGTGAATGGAATTGTTTTCTTTATTTATCTTTCTGATAGTTCATTTAGTGTATAGAATGCAACATATTTTTGTATATTGATTTTGTATTCTGCAACTTAACTGAAGTCATCTATTAGTTCTAACAGTTTTTGGTTGTGTCTTTTGTATTTTCTACATATATTAGGTCATCAGCAAATAGTGACAATTTTATTTCTTCTTTTCCAATTTGGAAGCCTTCTATTTCTCTTGTCTCTTGTCTACATGTGGTGCCCTGGTTTTGGAATCAAAGTAATGATGGCCTTTTAAGATGAATTATTAGAATGTGTTCCTCCTATTTTATCACAAGAGATTGAGAAAAATTGGTATTAATTATTCTTTAAGTGTTTGGTAGAATTCACCAACAAAGCCATTGCATCCTGGAGTTTTGTTTGTTGGGATTGTTTTGATTACTGGTTCAATCACCTTACTAGTAATTGGTCTGTTCAGATTATCTATTTCTTTATGATTCTGTCTTGGTAGGTGGTACATTTCTAGGAATTTGTCTATTTCTTCTAGGTTGTCTGACTTGTCATATAATTGTTTATATATTGTATTGTGATCCTTTATATTTCTATAGTATCAGTTTTTGTTTGACTCTTCTCTTTCTTTTTCTTGGTGAGTTTGGCTAAAGATTTGTCAATTTTGTTCATCTGTTCAAAAACTCAGTTCTAAGTCTCATTGATTTTTCCTATTGTATTATGTTCTATTTCCTTGATTTCCACTCTGATCTTTGGTATTTTAATGTTTTTTTAAACTAGTTTTTGGGTTTATTTGTTCTTCTTGTATAGTTCTTGAGGTACAAAGTTAAATTGTTTATTTGAGATGTTTCGTATTTCTTGATATAGGCATTTATCACTATGAACTTCCCTCTTAGGAATGCTTTCACTACATCATTATGGGTTTTTTTTCTCATTCAGCAGTCGTGCAGCCAGTTGCTTTTTTGTTTGTTTGTTTGTTTTGTTTTGTTTTTGTTTTTCCAGAGAAAGTTGTTCCTTATGTAGCTATAGGTTTGGTGTGTCATGGGAATTGTTAAGTTCAGAATCCTACACCACCATTTGGAACCTGAACTCTGTTTGGTCTTTTTGCGTCAGCAAAGCCCAGCACACAGTAGGCACTCAGCCAAAGCTTGTTGGATAGATAAATGTATAATAGTGTTTTTAATCTAAAATTTGAAGTTACTATTGAAATTAGTCTTGTAAAATTGTAAATTGATTTTTCTGTCAGTAATTTCTTGATGATATAGTGGAGTAAAAAGTTCAATTTGGAAATTAATGTTGATGTATTTTATTTAAGCCCAGGATATATGGACAAAGTTTGGGAGCTCTTGAAGGAAATATTGCCTGAATTTAAGCTGTCAGATGAATCCAGCTCTGAAAGCAAAATAACTATTGTAGAAAGCAAATTAAAAGTGGCAGGGAAAGAAATGAAGGACGGCAAAGAATTCAAACCTGAAGTTTCAGCGACAGCATTAAAGTCACCTGAGAAAAGTGACAAAGCTCCAAAGGGTAAGACATTTTATATTACAATGCTATTCAATATGACTATTATATATAAATGCTTTACAATCATTGCTGATTTCAATGACTTTTTATTGTCATTGTCATTTACTAGGTGTTGTGAAAATAATTATGACCCTTTCTTTGTAGGATTTTAGGACTAGTAATGCCATTTACTATTATGTTAGTTATTGTTTTATATTTTAGTGTCTTAAAAATCAGAGGCAACTATGTATTTTGATGATACCGATGTAGTATAGTATTGATATAGGAAGAAACATTAAGTTTTTAAATTCCATCTAGCACATCTTCCTTATATGTTTATGTAGAGTAGAATGGACCAAAACGAGAAAAAAAAGTCCTGTTTTTGTCTTTTTTCCCTGCACCAACGAAGTGTGAAATAGACGCAGATTAGATTATGATTAGCTGATGATTTATTGCAAGGTAGAAGTTCAAATTTTAAAATAAAATAATTTCAAGTTATTTTATAAAGTATAGGATCATAAAGTAAGGCATATATTTAATAATTATTTATCTTATATTTTCTAAAATGTTTCATATAGCTATACATATGAACAATGAGGTTTTTATAGTAAAGTAGGATTAGATATACTAGAATATACTTAGCTTTTTTATATACCCTAATAGCCTCTATAATCTTTCAAATATTTGTTTTATAAGATATTGCTATTTTGTCCAAATTACTCCTTATCAAAATCATATCTACCAACATTTACCACATAGAAACTATTACCATAAATGTTCCTCAAAACTAAACCAAGATCAAGTGTGTGAGTGATATCTGCCTATAATAAGCCCTTTTTTAAATGACTTAGTGTGCATTAATTTATGAAAGAAAGCAAACCAAGAAAGCTGATTAAATTTGTTTCACGCAGTATTTCTCAAATTAACTTGAACTTAGAATATTTTTTCATGTATCACAAATTAACACCTGTCCATCCATGCATTCAAATCTACTACTTGCTGAGTAGAATAATAATAAATGTTTCAGGATTAATGATAACTCGGTGAAGAAAATCAGATGTGGAATTTAAATCCTAGCACTTATGATCTAGAGAGAGAGACTAATGTTAATTTAAAAAACAAAAACAAACAACAACAACAACAACAAAACCCCAACTATAACCATATACTTAGACATGAGACCTGAAGGGAAATACACAAAACTATAAGAGTTCATATTTAGCCTAGGGCATCAGGGGAAATTTCCCTAAGTAATTTTGAGCTACATTTGCAAAGATGAGAGAGATTTCTTGAGGAATGTGGAGGGAAGAGTATTCTACGTGGAGGAAACAGCAGATAGAAACCTTATGATGTGGTAGGAGGAATAAGAAAACTAGTTTTATTCTAAAATAAGACAATTACGAAAAACTGAGAGCTTTCCCCCTGAGATCAGGAACACGACAGGGATGTCCAGTCTCACCTCTGTTGTTTAACATAGTGCTGGAAGTCCTAGCATCAGCAACCAGAAAACAAAAGGAAATAAAAGGTATCAGAATTGGCAGAGAAGAAGTCAAACTTTCACTTTTCGCAGACAACATGATACTCTACACAGAAAACCCAACAGATTCCACCAGAAGCCTACTAAAACTGATCCAAGAATTCAGCAAAGTTGCAGGGTACAAAATCAACATACAAAAATCAGTTGCATTTTTATACACCAATAATGCAGCAACAGAAAGAGAAATCAAGAAACTGATACCATTCACAATTGCACACACACACACACACACACACACACACACACACACACACACACCATAAAATACCTAGGAATAAACTTAACCATAGATATAGGAGATCTGTATGGTGAAAACTATAGAAAACTAATGAAGGAAGTTGAAGAAGACATAAAGAAATGGAAAACCATTCCATGCTAACGGGTCAGAAGAATAAATATTGTTAAATGTCGTTTCTACCCAAAGCACTGTACACATTCAATGCAATCCCAATCAAACTTGCACCAGCATTCGTCTCAAAACTAGAACAAACTATCCTAAAATTTGTATGGAACCACAAAAGACCCTGCATAGTCAAAGTAATATTGAAGAAGAAAACCAAAATGGGAGGCATCACCATCCCAGACTTTAGCCTCTACTACAAAGCTGTCATCATCAAGACAGTATGGTATTGGCACAAAAACACATAGACCAATGGAATAGAATAGAGAACTCAGAATTGGACCCACAAATGTATGCCCAACTGATCTCTGAAAAAACAGGAAAGAGTATCCAATGGAAAAAAGACAGTCTCTTTAACAGATGGTGCTGGGAGAACTGGACAGCAACATGCAGAAGAATGAAACTAGATCATTTTCTCACACCATACACCAAAATAAACTCAAAATGGATAAAGGACCTGAATGTGATACAGGAAACCATCAAAACCCTAGAGAAGAAAGCAGGAAACGACCTCCTTGACCTCCACCACAGCAATTTCTTACTTGACACATCCCCAAAGGCAAGGGACTCAAGAGGAAAAATGAACTATTGGGACCTCATCGAGATAAAAAGCTTCTGCACAACAAAGGAAACCATCAATAAAACTAATAGACAACCGACAGAATGGGAAAAGGTAGTTGCAAATGACATAGCAGATAAAGGGCTAGTATACAAAATCTATAAGGAACTCAACAAACTCCACACCCCAAAAAACAAACAATCCAGTGAAGAAATAGGCAGAAGACATGAACAGACACTTCTCCAAAGAGGACATCCAGATAGCCAACAGCCACATGAAATGATGCTCAGCGTCCCTCATCATCAGGGAAATAAAATCAAAACCACACTGAAATACCACCTCACACCAGTCAGAGTGGCTAAAATGAACAAATCAAGAGACTTGATGCTGGCGAGGATGTGGAGAAACGGGCACCATCCTACACTGTTGGTGGGAATGTAAAATGGTACAGCCCCTCTGGAAAACAGTGTGGAGGTTCCTCAAAAGATTAACAATAGAACTCCCCTATGATCCAGAAATAGCATTGCTAGAAATTTACCCAAGGGATACAGGAGTGCTGATGCACAGGGGCACATGTACCCCAATGTTCATAGCAGCACTTTCAACAATAGCCAAAACATGGGAAGAGCCTAAGTGTCCATCAACGGACAAATGGATCAGGAAGATGTGGTTCATCTATATGATGGAATACTACATGGCAATGAGAAAGAATGAAATCTGGCTATGTGTAGTAACATGGATGGACCTTGAGGGTGTTATGCTGTGAGCGAAATAAGTCAGATAAGGACAGATATGTTTGCACGTATAAGTGGATTAGGAGAAACTTAACGGAGAGCCATGGGGGAGAAGGGTAAAATAGTTGGGGAGAGGGAGGGAGGCAAACCATGAGACTCTTGAATGCTGAAAACAAACTGAGGGCTGATGGGGTGGGGGAGATGGGGAGGGAGGTGATGGGCATGGAGGAGGGCACTAGTTGGGATGAGCACTGGGTGTTATATGGAAACCAACTTGACAATAAACTATTTAAGAAAAAGAAATAAAATAAAATGAGACAATTATCCCAGAATTATATATAATATATAATTATATATTAACATATATATAATGTAAATTATATTCAAATGTGATCTCCACTTAATACAAAATTATGTATAGTCGATAATAAATAAATAATTCTGCATGTCTTTGACAGTGCATTGTCAAATTTCAAAGTTTTCTCTTGCTTTATTTTGATGTTTCTAATTAGAGGTGAGTAGTGTTTTGGGAAATTTATGGCTATTATTTTACATTTAAATAACATTGCTGTTTTGGCCTTCTTTTCAACATAATAACTGAGTAAGTAATATAGTTTGAAGTTTTGTAGTTAGAAGATTTATTGTATATATTTTTTAATATGTTAGAAAAGGCAGATACAAAAGACCTTGGGAAGAAGAAGAGTAAAAATGGAGACAAAGAAAAGGAAAAGGAAAAATTCAAATGGTCCCTTCATGGTTCAAGACCCTCTTCAGAAGTACAATACTCTCTGCAGTCTCTATCAGATTGTAAGCTTTCAGTCTCCTAGAATAATAACTATTTTAGACATTTCCTATAATGTTGAAAATTTTTGAATTGTAAAAAGTTGCAATACAATGTGGGAATACAAAAATGTGTTTTCTGTTTAATCATATCTAAAAATACTTGTTCAAGTTTGCCTATAATTGTTAAACTCTCAAATTGGTATGGATATTAGGCAAAGTCATACATATGAGACAGAAGCCAAGGTTGTCCAAGTTGTTTTTTTTTTTTTAATGTTTTATTTATTTCTAGGAGAGAGAGAGAGAGACAGCATGAGCAGGGGAGGGTCAGAGAGAGAGGGAGACACAGACTCTGAAATAGGCTTCAGGCTCTGAGCTGGCAGTCAGCACAGAGCCCGACGCGGGGCTCGAACCCACCAACCGCGAGATCATGACCTAAGCGAAAGTCGGACCCCTAACCGACTAAGCCATCCAGGCGTCCCGCAAGTTTTTAATGGTACAACAGAGATATAAGGGTTTGCATGGAGAAAGGCCTATACTAATAACTAAATGTATATGTTATATATTAACATATCATAAATAATATATTATATGGTTATATATAGTATATTGCAATATATAAAATATACCACATAAAGTATAATATATGATATATTATATAAGATCCATACATATCAATGTATAATCATATAAACTATATAAATATAAAAACATTTATATAAATATAAAAATAATTATATATTAGTGTATATAAATATATATTAGTATATGTCTCCTGTGTAAAAAAAATATATATATATATAAAATTTGCCTGGATTCAGATCTGCTCCATGAAAAATATATACACATATATAAACTTTAATTTTTAAATGTAAAAATATGTTTTTATAAGTTTGGCATAACTTACATATTAATCTGTGCTATAGAGATCCTTGATTCATATCTAATTTATATTTTATATTTCTAAAAATATTATTCTTCCAATAAATATCTTATAAGTTAAATATTAGTGCTTGAATTTGCAAAGGAATAAAACACAACTTTCTAATTAAAAATAAAGACAATAAAGGAAAATAAATTGAATCATTTTAGCCAGAATCTTTATACGACAAAAGCACATTGAATCATAATAGTAATTTTAGGTCTGTTAAGAAACACGTGAAAAAATAAGTGATGCTCAGAAGCATTAAATATTAAGCAATCAGTTTTGTGTATGAAACTAATATAGTACAGTATGCTAACTATACTGGAAACAAATAAATAAATAGGAATTTCCTGGCCATATATATATAATATAATAATTATATTATATATTATAACTATAATTATAATATAAATATATATAACATATAATAATTTTATATAATATAAAATATATTATATTATAATATAATTATATATATATGGCAATCCAAACTAAGTTACTATCAAAGTCTTCCTTCTTCATAAAAGGATTAGTTATGTTTTCTTTTTTTTCTGAAGTGATATAGAAACTTCTGGATTTCTCCAAATTCAAAGTAATGTTTTATCTATGAAAGCTTAAAAAATGTCAATTTAAAAATCATTCTGTTTGAACGTAATTATTTGTAGACTATTCTAAGTGACATTGACTGATAGAGTTTTTGTGATAACTTTTTTTACAATGACATAAAGTGATTTTTTAAGCAATTAAATGGTATTATGATGAAGGTAAAACTAATGAGATGTTCTATGAAATAGATATACATGTAAAATTTAACATTTATTAATTATATTGAGTCATTTACCTATTTTTCACCAACAAAGATAAGCTCATTAAGGACTTGGAACAGTCTAGAATAATCTCAGACAGACCCATTTGGCTAAAATATCCATGACACAATACCTGTTTATTTTTACAGGTTCTTCAGCAACACAGCCTCCTCACATGGTTGTATATGCTACCTTTACGCCCCTCTATTTGTTTGAAAGGAAGGTCTTTTCATTAGAAAAACTGGTAAGCACTCAAGGCCAGGAAACACAGTACCATTTATGGTGTGTGTGTGTGTGTGTGTGTGTGTGTGTGTGTGTGTGTTAGGAGGGGGAGACAGAAAGATAGGGAAAGTGTGTGTATGAGTGTGTAAGAGTGTGTGTGTGTGTGTGAGAGAGAGAGAGAAACAGAGATACAGAGAGATTTGTTGTGGTAGACGGTATACCAGAATTTAATCAAAATTCAATTCCTGGATTTCAGTCTACTTAGCTTTAAAATTAAGCACTTGAACACAGAGACCTGGAACATTCACAGTTATCTTAGATGATTGCAATACTTTCATGTTTAAAAAAACATAGAATCAGCATTCAAGAGTCTCTCATGGTTTGCCTCTCTCCCTTTCCCCCACCATTTCCCCCCTTCTTCTCCCCCACGGTCCTCCATTAAGTTCTTCCTAATCCTCCTATACATGCAAACATATGATATTTGTCCTTCTCTGCCTGACTTATTTCACTCAGCATAACACCCTCAAGGTCCATCCATGTTGCTACACATGGCCAGATGTCATTGTTTCTCATTGCCATGTAGTATTCCATGGTATAGATAAGCCACATCTTCTTGATCCATTCATCTGTTGATGGACACTTAGGCTCTTTCCATGTTTTTGCTATTGTGGAGAGTGTTGCTATGAACAATGGGGTCCATGTGCTCCTATGCATCAGCATTTCTGTATCCCTTGGGTAAATTCCTATCAGTGCTATTGCTGGGTCATAGGACTGATGGATGTGGGGGGGGAGGGGGACATGGGCATGGAGGAGGACACTTGGTATGAGCACTGAGTGTTATGTGGAAACTAATTTGACAATAAACTATTTGTAAAAAAAAAAAAAGCAAATAAAACCCTTAGCCTCTGTAAAAAAAAAAAAGTAGAATCATGTATTATCATTTTTTTCCATTCAAAGCAAAATAAAAGGCATATGAATTATATATTTCAGTAAGATCATGTAAACATATCTAAATAGTAATAAATTATCTCTCTAAAAACATCATAAATATTTTCTTAAGATGATTTAAATGAACTCACATCCATATCTGGTAAATCACTGTTATGACTTTGTACCTTTAGATAAAACACACACAAAAACATTAATTGAGTTTTTCTTATAAATATCACAACTTAGAGAAAATTTAGAAAATATACACAAAGGCACACAGTGGAATTAAATTTTATGCATTTATTGTATTTTGGAAGCCAGGTTTTTCACTTGACACTATACCATTAACTTCTTTCCATGACGTTAAATATTTGACAACATAATATTTAGTAATAACATGGTCTGTATGGGTTTCTCATAATCTTTAAGTATATATATTTAAGTACATTTATACCCCTTTCACCCATTTCACTCCCTCCCCCCACCTTATGCCTCTGACAACCCTACCAGTCTGTTCTCTGTTTCTATGAGCTTCTTTTGCTTTTAGATTCCACACATGAGAGACCACACGGTATTTGTCTTTTTCTGTCTGACTTATTTCATTCAGCATAATGCCCTTGAGGTCTATTCCATGTTGTCACAAATGGGAAGATTTCATTCTCTTTTATGGCTGAGTAATATTCCATCATTCTGGTTTTTTTTTTTCCTGTCTCATAGGGTGAGTTCCATTGTCTTGTCTATGAGTTGACTGATCCTTTCTTCTGCTTTATGTAGTTTGCTGTTGAACCCCTCTAAGTGTACTTTTCAGTTTAGTTACTGTATTCTTCAGCTCTGTGACTTCACTTTGGTACTTTCTTATATTTTCCTTTTTTGCCCAAGTTTTCGCTGTGTTCACCCATTTTTCTCCCCTGTCAAGTGAGCATTTTTATGACCATTACCTTGAACTTTTTATGAGATAAATTACTTATCTCCATTTATTAAGGTTTTTCTCTGAGTTTTTATCTTGTTCTCGCTCTCTTTCTCTCTCTCTATTTTGGCACATATTCCTCTGTTCTTCATCTTGCTTGACTCTCTGTGTTGGTTTCTATACAGTAGATGAAACAACCATCTTTCCCCCAGCTGTGTGTCCAGGCAGTCCATTATATATATATTATACACACACACACACACACACACACACACACACACACACACACACACACACACACAAGACCTGTCAGTGTCCCTAAAGGGAGGATCTTAGCACTTAGATTCAAACAGTTTGGAAGCCGGACCTATAAGCAGCAGCTCCTAAAAGGATACAAATATACACAGTCATAGGGCAAGCAAGTGGCCAGGCTCTCTGGTAGCATCTCCTGGTGTGTGGCCTCAAAAAGCTGGGGCCTCAAATAATCAAAGAAAAAAAAACCCAAAAACAAAACACCCTTTCCTGAGATACTGGTGCTCTGGAACAAAGCAGAGGGAGAATGCCAAGATGGTGTCCGCAGCGTTCCTTCAGGGCAGCTCCATAGCCACTAGGTGACTGCGGAACCTGAAGCCTGCCTCAGGAGGAAGCTCCAGAACAAGGCAAGAGTCCTTCACAGACAGACTGGGGTGGGGCTCAATTCGCTGTCTGCATGGTGCACTGAGGGCGGCGGTCTGCCTAGAACTGTCTGAATTGCCACAGTCCTGTGGAGCCCAGGCACGCGAGCTCCCCCTTCTGTCAGAACCATGCAATCCAGAGGCTTCCAGTGGGTAGCTGCTGTGGGTAGCTGCTGCCAAACACCGGAGGGCTGGACAGGACATGAAAACCAGGGCACCCGCCATGTGTGAATCTTCTCTCCAAGAGACACGGTGACTCTGGAGGGTGGAGGGTGGCAGAGGCAAAGCATAAGCATAGTGCTTCCCTTCCGTGGTGTCTGGAAGGGATCACAGTCAGTCCCAAGATGTGTGTTTAATTTCAAATCTACCCCTCAGGGTGCAGCCATGATGATCAATTCATAGGCCTCTCCCGCAGAAAGACTGAACTTCTGGGTCTGTTGACTTTTGCTGTGCCCTGGGGGTGGTAGCTGTTTAACGACAATGTAACGACTCCATTGGTTACAGTCTGGTGGGACCCACAGGCGTAAGCTCCACTGACTGCCAGAGCCTGGCCATTAGAGGTGTCTCCTAGCAGTAGCTGCAAATTCAGGGCACCAGATGGGAATATGAGCCCCTTTCTGGGTGTCACTGATTATTCTATTCCCAAAGGACCAGGAATGCAAGCTCCTCTGGCCTCCAGAGCCAGACAGCCCAGAGCCAAGTCTCCTCTGGGTGGCTGCTGCAAACATCGGCATCAGAAGCTTGTAGAAGCTTCCTTCTGGGAGATACTGGTGTTCTGAATCAGGGCAAATCAGAGTGCTGAGCTGGATCCACCTCCCCCCTCCCCCCCAACACTCCCCAGGCTCTGTTCCTGGAGGGTGGTGGTCCTGCAGGAAGCTGTGTGTGATACATAAGCAGCTGGCCCCTCCGGACGGGGCTTTAATCTAAACAGGTCAGCCTTTTTCACTTTAAGTCTGGGTGCAATCAGCGAGAGTTTTTATTGGATATAAAAATCACTTTCTCCTTCCCTTCTAAAGGGTGAAGTCCACCAGCTTATTTGCTCTTCACTCTATTTAAACAAACACAATATTGCATTTGGAGCTTATTAAAATCTTAACCCTTTGGGGGACCCCTAGACATCCAGCACTTTAATTCTAGAATTCTACGTTCTGAAATCATTGCATTTAAAGTAGAGAAGACTAGATTTTTAAAAAACTCTTTACATGGCATTAGCCTAGTTGCTGTCTTAAATAGAATCCAGAGATCAAATGCTCTGATACTGTGAACTGAAAAATGACCTGAGCCATCCTTTGTGGGCTGCCATGGTATTATTATGGGAAGTATATAATTATATATAAATGTTCTCTGAGTTAGTTACAAACACCTGAATATTAAAAATTTGATGAAAATTTGGTTGAAGTATAAATAAGCCAATTGGATGCTTATTGCACTTTACTACACAGTATATTTGTCTTCTAGGTGATTTGCCTGAGCAGTATAATGTTATCACTCCTTTGTTTTCTTTCTCTCCTTTTTCTCTCCAGCTTTCTCTCCTTTTTCTATCTTTCTCTCCAGCTCTTCTTCCTCCGTCTCCACCTCCTTTTCCTCCTCCTCCTTTGTCCTTTTTGAACAGACACCATTTATTCATACAAAAGCCTGCCATTTAACAGGGGAATATTGTCAAGATGACAGTGCATACATAATGTGCCATTATGAATGGAGAGATAGTGGCAGTTTCTCTGATTTTAATTCAAAGTTAATTAACTTTAGTCATTGCCTAAATCCAAGTGTGTTTCCTTGGCCCCCCACCAATTTAGGTCTCTGATTAAGATTTGAGGGAGTCATCTATCTCAGCCCTGATTTTTTAAAAACTCTTTACATGACATTGGCCTAGATGCTGTCTTAAATATTCCAGAGATTAAATGCCCTAATACTGTGGACTGAAAAATGACCTGAGCCATGCTTTGTGGACTGCCATGGTCTTATTATGGGAAGTACTTAACTATTTTTAAGACTATAAAATACGTGAATGGGATGAATACATCACACACACACACACACACATACAAACACACAAATCACACAAAATAATCTGTTTGAATTCTTGGCTGTCCCACTGAGAAATTAATATTTAAGCACAAAGTTAGTTTTGAATTTAAGGACAGAAAAGATCACCTATGTTTATTGTTAATCCAACAGATTTTACTGATGATCTATTATGTGCTAAATAATGAATTAGGTTTTGAGGACCCTGTGATGAGCAAGATTAACAAAAACTCCCTCCTCACAAAACTCAGTCTAATGAAGAAGGCAGACAAGCCAACAATAGTAATAAAGTTAGAAAGCTGGTATAACAGAGATCATACAAGGCATCTGGTATATGGTAGAAATATAGTGTCCAAAGAATGTGTGTTGGATGCATGAACAAATGAATGAATCAATGAGTGGAAAAATGAATATGACACACATACCAGAAACATCTGTCTGTTTAATGGTTGACTGGGGAAACCTTCCCAAAGGAAGAAGTGTTTAAGTGATGGCCTTAAGAAGTTGCTTAATAAATAGGAAAAAGTGTACTCAACGCAAAGGGGGACTAACGTTGGAAAGTCTGGAGGTGAAGGAGAGCTCGCTGGGTTCAGAGAAGTACTAAAAGTTGAGTAGATAGCAAGGAGAGAAGTCTCAGAGGCAGCTTGAGATGTTGAAGAAAGTCAAGACATACAGAGTATTATAAATCCTTTCTCGGGGGGTTAAAAATGGCTTAAGGGGCCCAGAGGTTCAGGAATTAACCCAATGCCTGGAACAATAATTAAATGAACTGTTTCACCCATCCCCCAGTCCACCTCCACTCTGGTAACCATCAGTTCATTCTCTGTAGTTAAGAGTCTGTTTCTTGGGTGAAGTAGGCGATAGGGATTAAGGAGTATACTTCTGCTGAGCACTGAATGAATTGTTGAATCACTGTATTGCACACCTGAAACTAATATTTAAAAAAATGAACTTCAAGGCTATACTGAGCTGTTATAGAACCTCACTGTCTCCCTAACTTGCCTGCTGAATCTTTTACATTAGCCAATAGGCTGGTCTAGTTCTCTTGGTCAAAATCAGAATATAATGAGACACAATGTTTTAAAGATAAATCAACAGAAAATAATTGTATTCTAACGGCATTTTGTAAATGAGTACACTGCTAAAAATTATAGCCCCCAAAACAATAAGACCACAAATAAGTCAATAGTTTACATTTGTTGAAAGAATTGGTCTAGAACACAAGAATAAGAAAACTTGGAAAGGAACAGGATGCCATGAACTGCCCCACATTATTCTCCCATCTTCTTGTTCTTCGATATTCTAAAATGTTTTAATTTTATTTAAATATGCAATCTGCAAGTTCTAAGAGAGCTACACCCTTGCTCAAACTCTTTTAGAATGTTTGAGGGGTGCCTGGCTGGCTCAGTCAGTAGAGCATTTGGTAGTAGGCTCCAGCCCCACGCTGGGGGTAGAACTTACTTTAAAAAAAAAAAAAACAAAAAAACAAATAAATATAAATAGGATGTTTGAGGTGGGATGGGGCAGAGGGATGAAAAAATTCTTATGGGCAAGGAAACTTCTAATTTAAGTTTACACATGAATTATTCAGAACTATTTCTTAAGTGCCTACCAAGGGTTTCACCTGAGTGAAATTTTACTATTCCAAGTCTCTCTATGCCTCTAACTCTAATGTAAGAAAATTTGAGATCTTTTAACAAAGTTTCTCAACATCAAACTATAGCTGTTATCAATAGCATTGCTTCCTTACATAATTCAGAGGTATTGTATGGTATGTTGGAGTTAAAGTATGAGAAATCAGCTTATTTACCTCAAATCAACTAGTATTTTTGTGGATTATCCAAACAATACAATAGATGTTTAACATCATACTTAATTTTTTGACACTAAGCCTTCCATTTTCAAATGCCTTAAAATATTTTTCTTTTCCAATGCTCTGTGGCTCCAGAAAGAGTAAAGAATCTACATCTTTGGTTATAGTTATAAGAAGAATTTGAGATATGTAGACAAAATTTGATAATATTCAATAATAAACTATTTGGAAGTGACTCAGTTTATAAATACTACTATGGGCATGGCTTCGATTCTGGAGACAAAGTATAAATTTTATCGTACTGGTCTTTCTTACTATACTGAGGCATTGCCATATGATATAACATCAATAAATCATCCTATAAATCCCCATCTCGAATGGTGGGAAACTTTTAAACTTGGCAGGGCAAAAACTATAGAAAAAAGGATTAGAATTCAGAACATTTATGAAAAAATATTTTTCCAAAGTTTTATTTATTTCTAAGAGAGAGAGAGAGAGACAGCATGAACAGGGGAGAGTCAGAGAGAGAGGGAGACACAGAATCTGAAACAGGCTCCAGGCTCTGAGCTGTCAGCACAGAGCCCAAAACGGGGTTCGAGCCCACAAACCATGAGATCATGACCTGAGCTGAAGTTGGGCACTTAACCAACTGGGCCACCCAGGGACCCCAAAAAAACATTTTTTAAGCCACTCAAAGGCATAATACTGGAGGTTTCCAAATTCTTTTTCAAGGAATTGCTAACAATCACAAAAACGATAAAGGGGATGTAACAATTCCTTCTGTTTTTTATTAGGCCTTCCCCCACTGCCTTTAACATTGAATCACTTTCCTTTTTATTTTGCATATTTAAACACTTTTAAGTGCCTTTTCTGGACTCAATAGTGGGCTGATTGTCTCCTTTCAATTATGAATTAATTGTTACAGTCATTAGTTAGTCCCTGGATTCACCAAGAACTGTTTTTATCTCACAGCGACCCCACCTATTTTGCACCTCCCGGAAGTGTGCATTGAGCTGTAGTAAAACGGTGATAAGAGTAAGGCATGACTGGCTGAGTCAATAGTTTGCAATGGGCTAATAGGTGGGTTTCTGGGCCCAATTTAAATGACAACTTTATACATGTACGTTTTCAAGCATTGCTATTTGCATAGAAATCAATGATGCAAAATCACTAGGAAGAAAAGTAGTTATTGGCAAAACTGACTTAAATGTAGTTATTTTATTTTACTTGAAATGTTTCAACATTTAGACTGTGAACGCCAGAATTTGGCGACAGAATATATTACTTTAACTTTTGCAGACTTTTTGATTTCTTACGGCATATTTCAGCTATCAGTTAGTAACTGAAGTTCTGCTTAAATATGATTCTGAATTGTGCCAAAGCAGCATGGCTTCAGGAGATGGGAACAGTTGAATATGGGAAGCATCTTCCCAGACAATGGCTTGATTTAGCAGGATTTAGGGCAGCCTCTCTCCTCTGTCCTTTATGAAAGGCTCCATTGTCTGGAGAGATCTCGGGGATTTCCTGTGGGACAGCCTCTGTTGGATGGTGAGGGCATGAGCTATAGACAAGGCACCGACTTATCACCTCATGGGCCTCACCTACTTCATGCAGTGGATTGTTTCCCTTGAAACAATGTAGTTTGCCAGTGGCTAAACAAACAAACACAACCTTCACATTTTAAGCATTGTTATTAAAGCATTAACCCAGAACAGTAATGGTTGATTAATGTTGGTCCAAAACTGAGGTGCTGAGGTTTTTTTCAATCTCAGAACATCTTAAACGTTTAGAACTGAAAAGTGGCTTCTAGTTCAAGTCTCTCATTTTGTAAATCAGTAGATAGGAGCCTCAGAAAAATTTTAAAAACAGGACAAGAAGTACCAATGGTACTAGTGCTTATGTTAGGAGGTCGAAATGTGGGTTATTTTTCCTTTATTACCACTTTCTTGTGGTAACAGCATTTTCATAATGACAGGAAGTATTTTTTAAGTGCACAAGGCAATTGCATATACCCTTTCAAACGTGACTTCCACTCTTTAGGCTAATTCTGCGGAGAAGCTGAGAGAATATGGTCTTTCCCACATCTGTAGCCATCCTGTGCTGGTGACTAGAACTAGGTCATGCCCTCTCATAGCACCTCCAAAACCACCTCCTGTGCCTGCCTGGAAACTCTTCCGTCAAAAAA
The DNA here is from genome assembly GCA_017311185.1 of Proteles cristata cristata. NCBI lineage: Eukaryota > Metazoa > Chordata > Mammalia > Carnivora > Hyaenidae > Proteles > Proteles cristata. The sequence goes on from JAESUZ010002323.1 coordinate 419,446, forward strand.
AGGAAACTGTTATAACAGATGAAGCTCAAGGTATGGTTCATGTTGTCTGAAAACCTTTCTAATGATCATTTCTCGAGTTGAAGGCCCAACAGTTGAATTTGTGATGGAATATAGCTATCAAAGCAAACTACCCAACATCACATCTAAAGCTTACATTTAATTTTATGTCTAAATTTTATGTCTTTAATTTTTTTTAATGTTTATTTATTTTTGAGAGAGAAAGAGACAGACAGACAATAGAACATGAATTGTTCTATTCAGGGGAGCCCGAGGGAGAGGCTCAGAGAGACTGGAGGGGCAGAGAGAGAGGGAGACACAGAATCTGAAGCAGGCTCCAGGCTCTGAGCTGTCAGCACAGAGTCTGATGTGGGGCTCGAACTCATGAACTGCGAGATCATGACTTGACCCAAAGTCAGACACTTAAACCAACTGAGCCACCCAGATGCCCCTAAATTCTATATCTTTAAAGAATTAATGCTCCACATCTCAGAAACTGAATAGTTTGGTTCACATCTAAACTGACCAGATATATCCAGGCCATTCTTTGGGTGAGGGTATTGTCATTATTGTGATAGAAAATGGTTTGTAGCAAATAATACAAAAGGAACTTAAATAACATATTTAAGCCCTTGGTGTGAAATCACTCTAGAGTGACCTGTAGAACATAGTCTTTGAATTAACTGATTTACATTTAGAATATAGATATAGAACTTCCTTCCTGGACTGGCTCCTGTGTGAATACTGTTGAACTCACTGTGAATGGTAGTTATGCTAGAAATAAAGAGGTTCACGTGGGCTCAGGGTGGGGTGGGAGACTCTGCTTACCTCGTTCTTTTTTAAAAAATATTTTGATCATTTTTTTAAGTTTACATGTTTTGAGAGTGCATGAGGAGCACAGAGAGAGGGAGGGAAAGAATACCAATCAGGTTCCGCAGTGTTAGCACAGAGCTCTACATGGGGCTCGATCTCACCAATGGAACTGTGAGATCATGACCTGAGCCCAGATGAAGAGTTGGACACTTAAAAGACTAAGCCACCCCAGCATCCTGCCCACCTTGTTCTTATTCTCAGTTTACTTTCAGCTTCTTCACAATCCAAATCTGTCTTTACACCTTCAATGTTGTTCTCTCCAAGTCTTCACTCTGACTTCATTTTTTCATAAGCACCAAGTTTGAATGGCAAAACAAATGAGTGAGAGCATTAAAAGAAACTCAGTTCTAAGAGACACATGAATCTAAGGAGATGGGATTAAAGGAGAAACAAAACGTAAAATTTAAAAATTATGGGGGCTCCTGGGTGGCTCAGTTGGTTAAGTGTTCGACTTCAGCTCAGGTCATGATCTCACAGTTCATGGGTTTGAGCCCCCCATCAGGCTGTGTGCTGACGGCTAGCTCAGAGCCTGGGGCCTGTTTCGGATTCTGTCTCTCTCTTTCTTTCACCCTTCCCTGTCATGCTGTCTCTCTCTCTCTCTCTCTGAAATAAATAAAACATTTAAAAAATAAAAAATTATGGCCTACAGTGTGCCTGGATGACTCAGTCAGTTAAGGGTCCAACTCTTGGTTTCAGCTCAGGTAATGATCTCATAGTTTGTGAGTTCAAGCCCTGGATTGAGTTTTGGGCTGACAGTGCAGAGCCTGCTTGGGATTCTCTCTCCCTCTCTCTCTGCCTCTTCCCTGCTCTCTCTCTCTCTCAAAATAAATAAATATACTTAAAAAAATTTTAAAAACATTTTGGCCTAGTAAAATGACTCAAGCTTTGTTTATTCAACATCTACAGTGTTTTCATAGCTAATTTAGCATTTGCAATTTTTAATAAAGAATAATGAAGAATTGACATTTTATAGATTATACATATATACATACATATATACATATATATATTTCTTATTCTGAAAAGCTTAAATTGTCTTTGTTCAAAAAAGCTTTTTTAAAAAAATGTCTTTTGTGTTTGTTTCCTTGATTTTGCATTTTCTACCTTTGTCTTTGCTAATTGCTTGTGATTGTCTGATTATATTCATCCAACCACAGTGCATCACCTTCTAGAGGTTATGCATTAGAGGCTGTGTTTACAGGCCTCTTACCTGCATGAACAATGAAGGCAGTAAACATACCTAGTGCCGATTTACCGGTGGCATCGCTATGAAGCTTCTAAGTTTGCTTTGAGCGTTCGGTCCCACGCACCAAGGCTTACACCCCTATCGGTGGTGCCTGCTGTAGCTACTTGCATTGGTACCAACGTAAGTGGTGCTGATCCTTGGTGGCAGGAGACCAGGGAACCCTGTCTTGGTCACAGTGTAATATGGAAGTCTCTGTGGTGCTGGGGTTTCTACAACTGCAATGACGACGTGGATTGAGAGACTTACCTGTTCCCCACCTCCTGCTTCCAACCATAATTTACATGTTTTTAAAATATAAATTAAAACTGTAACCATGTTATTTTCTTTGCCTTTGCTTCTTGCCTACATGGTACAAAAGTCCAGCTGGTAGCAAAGATTTTCTAGCAAAACATGTTAAATCTTTGTGAGAAAAGAACAAAGATTAAAGAAATATCTGGTTTGGAGGGAAAGAAGAAATGGTCAGGGTTTTTGATTTTTTTTTAATCAGGCCTATCTGGCCCTCTCTCTCCTGCTTGACTATTTCAGTCTTTTCCTTTCATTGAGCTTCTGCAGTTGGCTGTTGGGCTGGCTGCTGCACTGGGATACAGTACATTCCTTCCTCCCTCTCTCCCCCCCTCCATCCTTTCTGTCTTCTTTCCTGTTCGCTGTCCTTCCAAACCAAAGATCAGCATACACATGATGCTTGAAAGAAAATCTTTTGCTCTAAAATGCATCAAAGAATAGATGAATAAAGAAAAGCATCAAAGAATAGCTGAATGAAGGGAAAAATATTGAACATAGACATTTTCTAATTTCCCTATTGATACAGTGTCATTGTAGTTAAGTGGTGGCTCTAGGGCGAGCTGGGGAAGAAAATCTAAAATTGGTGGGATTCCAACCTGTGTGTCCCACCTCGAGGCACACCCCGTAATTGTCTTTCTTCTATCTATTGAGTTTAATATTTAAGGTGAAAATTAACAGGAAATAGGAAGAGAGACAGTGTGTGCAAGAGAGGTCATTTGAGAGGTTACCAAGGAATAAGCACAGAGGAGTTATGTACACTGTGTCAATGTTTCAGTTATTTTTCTCCAGTGGGCATCTTTCCATTGTTGCAGGAGCTTTTATTAAGATAATCATCTCTAATGTTTAATTTGATCACAGTGATCACTGTGTTAGTGCTTGAGCTCTGTTCCATATATATTGAGAATTTTTTAATTTCTTTTTTTTAATGTTTATTTATTGATTTTGAGAGAGAGGGAAGGAGGGACAGAGAGAGAGAGTTCCAAGCAGGCTCCGTGCTGTTAGAGCAGAGCCAGATACGGGGCTCTAACCCATGGACTGTGAGATCATGGCTTGAGCCAAAACCAAGATTTGGAAGCTCAGTCCACTGAGCCACCCAGGTGCTTCTCCACTGAGAATTTCTAACTCCTATATTAGCTTCGGGTTCCTTTAGAAATATTCACAAAGCCTTTCTTGATCTAATGCTTTCTTTCTTACCCATGACCTTGACTTTGTTACATTTTTTGGCTCTTCTAGTACCATCTCCAGGTATTAGTCTGCATTTCTTCTCCATATTTGAGCAATTGTGTTGCAGAAGTTAACTAAAAGAACAGTTTTTAGTGAAAAGCTTTTAAAGTGAATGTCCAGTAATAATAAGAAGACATTGTTTGACATTGTATGTTTGCTGGATAAATAGTTATTCTAATCAGTACTACAGTAGATGTTAAGTTATACATTTAATCTTAGATTATAAAACAAAAGTATATCATGCTGAATCGATAATAATCTTTTAGATCCTTTTAGAATCTTCTAGATCTTATAGAACCAATAATAAAGAATCAATAGTAGAGAATTTTTCTTTTAGAAACAATAATAAAGAAGCCTGAACAGTTTCTTGAAATTTCAAGTCCGTTTTTGAATTATAGGATGACTCCACTTGCAATTCCAACAGAAACGTAAGTATATCACATTCTTTCCCAGAAATACATCTGGTTGACACATGAAGTGTCTGTGAATTGTCTACAGTTATAAGACAAATTTTCTGACAATTATGCTTTGGTGACAGTGAGCATAAGAAAACAATATTCTTAGATTTTTTCCCTACAGTAATAAGTAGCTAAGATAAATTCTGAATCAATTAAAATAAAGCTTAAATATGCCAGACTTTATGGCTTTGGCCACTGTTTTAGAACAATGAAGTACATTGTTTAACTTAAACATTTGTACCTAGCAAATGTTTTTGGTTATTATCTGGTACTTAAGTCATAAGAGCAGATGATTGTCATAGAAACCAGAGAGATGAAGGTATATCACTTTTAGAGGAAGAAAAATCCCTAAATAGAACAACAAAGACAATAAAAAAGTAAAAAGAGGAGGAGAAACCCAAATATACTGACATTTGAATATGACAAAGAAAGAAAGACTAACATCCTGGATCTAGGATTTCTAATGAGTTCAGATAAGTGAACAGGAAGTCAACAAATATCAATAATGAGAAGAAACAGAGTGATATGAGTGGAAGATATGATTATTACCACTCAAAGTGTGGTAATTTCTTATGCAGTCATGGATAACTAATACATGGATATATACATATGTCAAAATTGCCAAATTTGTACTCTGAATTTTGCAGTTAATTGTACTTTAATTACCCATCCACAAATTTGCTATACATAAAAATTAAATAATAATATGTGAAAGGGGTTTAAAAAATTAAATGGGAATTCTAGGAATTCAATAATTCAAGGAATACAATAATTAAAACTAAGAATTCAATGGATGTGTTTCATCTGAGATTAGATGCAGCTAAAAAAGACAGAAAAATGGAAAATAGATCAGGGATAATATCCCAACTGAAGCACAAAGACAAAGAAGAAAGGAAGAAAGGATGAAAGGAAGGAAGAGGAAGGAAGGAAGGAAGGAAGGGAGGAAGAAAAAAGAAAGGGAAAAGCATAGTAAAAACAAATGGAATAGGTTGAAAAGGAGAAACATTCTTCCAAGTGGTATCAGACATAGAGGATAGAGAGATGGGGGAATAGTCAGAAACTGAAAATATAATGCCAAAATGTCCCAAAGTAAAAAAAAAAGAAAAAAAAAGAAAAAAAAATCAAGTCAAGATTCAGGAAGTTCTGAAATCCAGCAAGTAAATACAGAGGAAACTGCAGCTGGGCCCATCTCAGTGAAACCGAAGACAAATCAGTTACAGTGACCTGAGACAGTGAAAGAAAGGCTGCCTCACACATCAACATGGATGAGTCACACACACGAAATATTAGATCCAAAAAAGTCTGGAAGAAAACGTATATGGGTTGCTTTCAATTATTCTATTAATGTACAGCATGAGGGGAAAAAAAAAAGCAATCTATGGTGTTGGAAGTCAGGAGAATGATTTTCTGTGGTGCGCAGGACTGGCCGTGGTTGGCAGACACATCCAGCAGGACTCACTTATGGGTCACTGGTGACGATAATGTCCCTTGATCAGAATAACGGTGATATGGCCATGCTTACTCTGGGATTTTCAGCAAGTTTTACATTTATGATCTATTTCTGTTTTGAATGTATTTTAAAAATACATTGGATCAAAAATTGAACACTGAGAAGGTGTTAGGAGGGACTTCCTAGGCAGCCCTACTACAAGGCAGTCATTGGCAGTCACAATGTCAAGTCTTGAAAGACAGCTCTGAAAACCAAAAAGACAGTTTGTTGCTACTTTGATTAAAAAAATGTGTTACTGTCACAAATTTGTAAATCTAGTTTTCCTCAAACTTTTGTTTTAATTTCTAATAAAATTTTATGTTATACATTAATCTATTAATTCCATTAAAGTTGTAAATAAATTTATTTAAGCTTTTTAAATTTTTTAAGTGTATTTTGAGAGAGAGAGGGGGAGAGAATGAAAGTGGGAGAGGAGCAGGGAGAGAGAGAGAGAGAGAGAATCTTTCATTCAGCACAGAGCCTGACCTGGGACCTGAACTCACAAACATGAGATTATGATCTGAGGTGAAGTCAAGAGTTGGATGCTCAATTGAGCCACCCAGGTTCCCTTATTTAAGAATTTTAAATGGCATTTATAATATCATTATATGTCGTTATCTCTTTAAGCACTTTAAAAGCCAAAAATCATAGTAAATAAAATTTTGCCAAGTATTTAAATCATAAAAGTTCAAATAATCAGCGCATCTGGGTCTCTAAGTTAGTTTACTGTCTGACTTTGGCTTAGGTCATGATCTCACTGTTGGCGAGTTTGACCCCATGTCCGGCTTTATGCTGACAGCTCAGAGCATGGAGCCTGCTTTGGATTCTGTGTCTCCCTCTCTCTCTGCCCCTCCCCCACTTGTATTCTGTCTCTCTCTCAAAAGTAAATAAACATTAATAAAAATTTTTTAAGTTTAAATAATCAAACTCATATATTTTGAGAATCTTAATTTTTCCTATACATACCATTAGTTTTTATAAACCAAAATTTTCTTATACCTTGTAACATAATCAGAAAGCTAAAATTAAATATGCCATATTTATTTTAAAGCCTAATTTGCCACATTATGTAACATGCTAAATTCTTTCATATGCTACAAATACAAAATAGCACATATACATAGAATTTGCTGAACTTAACATAAAATGTTAGTGCTTCATAATCTTCCTAATTAATTTCATACTTAATATTACTCACTAAGATAATGATTTTTCCATTCCAAATCATTTTTTACTATCTCTCAATTGATTGAATTTTCATACTAACCAGAGATTTTATGGATTTTGAGAATCAGAGTTGCAGACAACCAGGAGAAATTTTCTCACGACTCAAAATGTCATTCCCAAATTTCTAGAATCTCTGTGCCAATAGGCATCGCAAATGAGTTGGTTTTTTAACCTGAACTCCTCGAGTTACTTCCTTGCTCCATTTTCTTATACTTTCATTCAGCTTTATTATCTGGTCAAGGTGGACGGAAGTCTACAACAGATCTAGATGACTTTGGCACCTGATTGGATTCAACTAGTCTATTCACTATTTGAATCTGATATATGAATTTCTTGGCATATTTATTCAATCTGCCAGAGCCAAAAACAAACATATGTGAATGGTCTTTTATCGTACACGAAAAAAATGTCCCTTGTCTTGTTTTGCTGTGCAGTCAGAGTTCTCAGATCAACATGAATGCAAGCCCTTTTTTGGCGAGCCCTTGAGAGAGACTTTGATCACAAGTGCCTTTCCCTGAAAAACTACCTCTATAGCAACATGCCAGAGCTACCCATTCCTGGCTCCTGGCCAAGTGGAAGAGACCCAAAGTCTCCCAACAAATATGTTTGTGCTACCCTCTAGTGGCACTTCCAAGTAAATCAGAGATGCTTAGCATGTGAACTAAGAACTTTCACACTGAACATTAGCAAGGGAAAAAAAGAAAGTTTAGGAAGTCTGTATACATGAAATTTAATTTTATCTTTGACAAATAATTAATGCCAACTATATGTGCTGCAGCAAATGTCTTTTTATTTTGCCTATAAACTTTGAGGTATGACAATGGTGATTCAAGATCCTATCAGCAATTACTTGAAAGGAAATACTGTACACTTGAGTAGCTAGTAGGAATGCCACAATTATAGACTCAAGTACTCAAGACTTACAGTTAAATTTCTGATTCTGAGCCCTATCCCATTGATATGTTACTCTGATACTGAGTTAAATCAAGTCTAAATGTCAAATTCCTGCGTCCTGATCATCAACGTTTAAAGATTACCATCATAGGGGCGCCTGGGTGGCTTAGTCGGTTAAGCGTCCGACTTTCGCTTGGGTCATAATCTCGCGGTTCGTGGGTTCGAGCCCCGCGTCGGGCTCTGTGCTGACTGCCAGCTCAGAGCCTGGAGCCTGTTTCAGCCTGTGACTCCCTCTCTCTCTGACCCTCCCCTCTGTCTCTCTCTCTCCTAGAAATAAATAAAAAATATTAAAAAATAAAAAAAAATTAAAAAAAAAAAGATTACCATCATAGTTTTAAAATAGTTTTCCAGGAAATTTTTACAGCAGTGCGTTGACAGATAGAGATACTTCTTCATAGTAAAGAAGCAAGTCAATGTGTTTAATATGAAATAAAAATATATTAGTGGATTTTATAGGGTGAGATGATGAAATGAAAAAATCAGAAATTTCTGTTGATAAAACTGCTGTTATTTAATATACAATGAATAGCATTCAACCATAAAAAAGGGAATCTTACTATTTATGACAACATGGATGGACCTTGAGGGCCTTATGCTAAGTGAAATAAGGCAGACAGAGAAAATTGAATACCATATGATCTCACTTACATGTGAAATCTAAACATTCAAAAACAAAATAAAACATCCAAGAAAACAGATTGGTGATTGCCAGAGATAAGGGGTGGGTGACATGGGTAAAGGAGGAGTCAGAAGGTACAAGGTCGCAGTTATGAAGTAAATGTCATGACATGCAATGTACAGCATGGTGACTATAGTTAACAATACTGTATTGTATATTTGAAAGCTGCTAAAAGAGTTTATCTTAAGAGTTTGCATTACAAGAAAAAAATGGTTAAGTATGTGTGGTGATGGTTGGTAACTAGACATATGATCATTTTACTATACATATGGCTGTAAAATCATCACATCATACACCTGAAACTAATATCATGTTATATGGCAATTATGCCTCAATAAAAAAATGCAGTTATAACTTTAAACAAGAAATTAAGGTAACGGAGTTTTTTTTTTTTTTTTCATTAGTCACTTTGTACAATCTTTTATCAAGAAAGGGGTACCTCCAGGATCTGGTTTACCTCCCCTTACTGAAAATGATGAAACCATCTTCTTTAGCCAGCCAGACATAAGTCAATTGACAGGAGCAGTATCTCAGGTGACTATGTTACCCTTATTATTGGCCCAACTATTAATTCTAAAATGTTTTTTTCTTAACTTGTGAAATATGTTATACACCAAAGAATGCATAGCATGCATCTGAACAGAATAAAGAATACTGTGAAACTAAGCTTTTTACATATCTAGCTTCGAACACGGCTTACTCATAACAGTCCCCTGTGTGTCTCTTCTGGGTTGTATCTCCTGTCCGCCATTCAGAGTTTGGTGTTAACCAACCCCATACTCTTCTAGTTTTGCCTATTATGTACATGTTTATAAACAATATAAGCTTAGTTTAATTGCTGTATAATTTTATTTGAATGGATTCATATGAATTCTTCTGGGACTCCCTCTACTTAACATCATTTCTGAGATGTGTCTCTTGCTGCATGTCACAGTTGATTCATTTCCCTGGTTGAAGGTATTTAATGGATAACCAACCTACTGTGTTTTTTAATCGTTCACATTGTTAATGGCTATATTCATGGCTTCATGTTTCTTACTACTGTAATCAGTAGTTTCATGACTATTCTTTGCAGTCCCTGAATGCATGTGCAAGAGTTTCCTTAGCTCCAGGGTTTGTAACTTTTTTTTTTTTTTTTTACAAATAGTTTATTGTCAAATTAGTTTCTACATAACACTCAGTGCTCATCCCCACAAGTGTCCTCCTCCATGCCCATCCCCCCCTCCCCCCACATCCATCAGTCCTCAGTTTTTGTCAGCATTCAAGAGTCTCTCATGGTTTGCCTCTCTCCCTTTCCCCCACCATTTCCGCCCTTCTTCTCCCCCTTGGTCCTCCGTTAAGTTCCTCCTAATCCTCCTATACGTGCAAACATATGATATTTGTCCTTCTCTGCCTGACTTATTTCGCTCAGCATAACACCCTCAAGGTCCATCCATGTTGCTACACATGGCCAGATTTCATTGTTTCTCATTGCCATGTAGTATTCCATGGTATAGATAAACCACATCTTCTTGATCCATTCATCTGTTGATGGACACTTAGGCTCTTTCCATGTTTTAGCTATTGTGGAGAGTGCTGCTATGAACATTGGGGTACATGTGCTCCTATGCCTCAGCATTTCTGTATCCCTTGGGTAAATTCCTAGCAGTGCTATTGCTGGGTCATAGGGGAGTTCTATTGTTAGTTTCCTGAGGAACCTCCACACTGTTTTCCAGAGGGGCTGTACCAGTTTACATTCCCACCAACAGTGTAGGAGGGTGCCCGTTTCTTCACATCCTCACCAGCATCTAGAGTTCTCTGATTTGCTCCACCGCAGCAACTTCTTACTTGACACATCCCCAAAAGCAAGGGAATCAAGAGCAAAAATAAATGATTGGGACCTCATCAAGATTAAAATCTTCTGCACAGCCAAGGAAACAACCCAGAAAATTAATAGGCAACCAGGGTTTGTAACCTTTTATGGACTATGGGTCCCTTTGCCAATTTTTTTAAAACCTTAACACACAATGAAGACAACTAATTTGTGTCTGCATATTAGTTGACTATTGATAAGGAATAGTGGAAAGCAAATTAGCGGTCTGTGTCAGCACTGTGACGGCACATAACTTGGCTGTTTGGGGGTGGAATGACTGCTAAGTATAGTTGTCAAATGATTGGCCAGCTACAGGTCATGGGAGTATCCAGAGAGAATAAGACCTGGCCGCTTGAAACGTGACAATGTGCCTCCTAACTGTGTAATTTCAGAGTAGGGATCAACAACATGACATTTTAGGATATTTGCCATTCTAATGATACGTAGAGTACTGTGATTCTTTTGTGGGTAAAGTCACAATTATTGTTAATAACATTGTGGCTACTCATCTGCATTCAGAAATTGATAATGGAGGAAAATGCTGAGCTTGGACTAAAGACGAATTTTTTTCAATCATCCATATTCATGGATTCCTGAAGTCTTAACAATGGGCCCCAAAGGATACTAGACTAGGAGCCCAGCTCCAGGATGTGAATCTGAGTGAGAGTGTGATTGATGGGCATTTACCCATTTAACATCACAACAAAATGCCAAACAATTTTCTGATGCAGGTTTATCAATATCCACTTCTGTCAGCTCTGGATAAGAATGTACTTCACACCACATCCTGGCCAACACTTACAGTGTCTGATATTTCAACTTTGGTTAGTGTGCTGGATTTATTTCAGAAGTCTTTACTGAATTGCTGTTCTAGCTATGTAAGGGTTATTACTGTGGAAGAAAATACAATGACATTCCTTACATAGCTTTTTGTACAAGCTAATTATGACATTTTTTCATTTGGATTACTTTTCTTTTTTTTCAAATTCATATATTTTGAGAGACAGGTAGTGGGGAGAGATAGAAAGAGTGTGCACAAGCAGGGGAGAGACAGGGAGACAGAGAGAATCCCAAGCAGGATCAACACTGTCAGCCTGGAGCCTGATGTGGGGCTTGAGCCCCTGAACCCTGAGATCAGCCAAAATCAAGAGTCAGACACTTAGCCAACTGAGCTCCCCAGATACCTATCATTTGGTTACTTTTCTATGACACATTAATAAACCTTCCCAAATAAGAAAGAAAGAAATAAATGGAGGGACGGAAGAAGGGAAGAGGGTGGGAAGGAAGGAAGGAAGGAAGGAAGGAAGGAAGGGAGGGAGGGAGGGAGGGAGGGAGGGAGGGAGGAAGGAAAAGAAAATCCCTCTAGAGACTGTTTGCACACAAATACATTATGTATTTTTTAAGTGCCAATTATATTCCTGGAGACACATCTCCCCATGCCAGAATCCTTTGCTTTCTTCCTACAGTTCAAATGAATGGAACCTCACACCTGTCATCTTGAGACTTCCTTTTATCTCTCTATGATGGATTTCCTGTTTTCTGGAAGCTATGTTCTTCTAGGTTATAATCTAATTTTGGTGAGATGCATTTTCTGAAACTTCTGGGAAAAGATTTATGAGTAGTGGAAATTAGGAGAATTTATGTGTTTGCAGTTTTTCCTTAATGCCTTGTCTTCTACTTTCAAGCATTGGTTTCCCTTTTTTTCCCCTTTAACCTTTACTGAATGTCACCACACACACACACAAAGAATAGTTAACTATGTTAACTGTGTGAGGGGATGAATTTCTAAATTATCTTGATCTTGATAGCATTCTGCAATGTATTTGCAGAACATATAAGCCTTCTCCTTGAGAACACACGTGACATTGAGATTCTTGATCATTCGTATGTGACTCTCTGCCATCTCAGAGATTTTAGGGCTGTCTTTTCATTCTGGAAATAATTAAACTTTGCAGTGATTAGCTTTGGTATGAGTCTTTTTACATGAACTGTATTGGGTACTTCATGAACCCATTCATCCTGGATAATTGTTCAGTTCTGGATAATTACTCTCAATAGTATTTCCTGGAGGATTTATTCAGTTCTGGATGATTTTTCTTACTGTTGTCTCTTGGAGAATTCCCTCTTCTCAGCACAATGTTAAGTACATTCACATTGCTGCACACCAATCTCCAGACCTTATTTCTTTTTAAAATTTTTTTAAATTTTACATTTATTTATTTTTGAGAGACAGAGTAAGACAGAGCATGAGTGGGGGAGGGGCAGAGAGGGAAGGAGACACAGAATCCGAAACAAGCTCCAGGTTCTGAGCAAGCTTTCAGCACAGAGCCTGATGTGGGGCTCGAACCCACGAACTGTGAGATCATGACCTGAGCCAAAGTTGGATGCTTAACTGACTGAGCCACCCAGACGTCCCCAGACCTGATTTCATATTACAGAACTAAAAGTCTGTACCCGTTAAACAATTTCTCACTCCCCCTTCTCTCAGTCCCTTATAGCCACTATCCTGCTTTTGTCTCTATGAATTTGACTACTCTAGGCACCCTTATATAAGTGGGATCACACAGTATTTATGTTTGTGACCGGCTTATATCATCTAGTATGATGTTTCCAAAGTCCAGTACATGTTGTAGCATGTGTCAGATTTGTTCCTTTAAGGTTGATTGTACATATAATTGTATATATGTATATATATACATATATATACACACACATATATATGCACATATATATGTAATAGTATATAATATAATGGAATAGTATATATACATATATATGTATATCACATTGTTTATTTATCCAGCCAGCAATGGACACTGGGTGAATAACGCTGCTATGACCATGGGTATAGAAATATCTCCTTGAGACACTGCTTTCAATTCTGTTGGGTTTTTATTCCAATGAGGAATTGTTGGATCACATGGTAAATCAACCTTTATTTTTCAGAAGCTGTGATACTGTTTTTCATTTTATATTCTGACTAGGAGTGCACAAGGCTTCCAATTTCCCCACGTCCTCACCAACATCCATTCCTGGCTTTATTTTTTTAATAATAGTAGTCATCATAATGGGTATGAGGTTGCATCTCATTGTACTTTTGATTTGCATTTTCCTAATGATTAGTGATGTTGAACATCTTTTCATGTGCTTGTTGGTCATTTGTATATCTTATTTGGGTAAACATCTACTTAAGTCCCTTGCCAATTTTTAAATTAATTTATTTGTTTTCTGTTGTTCTTTGTATAAGTTCTTCATATATTCTTGATGTTACCCTTTTCTCAGATACATGATTTGCAGATATCTTCTCCCATTCTATAGGTTGCACTGTATTGATTGTGTCCTTTGATGCACAGAACTGTTTTTATTTTGATGTAGTATCTATTTTTACATTTATTATTGTTGTTGTTTAGTATCATAACCAAGAAATCACTGTAAAATCCAATGGGATCCTAGGAGGAAGCTTTCCTCCTATGTTTTCTTCTAAACAATTTATAGCTTTAATCTCTTTGTCTTTTGTGCCAACTTTGTCATCCAAACTTTCTGTAAAATTTATTTCATTTTCCTATATTTAGTTTCTAAGAGCTCTCATTCTTTATTTTTGTACACATTTCTTAATTGATAGATGGATATTATCTTATCTTTCTAATATTACCAATTTAAAAAATATATCCCTATATAGTTTCTGTTTTCCATTAATCTCCCCACCCACACCCTTTAGTTTCTTTCTCTGATATAAGACTCCTTCCTCAATTGTCTGGTGATACTCTGCTGCATATATATGTCTAAAGAATTTATGGCATTAAGGAGCTGCTGGGCTGGAAGCAGCTTTATAGGATGGCTAGAGCTTGTCAGCTGATAGGGTAATTAATTTAGGATAATTGGGGATAAATGAGGTTCATTTGGGAGTGGGATTAGCTCCAAATGTAGATTTCTTAGGGTTTTCCCCCGACTCTGGTCAATTTCTCCAGTATAGAGTCCTCTAATCTCCCTCCTGTGTTGGATTGGGTCACAGGGGTTGGTATACACTTATCTATAAGTGTTGTTGAACCAAATAGCACAGAGAAGTTGAGAGGTGAAAGTTCAGCATGTAGACTTTCACTTAATTCCTCTCCTCTCTTATAGTTGCTTCTCGTGTTTCCCACGGTACCTGTGGACTGATATCTGGAGATTGCTCTTTTAATTTTTCCACATGAAGCTATTTCCAGTATTCCAGTTAGGTAGAAGAAGGCTAGATGCTAAAGTTGAAAGGATTTAGGGCAAAGTGTGGATTTGTCTGTTGCTGTGACACATTTAATCCATTCCTGTGTTTTGATATGAGCCCATATCTCATTCTCTCCATCTCAGATGCCTGCTAATTGTTTCAGGGGCCCTAAGGCATGGATGGGATTGCTTTTCACTTACTTTTCAGTTATCTCAGCTCTGTTATCACCTGCCTCTACTTTATATCATCCAAAATATTGTTGCTATCACCCATCGTTTGTCTATATGACTATACCATTTTACCTTTTATACATATTTTAATTGTGTTCCAGAAAAAACAGTTGCATAAATGAGTTCAACTTAATTTCCTTATTAAAATTTGGAAGAACCACTTTTATAATTTGAAACCTACTTTATAGGTTCTGTATATTTATTCATTGCCGATCATAATGTCATTATATTCAATCTGTAGTAATGACAGGTGCTTCATACCGAGTAGAATAACTAGTTAAGGATATTATTGTTTTAATTTAACTTATATTATAAGGGGTGCCTGGGTTGCTCAGTCGGTTAAGTGTCTGACTTAACTCAGGTCATGATCTCATGGCTCGTGGATTCAAGCCCCGCACTGGGCTCTGTGTTGACAGTTAGCTCAGAGTCTGGAGCCTGTTTTGGATTCTGTGTCTCTCTCTCTCTCTCTCTCTGACCCTCCCCTGCTCTTGCTATCTCTCTCTCTCAGAAATAAATAAAGCATTAAAAAAATAATTTAACTTATAAAATTCAATCATTTAATAAACTCACATATTCTTTGTTTTAATGTCACAAACTTAAACCTTTAGGCAATTATTTAATTAAATTCACATCTTTGAACTCTAAGTTTGAAAACAAAGTTTATGCTTTGCCGTGTCTTAGTAACTATTGCAAAAATCTGTTTCTTTAATATTTAAAAATTTTTCAAAGTTTATTTATCATTGAGAGACAGAGCATGATCATGAGAGGGGGAGAGAAAGGGGAAGACACAGAATCTGAAGCAGGCTCTAGGCTCTGAGCTGTCAGCACAGAGCCCAAAGCGGGGCTTGAACTCACAAGCCATGTGATCATGACCTGAGCTGAAGTTTGACACTCAACTGACTGAGCCACCCAGCAGCCCCTGTTCCTTTAATATTTAAAGACAGTATTAACTCTTTTAAAAGCATTGGTGCTTTAGATAGCTAACATGTTTTGTTGAACTTAAAAATGGTTTCTTAATGTGTTCCTTTCAATTCACAGGGCAATATTATTTCACAAGTTATACCTGGAAAAGGTAAATTCATAATCTTCTCATGACTTTGAAAACCATCAAAGCACTAAGGGATCTCTGTTTCTTGACAGCTTTTCTGGCTCTCGGCAGCCTGTCTCCAGTGTCTCCTCTGATGTGCTGAGTCTAATCTACTCTGGGCTAGAGAACTCAAATGATCTCACTTGTT
This sequence comes from Proteles cristata cristata, assembly GCA_017311185.1. NCBI lineage: Eukaryota > Metazoa > Chordata > Mammalia > Carnivora > Hyaenidae > Proteles > Proteles cristata. The sequence continues at coordinate 435,393 of JAESUZ010002323.1, forward strand.
AGCTTCATGCTTAAAGTCAAAATAAGAGATGATCTGATTAAGGGCCCATGAATACAGTTCATGTGTTTTAATACATGCATGTGATGATCAAAGTGCTGAAACCATTGCCAGTTCCTCAGGTCCTAGAAAAAGACTTGGCCAATCCTCAAATTTAAAAAAGCATTATGTGGCATGTGCATAGCTAACACTTTGAGTCAAGAAGTCTATAAGAACTTTATGACATTACTTGATAGACATAAAACAAGATACAGAATGATTGACTGTGAGGAGCCATTAAATGACTTACTGAAGTACGTTTATTGCAATGGCTTCTCAGGTTGTCCTTTCTTCTGTTGTGTGAGCCGTCACCTTATACGAACATGTCTGCCTATAGGAGATTTTAAATATATAAACGAACTGATTTTGTTATAGCTTCATAATCTGTGAAAAATATGCATACAACTTTATGAAAGTGATTTCAAAGTTCTGAACACTCTGCTATGTATATAAGTTAGGATTAAATTCCCCTGAGTGTATAAAAATGTGTCTCTGCATGAATGTCCCCAAATCTGATGCTTGCATGTAAATGATTGTCTCAGGAAATGGTTTTTGCTTTCGAAAACAGACATTCATATGCAAATTCCCTCTATAACTTCCTGTACCTCAGTAACTTAATAATTAGCAAGATAGGTGCAGTTGATGTTTTTGTCTTCTGCTCTGCACAGAAGAACTAACAGAAGTTGGATTGAATGACACAGCTCATCAAGGTGAAGGACTTAGTTTGGAAAAAGATTTAGTCAGCCAGACAACAGCAACGCAGGAAAAATCACAGGAGGAGCTTGCAACAATAAATAATAATGTTACTAAAGAAATATGGTTAAATTTTGAAGACTTCTGTGTATGCTTTCAGTAAGTATAAACTTTTGGTGTGTATTAAATGTGGTGATGTATAAGCCATCAATTGTTAGCTATCATTTAAAAGAGTTAAACCAACATTGGTCTGGCATTGATATAATAGCAAGTGGAACTGTTAGAAAGAAAGATAGATGGGTTGACTGTCCACATAAAACATTAAAAGCCAAATCTCAGGCCAGTTTCGGGTCATCCTCTGAGATTTATTTATTGATTAAGATGAAGACAGTTTATGCACTGAGAGAGATCATTTTTGTCTCTTTAAGACAACTAATTCAATACAGTTATCAATTTTCCCAGCTTTATTGACATATAAATGATATATAAAATTATAAGATATTTAAAATGTACATGGTGATGAATTGATACAAATCTACATTGTGAAAGACTCTTCCCATTGAGTTCACACATCCAACACCTCACACATTTACCAATTTGGGGGGAGAGGGTAGGAACATTGGAGTTCTACTCTCTTAGCTAATTTCAGTAACACAATCCAGTATTGTCAAATTTAGTCATTATATGGGGTGCCTGGGTGGCTCTGTCGGTTAAGCATCAGACTTGGTTTGGGCTCAGGTCATGATCTCCCAGTTTTGTGAATTTGAGCCCAGTATCAGCTCTAGCGTGGAGCCTGCTTGGGATTCTCTCCCTCACCACCCTTCCCCCCTTGCACTGTGTCTCAAAATAAATAAAAACAAAAAAATTTTTTAAAGCTTAGTCACTATGTTGTACATTAGATCCTCAGACCTTATTTATCTTATAACTGAATGTTTGTACACATTTACCAACCTCTTTCTGCTTTCTACACCCCCGGCCCCTCTAATTATTTGATCCTAGGAAACTTAACATGTACTAGTCTGTTGCATATGATGACAGTAACCTGTTATAAATGTTTTTCAGGAATATATGTATTTTTCACAAACCAAGTTCATATTGCTTTAACTTTCAAAAAACAGAATTCAAGGTAAATATATTATTATCTCTTTTCCTTCTCATATGTAAATTTATAATTAAATCATGCTAGTGAGAAACAGCTTCAAATCTACCAAGCATTTCTAAAATTATGAATTATATTAATGAAATCAATTCTTAGAGTTTTCTACTAATCTCTTATCCAGAAAATAAGCAAAATTCTCCTACCTCGTATCTCCAAGTATGATTCATCTGATTATGTTTAATCCTGAACTGTGTTATTATGTAGATTCACATTTAAAATTTGACTTGTGATTTGTTTGTGATTTTGATTTGTGAATAAATGAATCACAAACAAATTCACTGTATTTGATTAAAATTACTGTTTATTGAGGGGCACCTGGGTGGCTCAGTCCGTTAAGCGTCCAACTTCAGCTCAGGTCATGATCTCATGGTTCGTGGGTTTGAGCCCTGCATCGTGCTCTGTGCTGACAGCCAGCTCAGAGCCTGTAGCCTGATTCAGATTCTGTATCTCCCTCTCTCTCTGACCCTCCCCTGCTCTCTCTCTCTCTCTCTCAAATAAATAAAACATTAAAAAAATAAATTACTGTTTATTGAATTACATGCTATTCCTAAAACAAAAGCACATTTTTACTATTATTTCTGCTGTTTTTGCCCATGTTCTTCCCTCTACCTGGAGTTCATTTCCTTTCATCTTTATTGCCTTCATCAAGCTAATGCTAGAAGTCATTCAGAACAGCATGAATGTCCTTGACTCTGTGAGATCTCCTTCCCTGGCCACAGAGTCTAAGTAAAGTACCCTGACTGTACGCACTCTGTATAATCTATACTTACCCTTCTCTATCCCAACTGCCTAATTGTTTCTCTGTGTCCCTCCACTTACCCACCCATTTAATGTCAACATCTTAAGGAGAAGGACTCTGTCCTTTTGTTTACTATTGCAATGTTGGTCCTAGTATAAGGTAGGAACTCAACAAAAGATTATTGAGTGAATTGATTAACACATCTCACACGGACTGGAATTTTAGGGAAAACTATAAAACATATTTTGGGAAACTAAATTTAACTGAAACTCTTATATTGCTTATATGTATGGGGCTGTTCAAGCCCCTAGCAATAAGGCCACATCTCCAGGAGCAGTACAAAAAGCTGGAGGAAAAAAGAAGTCTTGGAGATGGCTTTTCCCATTGCATTTGTACTAGATGAGAATGCCAGCAGAGGAAACCTTTTGAGCATTTCTCAAGAAGTGCTTTGTAGCTGGTTGTCTGTTCCAAAAGCAAGAATCAAGTCTGTAGTAGTGCCTGGGTTGGGGGGTGGGGGAGAGGAAGATTGGAGGAGAACTGGTCAATCTAGCTTTGGAGTTTATCTATGTAAACACCCAGAGGAATGCTTTGAGTTAATGAAGATAACAAACTGCTAGTTGGGAATAAGTGAACTCAGAATATGATGTGAGAATAACATACAGTTTACAGGTACTTCGGTATATCTCCATATTTATTGTTGGCAGTAATAAAATGAAAGTCATTTATAGGTGCCTACTCTGTTGCCGGCCCTAAATGAGGTTTTTTTATTGCACTAACTCCCCATAGCAAATCCTATGAAAGCAATATTATTGTCATCATTTTTCAGGAAAGGAAACTGAGGCAGGTTAAGGTGAGTGAATTGCCCAAAGACCACCAAACTGGTGTCAGAAGGATCATGAGAATAAGGTTTGCCTGATGTGAAGCCTAGGACCTTGTCATGAGTACACCTCTCTCACAAGGTACCCCATATTGGCATCCTGAAACCAGACTGCCTGGCTTTGAATCCAGGTTTCACTGGAGTGGGACTCTGAGTAAGTTAAGTCCATTTTGCCTCAGTTTCCTTTCCTATAAAATGATTTCAGTAAGAGCTCTATATTGTAGGGTTGGGAAAAAAATTGAGAGGATGTGTGTCAAACACTTAGAAGAATCCCTGTTAACAGCAAGTGAGAATCAATGTTACTGTCACTACTGTCACTAAAGGCACTTGGTTTATGAATTTTTGTTATACATCACCCTCCTAGTACACATGTGTATCTGTGTAGTAAAATGGCCAACTGATTTTACAGAGTGATGATAAGTGTAGATTTTTTTTCCTTTTCAAGTCTCACCTTGGCAAAATAAGATGATAGCAAACCCTACAATACAAGTCTTTTTATTCCCCTGAATTTCTTTTAACATCAATTGTATGAAGAAACAATAACTTTTCCTTGGATGGCATTGGAATTCAAACTTAACAGCCTTTAGGATGGCATGGGAGGAAGGAGGGGTTGTGGGCTGGGGCCATGCGTTCCTGATTTTAGCGGCCACAGGTACTGCTGGCTGAGCCTGAGACCTCTCCCAGCACATTCCATAGATGTCCCATTGGTGCTCAGCATGTAGGTGGGGTAGGAGCTCCTACAGGTGCCCCGTGCTGACACCAGAGGAGAGTACCTCTGTGTGGACTCCATGCCCACCCTGTCCCCAAATTCGCAGACCCTCAAAAATGACAGCAAATGAGCTCTTTGCAGAAATTCTTACTCTGGCATGCACACTGGGCTGGCAAATCCAAGCTTCTTTCCTAATTGTGGATAGTGAATATTAGAAACATCTGTCTTTATCACCAACATGTTGCAGCTAAAAAGAAACAAATAAAATTGATGTCAAATGCTAACTGTTGAAAGATATTGAGGGAAACGATCATTTAAAACATGGTTACATTGTATCAAGCATTTCCAGAAATCTTGTCATTCTTGATTAAGTAACAAGCTTGCATTTTTCACAGTACCACTAGAGATTTTTCTTTCATATTTTAATTGTTTATATACTGTAAAATAATATGAAAGCTTTTAATGCATGTTAACAAATTGGTTTAACACACATACCGTATACCATCAATCAAAATTATGTGGAAGCACCAAGAATTTGAGAGGCAATAAAAGTGCAGTAGTCTCAAAGACCAACCTTAGAGCTGATAAATAGACCTACTTTTGAATCTCAGTTTTGCTATTTGCAAGGTATGTGACCTTTGGAAAATTACTTACTCTCTTTGTATTTCAGTTTCTTCATCCATGATTATGGATATTAATAGTGCCCATATATGACGAATTGACTATCATGTTCATATAACCCTTACGTGGCTGTCCTTAAGAGAAGTTCTGGTTTTACTCAAAATTCCAATCTGGTTCATTAGTGTGCGTTGGCTATATTTCTAAAGATCTTGTAAACAAAAGGAAGAAAGGGTTTATATCACATGCCATCCTATAAAATACCTTAAGACGTCCCCATTAGACATCTCCATTCTCTGTCAAGGTTACTTTGTGGCCTATTTATCAGAGACTATATTTTCTGAGCATTGCTCAGCCAGTCTCTTCCATTTGTTATTTCTGGGAAAAGCCTATCCCTTTTCTTCACTCGTGGAGAAGAGCTTTGACCCCCTCTGATAGGCCAGCCAATCTCACGCAGGTCCTATGGACCCAGCTTCCATAGACTATTGCCAACATTTACCCACTGTGATTTTCTACATTATCATTAAAGCTGGAAAACACTTTTGTGGTGTCTAGAGCACAGTAGGTTCTCTATAAATATTAGGTATAATTATTAGAAGTGGAACATACACCGTTAATAGACTAATATTAAATTCAATGATTTGTCTGATTTCTTGCAGTTCTCAGATGAGCGTGTGTCCTACTATCTATTTGTGGATAGTCTGAAACCTATTGAACTCCTGGTTTGCTTTTCTGCCTTGGTACGATGGGGAGAATCAGGAGGTAAGCGGGCTTTGAGAAAATCATAGTCTGAAATCCCAGCTCACTTTCATTCAGTCCAGGAGAAATCCAAGATTTTTAGACTCTGGGTGAAGGAGACTATTTCCTCTCCAGAGTCTCTAAGAGAGTCACCCTTACACCACCTCCTAGGATTGTCTTCCTCCTCAGGCGTAGTGGTTATGCTCACTCTTAGCTCCTGATCCTCGCCTTGCCGTGCTCCTATGCTCACATCTTCAGCATGCCTGGCCATTCTGTTTTCCCTTCCACCTCTGCATATCATCATTCTTGAGTCTTTCAAAATCCATGGAAAAACATGCACTTTTTCTTTGATTTGACAATAATGAAGGTCTTTTCCTCCATCCCACCCTGGCCTTGGTTTTTATCATTATACTTGAAAACTTACCTGCCAATAACTACATTCCCTCAAGCATCTCCATTTCACACTCTGACTACACGCCCTAACGCTCCAGTTCACTATTTCTAGAACCCCTGCTTCTACAATCCTTTGACTCCAATGGAAATACCATCCACTGACCTTCCCACTTTTCTCTATTCATCTGTCTCCTCATGTCCTTATTTCTCTCATCTCCCATTTTGCATGGCCTGCCGTTGTAATTGTAGCCATGGACACACCTGAGCATCATTGCTCTTCTTACCCTCTCAGCTTATTGTCTTGGCAAAATCTCAGTACTGGTTGGATTCAGCGGAGGAGCTCTGCATCTTATGTGCGGTGCATCAGAGCACCAATGAATGTGCATCGACTGAATGTGACTGGAGAAAAACTCTATCAGCTAGCCCCACTTTCAGCTGAGGGCCACAGATTTTAAAATGGCCCCCGAAGCACTGCCAGCACTTCCCTGGTTCACGCATTCCATTGGAATTCTATGTCTGTACAGGTGTTTCAGGTCATGTTGTGTTCTTACGTCCTCAGTTTGAGCATTATCTGGAAATAGGGTAAAAATATAAGGTAAGATTAGTTCTGGAGATGTAATATACAGTAGAGTGACTATAGTTAATGATACTATATGGTACATTTGAAAGTTGCTCAGAGAGAATCTTAAAGGTTCTCATTACAAGAAAAAAAATTGTAATTGTGTGTGGTGATGGATGTTAACTAAATTTTCATGGTAACCATTTCACAGTATATACATGTATCGAATCATTGTGCTGTACATCTGAAACTAATACAATGTTATGTGTTAACTTTGTTTCACTGAAATTTTTTTTAACTTAAGTGTTTTGGCCTTGGCTACCAATGAAGAATGCCTAATATTCTTTACTCATTTTAAGATGAACACTTAATGCTAAAATTAAATTTTTGTTAATGATTTGCTATTTCTACACATAATTAACACTAAGAATCCAAAGTAAAAATGTAAACAATGGGATATTTCGACTTTGCCTGGCCACTTTCTTAGGAAAGTCTCTTAATTTCCCAGATGTGTTTTTCCCCCCCTTTAAAATTGCATCTAGAGGGATATTGTGATTTCTACCACAGATAATTAAAGTGACGGGGATGATTCTGAGGAGGAAAACAGGACAGAGAGGAACACCTGAATCCCATTTCAGTATTATTTCCAATAACTATCTACCCAGAATAATTTCTCTGGGTTCTATGAATATTTTCAGAACACCTCTAATTCCTGATATTATTATTATCATTACTAGTGTTGTGAAGTGCAGACCAGCTATAGTCTCACAGTTAAATTTCCGTATTTCTTCCTTCCCTAGCTTTGACAAAAGACAGCCCCCACGTAGGGCCTGGACTGCTTACAGTGGAATCACTTGCTTGGAAATCTCTGCAGCCACGAGATCTTCTTATGAAGATTCATACATATGCTACGAAGGCTACAGTGGTCCGGCTGCCTGTTGGGTATGGAGTGACTTTGTTTTTCCCACATGAAGAGTTTTTGAAGCGTTGTAAACTGCTGGCTACCTAATTATTAAACAATATGGGATCTAGGATATTGTTTCCAAAAGTGATTTCATATGGAACAGATCTATCATTATGATTCTTGAGAAAAATAACTCTAAGTAAACATATTGAAGAAAGGCTGTTCATTGAATCTCCTTTTGGACAACTCATGATTGCCAAAGATTGGTAATTTCTTTGGTAAAGAATAGGGTTTTAATCAGCATTTTTAAAAATCAATTTATTAAGCAATCCTTTTTGTTTTCTTCAGAATCTGATATTCCTTGGCAAGAATCATTTTGTTTAAAAACAGATTTTTTTCCTACCAGTCTATAGTTTTACCTTGTTTTTAATCTTACCTATAGCTTTATTTTTAATTAAAATAAACTTGGCTCACAGATCATATTTTCCATTTTTAAGAAAATATGCATAATCAAAAAGTTTTCTTGTTTTTGACGAATAAATTTCAAAATATTATTTCATATTTCAGATGAAGTGAATATTTTTACTGTTTCCCAAGATCAATCATGTTAATTCCAAGTGATCAATGAAAAGTGATGGCACTTATAAAAAATAAAGCAACCCCTAAGCAGCAAAATCAGATGCTAACATAATGCATGGCAAGCATCCAGTCTTCCTACAAAATAATAAATTTTAAAACTTCAATATTTCTCACATCTACCCTAAAAACCCTGGCATAGAGAGATTCTCCCAGAAGTCATTATTCTGTCTGAGTGCTAATCTGCTAAGACAACCAAGAACAGGAAATTAATAAAGAACCTCCTTATATATATCCGGACTGTTTCCCCACAGGGCCTAACCTATCAACATGTATGTTTTGAACACCCTCTAAGTACTCAATAACTGGGTGGGAATGAATGTCCCTGCCCTCAGCGACACCACAACCCTGGTAGGAAAGACACAAACAACACACATAAAATGATGCATGTGTGAGAAAGTGACTATGAAATATACAAAGCCCTATACCACTGTGAATTATTGTTGTCAGTGAAAAATCAAGAGGAATCACTTGCATTTGGGACTGCAGCGTACGGGAGATATCTCCAGCATATGCAAGTTTGTCATTTCGCGTAACTACATTTTGTCTTAGATGATTAATGAAAAATAGATTCCATGATCTCTGATGATTCTTTCAGAGTGAATATCCAAAAGTCTTTATCCCACCAGTGTTAAAGAATTCGACTCTCATTAATGTCTGACTTCATCTGAGCACGAGCTGTCATCAAATGACTAGCAGAGGCAAGGACTACAGCCAAGGAACCCCTGGGTCCTCATATATTTTCCATTCTCTTTAGGAGACATATGCTGCTCTTCACTGCATACTCCCCCGTAGGGCATTCCATACATGTCTGCAGCATGGTGACTTTTGTCATTGGGGATGAAGATATTGTGCTACCCAACTTTGAGCCGGTAAAATTTTAAGCTATCGTGATATGTGTGTGTGTGTGTGTGTGTGTGTGTGTGTGTGTGTGTGTGTGTGTGCCTTATTTTCAAAGGTTTGGGACTAAATCATATTCCTATTTTTTTATTCAACTTACTCATGTTTTACCTTTTAAAATGGTTAAGTATAGGGGCGCCTGGGTGCTCAGCTGGTTAAGCATCTGACTTCGACTCAGGTCACGATCTCACAGTTCGTGGGTTTGAGACTCACATTGGGCTCTGTGCTGACAGCTCAGAGCCTGGAGGCTGCTTCAGATTCTGTTTCTCCCTCTCTCTCTGACCTTCCCCTGCTCACACTGCCTCTCTCTCTCTCTCTCTCTCTCAGAAATAAATAAAACATTAAAAATTTAAAAAAAATAAAATGGTTAAGTACATTCTGTAGGAAATCTTCCAAAATGACATGTACAATAAATAGTCTACACTCTGTAGGAATGCAAATTAAATAATTTTAGTTTTTCTCCAACAACTGCGTTCACTTCTGCTCTGTGGAATCCCAACATCTCAGGTAGATTGGTCCTTGGGAATATGTAGAGGATCAGTACAGTCCTTTCCATGACAGCTTGAAATTCTGGAATCATATACTCCTTGTACCCCTTCCGTGGCCTAAGAAATTTGGAGTGTTTGTCTCTGGGATTCAGGGAGAGTGGATCCATGGAAAGTCCCGTCATTCTTGTTCATCTCCTCTTTCCTCAGCCTCCTCTTGGTGCCTCTTGCACCTCTGTTCTGATAGTGTCTGAAAGAAGAAACGAGGTAAATGGATCCAGCCTCTCCCCTGAGGTCCTGTCTCAGTTTTAGATGTCCTCTAAAAGGCATCCTCTTTAGATATGTGGGCCTCTGCTTTTGGAGGATCAATTTGCATGGGACATTCTCAGGGCACAATTCAGTTTTATACCCTCCCCCAACCCATCTCCATGCAGCACAGACTCTTATTAGTGAGGTGAGAGCCTCTCAGCCAGTCAGTCAGTAACTCTCTTGGCCAAGGTAGCGGCAAGATAATTCCAGGGCAGCTCTTTCGTGCTAATGTTGCTGTGGCCCAGGCAGGCTCAGTCATGGATTCTTGCCTTTCTAGGCAGGGGTGGTGCAGGATTCCCCCGTGACAGCCTCCTCCCTGCTCCTCTCACCAGTCCTCTCCCTCCTGCACAATAGAAGAACAGCAAGCCCACCTTATAAGTACATGTCTCTTATTCCCTTAATTATGTTTATTCTGCTTTTTCAAATTATGTTTTTCATCTTTGTTTTGTTTAAAAAAATAAAAAAACAATTCTGCTTTAAGTTGTATGGATTATCCAGCCTGTTTTTTTCTTTAGGTGACTGAATTTCATAGGTGTCTAGTTACTTTGATCTGTGAACTCGTCTTTTCCTGGGATTATCAATTCCTCCATCTTGTAAAAAATACTGGGGCTTAAAGCCGGATCTTATTCTTCTTCAGTTCTAATGAGGAAGCAAGAGGAGATAGACTAGTTCAAGAGCAGAAAGACTCGAGGTGTTCAGAGCCATACATGACCATGCCCAGTGCTGCCGCTTGACCAGACATCTTTTCCAGTCCTGGCTTCACCTCAGGGAGAAATACCATTGAGAAGAGGCTTTCTGTAGGCTTTGGGAGGTTGGGGACAAGGTAATAGGATAAGAAATGCATTAAGAGGGCAAGTTAGTTGCATCTGTCTTCATCAGCTTGCCCCAAGCCAAGAATTGCTACTGTCCAGGCAATGGCTGCTGGGCCAATCCTCAAAATTTCTGCAGAACCAAGGAGCAGTGATGGTGGCGTGGTGCTTCCTAGGAAAGGGGGCAAAAACAGACTTCACAAATTTTTGCTCTAACTTCACCCTCTTTGTGCTGTCTCAAAGCACCCTCTTCAGTTCTTCCCCTACCCACCAGCTACCCACCACACACAAATCAAGATAATCCGCAAACTCCTTAGGTTTCTCTATCTCTCCCCACTTTTTGGTTTGAACTACAGTTTTGCAATTTGACATTCAATCCCTTTTTTTTCCACCAGTTTTATTATTGAGATAAAATAAGCAAATAAAATTGTAAGTTGTATAAACTGTACATCCTGGTGATTTAATACACATACATATTGTGAAAGGATCCCCATCATCTAGTTAATTAACACAACCATCACCTCATGTACTTACCTTTTTTTTGGGGGGGGTGACAATATTTAAGTTTTTTTTTTAACAAATATCTATTACACAATATAGTGCGATCCACTATAGTCACTATAGTCACTATGGTTTACATTTAGATAGATCTTCAGACCTTGTTCATCTTATAATTGAAGGTATGTACCCTTTTGCTAATCTCTCCCAGTTTATCCCTTTATCTTTTTAATCTCCATCACTATCTTCCTGAATTCTTCTCTGCTCATCCGTTCTCCAATCACACACAATTTTGTCAAACTAATTCTTAGACATCCTTCGGAACTGAAGCTGAATATTGATACCACAGAGAATGTCCCCTAGTTCCCAATATGAGGTAGGTGTTCTTCCTATGTGTTCTCACTACAGCAGGAAGTATATCCCTTGTTTTATATCTTTGAGATCACAGCCTCTAGCAAAATTCCTTGAGCAAGTAAGCCCTTCATAAATAACTATTGAATCAACCATATAAAAGAGGTTTATCATATTAACAGAAACTAAACTTTTGTAAGCTTAATTATAACACTTAAATAAAAAAAAAAAAGTGAGGCTGGCTGTTTTGCTTTCTCTTCACAGGAGAGCTACCGATTCACAGAGCAGGCTCTAACAATTTTTAAAGCTGTTGGAAATGTGATTGCTAGTTTCAGAGATAAGACTAAACTTTCTGCGGCTCTGAAGGATTTACAGACAGCTCACTACCCTATTCCCCTCCACAATAAAGAACTAACTGCACAGCACTTCAGGGTAAGCATGTTGAAAGTTATGATATTCCTAGAAGGATATTTTTATTTGAAAAAATATATCTTATATTAAGTGGCTCCCCAAATTCATCCTTTAAAAAGATTTACATATATTTCAAAGAGAAGGAGAATGAGCAATTGCAAGTTTTCTAAAGTGATGTCTAAGAAAAAGGGAAGGAAAGAGTCTCTTCCTTTATTTTCTATAGAGAATTAAGCCTTCTTTTTGTAATTTGTATTTGCCCTTATAGCACCTTGTCTTCTATCTGGGCAACTCTACTTGGGGCACAAGTCCCTCCCAATGGAGAACTGCTCACCTAGGGCATGGGTAATCTACAAGAATTACCTGCTGTGATTTACTCTTGAACCAATATGATTGCCTCCCTTCCGTGAACTCTCTCATCCATTTTTGAAGGTGATAGCGCTAAATGGCTTAAAGTGGTATCCACAAGCTCTAAAAATAATCAAATGATTATTCAGTAATAATACAGTTGGTATTCGACATCTCTCCTCTACCACTCATTCTAGATTTCCCATTCTTCCAGCCAAAGCTTCAGCTGTTCTAGTTGCCTGGTGGGTAACCTAGACCTTCAATCCTGATGGGTACAAGACCTTGATTGCCTTAATCTTTTCAGGCTGTGAGTAATCATTCACTGTCGAAGCACCAAGAAGTATCTCAACAGGGGCGCCTGGGTGGCTCAGTCAGTTAAGTGGCTGACTTTGACTCAGGTCATGAGCTCGTGGTTGATGGGTTCAAGACCCTCATTGGGCCCTGTGTTGACAGCTCAGAGCCTAGAACTGGCTTTAGATTCTGTGTGTGTCTCTCTCTGCCCCTCCCCAGATTGCTCTCTGTCTCTCAAAAATGAATAAACATTAAAAATATAGTATCATGATAAATTCGGACATAATTCTTCCTGTCCCCATTATGCAGCAGAAACCCTAGTACTTCATGACAATCAGGGTAAATTCTTCCTCCACCCCATTATATTAGTTCCTTTTTTCCTATTTGTATATCAGGATGAGGAGCTCAAAGCAAGAAGACATGTATCATAATTTAGGTTATTGTTAATCATATCATGTTCCCTGATGGAAACATTCCCTGCCATTCATCCCTAGGAATTAGGTTCTCCAGTTTAGCAAATTACCTGTTGGGACAGAGAACACTAATAATTGCAAATGGGCCTTTGGAAATAATGGTGAGAGAGGTCAATCATACTTCCAATTTTTGAATCCCAGGCCTGTATATATTCACTTTCACAGATATAGCACTATGTGAGCCTTTGGTTCTGTCCATATATACTATGCCATGAAAGATACTGTGTCAGGTTTTCAGGGCATCATATTCAGGCTGGCTTCTTAGCTGAGGCTTTTATATGCCATTCCACTTTACTGGGAATCTTATCCATTCTTTCTGTGATATATATTAGGACCATTGAGTCCCAGACATTTCTTAGTAGTTAACTCCTCTCTGTATGTGACCCTTTGTCCAAGGGGATGTTAGGTTGGATCTGATGTTTGCAAATCAGATTTTATGTAACTTCCCTTAGCTCATGGTGCTGACAGAGGCACCAAGGAAAGATAAAACAAACTCATAATTGAAGTAAGTGTCAATTCTAGTAAGGACAGTCGCTACTCCTCCTTGACAGAAACCCATTGATATAAACTTGCCGCCAAATGGCTGACTGGAATCCCCATAGGATGGTATTGTATTAAAGTTTCTGCTACTAACAGGTTAGACAGCTAAGCCTGGGTGAAAGAGAGCTCAAACTATTGGAACCATTCATATTTCCTGTCCCTGCCATCAAGATTACTTGTTCATGAGTCTCTTGTTGCTAGGTCAAATCTAATATGTAAGGAACTTTTGTGCATGCATCACTTATACATTTTAGTAATGAAATGAGTTTATATTTTTAAATATTTTTATATCTTTATATTACATAGTTATGTGACAGTTTTCAGAGAGCCATGTCCCATAAATAAATAGACTCCAAATTTGTCTATCATAAACAATTCCAGATGGATCAGGTGCAGAATTCTGTAAGTATCACATAGATAAGGACTCTCTCACTAGTAAATAACATTAGTGTATTATCTGGGAAGCCTTTCATTAGCATGTTTACAACAGAATTGGGCCAGGTGATCTTTATTTCCCTGGGATGCTCAATTCTCCTACAGATCTCTCTCTTACTTTAGATCCCTATCAAAGCTTATGGCCTTCTAAGCCACTCAATAAATGCAATGGAATAATATTTCCCAAAGCAGAATATTCTGGGTCCCACTCCAGAGAGGACTGTCAAGTACTGGCTTCCTTCTTAGTTGCAGTATCTTATCCTTTGCCTTACTGGGCATGTCCCAGCATGCCTCATACTCTGAATACCTAAAATCTCCATGGAGGTGGTGAATCCATGAAAGTGTGCAAGGTTTATTCCCCACTCTCTAGCATGCATGTGTCTTAATCAGGAAGTAATGACCCCTTTCTGCCCACAGGTAGCACAGAGTAATATCCTGTAGAACTCCAACATGATCAGAGACTGCACATTCAAATGTAACAGAGGAGGATTAGTATAATTGTGTACTTTTCTTATTTATATATTAGATGTTGAAATATTTAGGATATTTTATTAGCATATCACAAAAAACATATCTAACTCATTTAAGTCATAACAAGGAGCTGGATATATTAATTTATGATAAAGATACAGGGAAATCTTGTTGACATCTCAGGATAGGAATGACACAGTGAGGAACTTCAAAGAGCATATAGATAGCCCTTAGAACTTACCTTCTTCATTTTGTTTTCTCTCATTCACATGGTGTCTCTACCCCTAAGTGCATATCATGGAAAAAATGGCCCCTGATTTACATCACTTTTCCATACGAGGCCAGTTTAGAATGTCTTGATCCTGATTTCAAATTATTCAGCCAAAGTAATAATGATTTGCTTAGCTTGGGTTAGATGGTTGCTTGCAGGCTTGGCCACCATTGTCAGCTGATGGAGAAGCTACAAATACAGATTGTAACATTAGGTCTCTGTCTCTATATATATGGGGAAGGGTGAGGTATAGTCAGAAAATATGGACGAAGCAGGAAGTACAATAGTTATAGGCCTTTGAAGGGCACTGTATTTCACCAAATCGAAGATGTACATTTCTTTTCACATTTCAACATCAGGAGGAAATCAGAGTATGTCTTAAAATTGGTGGTTCCTTACAATCATTGCTGGCCAGATGGCCTTCAAATTTTTCCGCCTACACCTGAACTTGTTCATAGGGTCCATATTGTCACCACTTCAAAAGAAATGTGTGTATTTGACAAAAGCCTAATCCTTGGGGGAAGAGAATTAAATGACATTATTGAGCCTCTCAAGGAAACATGAAAGGAGAAGGATTTTCCCCATACTGGACTGAGCCCCCCAGGGCACAGGGGAAGAAAGGGAGGGAGAGGAGACATTAATAAAACTCATCTTAAACAGTGCCCCAGGTGTCTGATATAATCCACCAAGCACATTACTCCCAGCAGACAAATAAATAGCTAACAGTAAGCAGGCAGCAATTCGCTGGAGCTTGGTTGTTTTTCTTAGTGGCATGACTGGGTAAATGGAGTCCCTCAGTCTATCAAAACAAAAAAGGTGAAAAAGACAAAATTATGTAGGAAAACATGAATGTTAAGTATTTTCAAAAAGTGATTTACAAGATTTTGAATATGAATGTTTTCAGAATACTTAACCATCTTATGTAGATTATTTTATTTTTTCACGTATGCTTAAGTATGATATATGATTAAAAATGTCTAAATAAATCTAAAAGAGCTTTTTTGATAAGAAGTGAATACTCATTGATGAACTTAAGGAAGTGATAAAAACTCTAAACAGCATATTTTCATTTTTGGTAGCACATGAAACCATAGTGGGTCTTATTGGAATGGTATTATAGAATCAATGAAATAAAGTATTTAACTTGCTGAAGCACATGGGCCAGGTTTTTCACCTTACACTATATCTCTTCAACCAGTTATATTTTGTGAGCATACATTATAAACATTGTAGTGATTAAGTGTTATGAAATTGGAAATAGTCAGATGAGAGGCACCTGGCTGCCTCAGTCAGTGGAGCAGGTGACTTCTTATCTCAGGGTGTGGGTTCAAGCCCCACCACACTGGGTACAGAGATTACTTAAAAAAAAAATGAAGTCTTAGAAAACAAAATAGTCAGATGATAAGTAATTTTGAGCTCTTGCTGGGTGAATGACACTTTGAGGTCTTCTGTTATATTGTGCATCTGAAAAATACGTTGTTTTTTTTTGTTTGTTTTTGGTTTTTTGAGAGTATCTAAAGTTCTTTAGAGCCTCTCTGGCTAGGCCATAGCATTTTCCTGGTTTAAAAAATGTACTGATGTATTTTATCTTTTTCAGGTTTTTCATATTTCTTTATGGCGCTTAATGAAAAAAACTCAAGTAGCAAAACTTCCTCCCAACTTTAAATTTGCCTTCCGTGCTTTGGTTCTGGATTTAGAGTTACTCGATTCCTCCTTAGAAGACGCTTCTTTAGGTACTGAATAATTTTAGATATTTGTTTGACAAAGGAATTTCTAGCCTTATATAAGACAAACAATTTGAGAAAAGCCCAAAGTTTTTGTGGCATAAGACTCTGTACTGACAGGCGGAGAATTCAAGCCATGCCCTGGGAAGCCCATGGGCTCCAAGAATCTGCCATGTTTCCACAACCTCACAACCTCAACCTTCTTCTTCTGGCTGTCCCTATGCCATTTAAACATTTTCTTTAAATTTTGAGAGAAACTGCTCACCACATCCACAGAAGAGTGAATAGTGCGTGGCTCACTCCGGTGTCAATGTTTAGTGTTCCCTTTCTCCAGAAAGTTTACATTCTATAAAAGGACCACCTGCAGAGCACAATATAAAATATAAAGACAAATTTATCGTTGTGGCACTTTCTATGTCAGGGGACTTCAGCAGTTAAAAGCATTGAAAATTTGGGAAGGGATTAAATCTAACCCTCAATCCTGAGGTTTTCTCTTTCCAGCAGAATGGGTAGACATGAAATACAGTGTACCGGTAAGTGATAAAGAATATTCTCCTGAGGAAGTAGCAGCAGCAATTAAAATCCAAGCCATGTGGAGAGGAACTTATGTCAGATTACTTATGAAAGCTAGAACACCAGGTATGATTTTTCTATCAGTTATAAAATGCCCTTGTGTATGTAAGAATGAATATTTGTGTGTTAATGAAAAGCATTTTGGAGTTCTCTTACTTTATGATTTGGCTATTTTTTTAAAATTTTATAAATACTAAAATGCTTTGAGATCAGAATGCGTGTCAGCTCACTCACTCTTGTTTTCAGAATTTAGCACAGTGCCTGGCACAGAGTAAGCATACAACAAATATGTGCTCGAAGAATGAATGAGTGAGTGAATGATCAGCTATGGTTTCCCAGTCTATTATGAGTTCTTTAAAAGATCTGCTTCTTTATATATCTCCAAAGCCTAGCAGAATGCCACAATACTCAACTTCAACTAAGCCATGGATGTTTTTACATTTCTAAACCATTTTTCAAAGAAATGAATGAATGAGTAAATGAATGAATTGGATGAAAGAAACTTTCACGTATCCATGTGACATATATTTAGAAAGCACAGAATGCGTTTGAAGTGTATTCTATTAAATCAACTTATTTATTTATATATAATAAACTGTTTTTGTGAAAAGTCTTATTTTATTTTAGCTTTTAATCAGTTTAAAACAAAACACTGCAGAGGTACACATCATATTTAACCATTTTTATTCTGCAATTTTGTTGATATTTCCATGAGAAAAGCCTCATTTCCAATAGAATTAATTCTTTGTATATAATGAAACATTTTGTTGTGAAGTGTTTCTATTTGAAGTATTTAATGAGAATAATCAAAATGTTCACATCAGCAGTAAACATTGCAGAGACACAAATGTAAAATAACTAAACCACATTGTAGGGGCACCTGGGTGAGTCAGTTGGTTAAGCCTCCAACTTTTGCTCAAGTGATGATCTCACAGTTTGTGGGTTTGAGCCCCGTGTGGGACTCTGTGCTGACAGTGTGGAGACAGTGCAGAGGCTGCTTTGGGTTCTCTGTCTCCCTCTATCTCTGCCCCTTCCCCGATCCCGTACGCAAGTATCCTGTATGCAAGTATGCATAAATAAACAAGTAAACATTAAGAAAAGTAAACAACATTGTATAGTTGTGTGATGGAAAAAATATACTGTTAGTTGGTTTTGAAATTATTCTATTAGAAAAAGTAAAGATAAATGTATCAAATTAAATATATAGCAAAATATCCATTTTGTTGTCCACATATTCTGTAAAAATTATATTCAAGCAATGATTTTCTTTCTCTTTTTAGAGACAAAAACTTGAACATTTTAATGTTTTAGTAGTTGTTTGCATTACTTTCATGCAATGGATATTTATTGAATAACTTGGGCGCACAGCACTGTTCTAAATTCTGACCTTTTTCAAGTCACTTAAACTGACAGAGTTTCTGCTTTGATGGATCTGTGTTCCAGTGGGGGTAGGCATATAAGAGGCAAGTAAATATATTAAGATATCAATTTCAGATACTGGTAAGTACTGTGAAGAAATTAAAGTAGGATAATTTAGGGGAAAATGTCAGTTTCTGGCATGTTAAATTTGAGCCATTTACTATGGATTTGCAATTTTCTTGCCAAACCACCTACTCCCAAAGCAAGGTGGATTATGGAATGGAACTTTAGTGGAATCCCATTATCCACTGTTTCTTTTTTTGAAAAATGGTTGATTTTTTTTTTTTTTGACATCAGAGCTCTCATAAGGAACTTTTGGTGTGATAAAAGATCTCCTGATATAAAACTCTTTGATGACAATCTTCAATTAGATCAAAGAGCACTTTATCATTTTTACACTAAAGATGAAGTGAAACAGCATAAAAAGGCGAGCATAGCTGTTGGCAAGGAAGTTCATAGCTTTACTTTTTTATTTTTTACAAATAGTTTATTGTCACATTAGTTTCCACATAACACCCAGTGCTCATCCCCACAAGTGCCCTCCTCCATGCCCATCCCTCCTCCCCCCCACATCCATCAGTCCTCAGTTTTTGTCAACATTCAAGAGTCTCTCATGGTTTGCCTCTCTCCCTTTCCCCCACCATTTCCGCCCTTCTTCTCCCCCTTGGTCCTCTGTTAAGTTCCTCCTAATCCTCCTATACATACAAACATATGATATCTGTCCTTCTCTGCCTGACTTATTTCACTCAGCATAACACCCTCAAGGTCCATCCATGTTGCTACACATGGCCAGATTTCATTGTTTCTCATTGCCATGTAGTATTCCATGGTATAGATAAACCACATCTTCTGGATCCATTCATCTGTTGATGGACACTTAGGCTCTTTCCAGGTTTTAGCTATTGTGGAGAGTGCTGCATAGCTTTACATTTTTAACACGATTTTGCTGCTAACAAAGCCTATCGCTTTGGATAGCACCTCATGAATTTCAGCTTCTTTATCTGTAAAAGGAGGGTTTTGAACAAGATGATCTTTCAGGCTCTTACAGCTTTCCTATTGCTATTTTTAATGGTTATTTTTAGACACAAAGGAAAATACCAGTGTTGCAGATATTCTTCAAAAAGTTTGGACTCTACTGGAACCTAATACAGAACAGTATGCAGTTTCTCTCTTAAGGTAAAGCAATATAATGAATTTTTTAAATTATGGGATCTTTGTGTCCTGTAAGTTCCTCTTCAAATGTGACCACGTTCATTGAATTTTCCTAATCACATACTACTGCTTCTGAATTTCTACAATACTTCTGAAACATTGCTGCTTACTATTTTTGGTTTGTCTTAATTATACTTAACTAAAACTCTAGGCAGAAAGCCTCTGCTCTCTTGAGCAAAGTTTCTTGAAGTCTGTGGTGTGGAGATGACCAAGGTCAGAGTTTCTGGGGGAGGGGATTCCAGAAAACAATTACAGTTGTCATTTGAAATATCTGGAGGTCAACACTTAAAAATAGAGGTAAACCAAAAGTAGACTGAGCCTCAGCTAAACTGTACTATAGCCACAAACCATATCTGAGAGACATGATAATCTGAGCAAAACTAAGAGAAATAATAATATATATAATTTACACACACACACACACACACACACACGCACACACACACATAAAACTAGACCTCCTGGTGATGTTGGAGTTAGTGAACAAAATCTCAAAAGTTAACTATAATGGAAATGCCAAAGAAAATAAAGAATAAGGAGAAAATAGAACAAATATTTAGATTAATAAAGCACAGTCAAATAGAAATAACATAAATGAAGATTTTAACAACTAATATTAAAATTTATTAGTGGATTTGGGGCACCAGGGTGGCTGAGTCGGTTAAGTGTCCAGCCCTTGATTTTGGCTCAGGTTCTGATCTCAAATTTCATGAGATCGAACCCTGCATCAGGCTTTGCACTGACAGTGCAGGGAATGGGATTCTCTCTTCCTCCCTTTTTCTGCCCCTCTTCCCCTCTTTCTCTTTCAAAATAAATAAATAAACTTAAAAAAAACCGTTTTGGTGGGTTTAACAGAAGATTTGTCAGAACAGAAGAAAAGATTGGTGAACTTGAACTTGGAGACAGAGCAATAGAAAAGTATCCAAACTGAAGCATAGAGGAAAGTGAGTAGGAAATAAGAAAAGAGCATAAGGGACATGTGGAATATGTTCAGAAAGTTTGCTATTGTAATTGTAGCCCCAGAATATAAAAAGATAATGGCTGAGACCTTTCCCAAACTCCTAAAACACATGAACTCATTTTTTTTTCTGGAGACTCTGCATGCAAACCCCATGCAGAAAGGATACAAACAAAAGAACATCTAGACTCACAGTAGTCAAACTGCTGAAAAACAAAGGCTGAGAGAAAAACCTTCAAAGAGCCAGAAATGTAATGCATATTATCTTCAAAGGGCAATCAACCAATAGCTACATATATGAGTAAATTTCATGACCTTAGCAATGAAAAATGTAGAAATTGGGTAAAAGGTTTTAAAGAGTTCTAACGTTATAGCATTATTTCAGAAATGGTATAAGTAATAATTCAGATGAAACTCTAATGGGAGGGATGCATAGTATCCTTTCTAGCAATATGCTAATGAACCAACTAATGATTGTAAGAAGAATAAGATTAATCTCACAAATCTCCTAGAGAACAGAAAAGGAGGAAACATTAACCAATTAATAATCTTGATTTAAAAAATTCGACAAAGGCAGAAAGAAAATGAAATTGCAAACCAATCACCCTCTTGAAACTGCCATCCAATCACTTATTTTTTAATGTTTTATTTACTTCTGAGAGACAAAGAGAGACAGCATGAGCAAGGGAGGGTCAGAGAGAGAGAGCAAGACTCAGAATCTGAAATAGGCTCCAAGCTCTGAGTTAGATGTCAGCACACAGCTCTATGCGGGGCTCGAACCCACAAACCGTGAGATCATGACCTGAGCCGAAGTTGGACATCCAACCGACTGAGCCACTCAGGCACCCCATAATCACCTTTTTTAATAGGTGCAAAAATATGGAATAAAATATTAGCAAATCAACATTGGAATTAAATAAAAAGGATAATATCTTATAATCAAGTGGGTCTCCCAATCTTAGACATAAAATGGTGGTTTAATATTAGAAAACTTGTCATTTTAATTCATTGCATTAACAGGGAAATGAAAAAAATCATTTGGTCCTGCAGATAGGTTAAGGGAAAAAAAAACATTTGATAGTATTTAACACAAATTGAAAATTTTTTTTTTTGTTTTTAGAAAAATTAGACTGGAGAAGTCTTTCACTAATGTGTTATTGGTATCCAGTATTTTCAAAACTTACTACAAACATGATTAGTGGTAAAATTTTGAAAGCTTTTTCTCAACTTTAGAAATGAGACAAAAACGTCTGCCTGACTACTTCCATTCAAGATGATCCTCGAATAATTCTGAGAAGCACAAAATGGCAATAAAGCAAAATAAAAGTTGTTAGTATTTGAAGGGAAAACATAAAACCGCCACTGCTTATAGATAACGAGACTGTATATGTAGAAAGTTTTTTTTAAAATCTACAGAAAAATTATTAGAAATAATGACAGAATTAAGCAAAGTTGCTGGATACGAAGTCAATATAAAATAACAATTGGATTTCCCCTTATAGTAAGAGACCAATAGAAAATTATGTATGAGGAGCGCCTGGGTGGCTTTGTCGGTTAAGCGTCTGACTTTCACTTAGGTCATGATCTCGCGATTCGTGGGTTCCAGCCCCGCGTTGGGCTCTGGGCTGACTGCCAGCTCAGAGCCTGGAGCCTGTTTCAGTCTGTGACTCCCTCTCTCTCTGACCCTCTCCTGCTCATGCTGTCTCTCTCTCTCTCTCCTAGGAATAAATAAAACGTTAAAAAAATTTAAAAAAAAAGAAAATTATGTATGAGAATATATAAAAATTTTAAATAACCTAAAAATAATGAGAAAAATTTCACAGTGAACCAAATATCAAAATTTTAAACACAGAAAATAAATCCAAATCTTTATAGTGTTTGTGTAACTCTGAGAGTGAGTCTCATTCACCGCACCCTAATCCTGGCTCACAGATACTGTCAATACCTGACCTGACCATCCAGCTTGACTAACATTTTGCTCCAGCACATATTTTCTAAAAGGGCAACTCTCAGGATACCTGGATGGCTCAGTGGGTTGGGTGTCTGACTCTGGACCAAGTCATGGTCTCACAGTCCATGAGTTCAAGCCCTGCATTGGATCTGTGCTGACAGCCTAGAGCCTGGAGCCTGTTCCAGATTCTGTGTCTCCTTCTCTCTCTCTCTCTCTGACCCTCCCCCGCTCACACTCTGTCTTTTACAAAAATAAATAAACAATAAAAATATTTAAAAGGGCAACTCTTTTGCCCAAGATTCCAGTTGAATGGACACAAAGAAAGGACACGACCCTTCTTCTCTAACCTGCCTTTGCACTGTGGAGAAGACCTCTGGGCCAGAAATTCCATGTAGTTTTCATGTAAACTAAGTGTCAAAAACATAAGCTACCCTATTTGGGAGTTGATGTATTTGAGGTGTAGGTGTCTCTGAAGCACAAGAAGAACTATATCGGGGGCTCCTATTCTCTCCAGGTGCTCTTTCCACCATGGCCAAGAGCATTTCTTAGAAATTCAGTGAATATCCAATACAGAGGTCATACTCTTTCATAGTTTGAGTTCTAGACCCACATCTTTCAGATGGATGAAACTGATATGGCTGACTGATCTTTAAATTTAAATACGGGGAGATCCAAAGCTACCTCCTCATCCTAGCTGGATTCTCTTATTTGGTCAAAAGCCCATCTTTCAGTATAAGACCTAATACTAACCACAGCTATATCATCAGATGTGTAACCTGGGGCAAAGTCTCTTATTCTTTCTGAAGTTAAAGTTAAAATTTTATTAATAATATTTAATATAGGGAAATAATTTTAATATAGGGAAAATATGTACCTCATGTACTATTCCTTTATAAGGATGTAAAGATAAATTAGAGTAACATAGGAAAAGTACTTAGCACAAGCAACAAATTGAGTCATGACAGAACATTAGCTATTATCAATACTGCTTTATTATTACTACTGAATGAGAAACTTTGAGGTCCTGGAGCTTAGACTTACATCCTGAGATCTTAAGGGGCAAAACTTCCTCAAGTGAACTATAGGCAAGGCTCAGTTTATGGATATAACTTTCTTCCTGTCCTAGGATGCAAAGTTAAAATCTTTCAAGTCTGTCAGGAATATTTCTCCCGGTCATTGAAGATATCCTGTACAGTATATCAGGATTTTGATGGCCCTATATGCATTAGAATATCCTAAGGTTTATGAAAAAGTGTGAAATGTATAATGGGAATATTAACTGGAATTATCTTAGAATGGCGGCTGGTCCCATTGTAGTCAATTCCCGAGGTAGCCTGCTTAGCTGCTGCTTTGGCTCAGCAAACACCTACATTTGGGTTAGGCCAGTTCCCGTGTGATTGGCAGTGGTGCTCTGCATTGAAAGACCATCACATATAGTTCTTAGTTAAGGTGATCGGGGTCTTTGTCATTTGAACTGGGATACTTTTCCAAAAGGAACAGAGAAACCACTATTAATAATTATGCCAGGATTATGAGCATACACCAGGATGCCCCAGGCAAACCAGGATATGTGGTCAATCTTGGTTCTCATGACTACCTAAAAGGCTCCCAACTCCCCCAAGGGCAAATCTATCAATTTTCTCCCGTCATCAAAGACCAATGATCAAATGAAACATGTGGATCCTACCCCCATAAGACTCTCCATGGCTTTGCTTCTCACTGACAGTACAGGTAACTCGTCTGCCTTCTGGAGAACAAGAAAACCTCTAGTTCTGCCTAGAACTCTAATACAGAACCATTTTCTATAGCCATGATGGCTTCCATTCCAGCTAATTCCATTGACATTATTCCAATGACCCTAGATTCCTGGTGCTACTGAAGCTAGATCCAGTTCCTAGCAGAGTGGGAGGGTAAGGACATAAGGATCGTTCACATCACTTTCATCATGCTCTGAGATATGCCATAGCCTTCCAGGAGGAAACATGGAGAAACCTCTACCCATAATTCTTTTAGCCAGTTGCATACACCATACTCTTCTAGGCCAGAAATCATGTAGAAGGAAAACTCTGACATTCTCCCTCTGTTCATGTCCTTAGTGTTTTGTTTGTTTGTTTGAATCCTTCTTTGCAAACCCATTCCTTACTTTATTTATTTCTTTAATAGTTTATTGTCAAATTGGTTTCCATATAACACCCAGTACTCATCCCAAAAAGTGCCCTCCTCCATGCCCATCACCCCCCTTCCCCTCACTCCCAACCCCATCAGCCCTCAGTTTGTTTTGAGCATTCCCATTCCTTACTTTACACTATATTCTGGTATCAATTCCTTATGTCATTTCCAGACTTTCAGTGACCTGCACCCAGTTTTATTGCTACTTTTCCTGTTCCTCTTTTTCCTACCCTTATAGTTTGAGTTTTGGTGCTGATTTCCTACCCAGAAATTTTAATTACTTTCTTAATCATGAATTAAATTCACCTTTGATTAAGAACTTCAGATAGCTTTAGAGATCATTGAGAGACATCCTTCATGGTTGACCTGGAGTGGGCTCCCCTACTTGGGGGCCATGCACCATGAGTCCTCAGCCTTTGACTAAGGACTCAATCCAGCCAACAGCAGACTGTGGTATTTTTTGCTATGTTGCCTATTTATTTTTGGAAATTAAGTTTATTTTAGAAGCTACCTTTGTCATTGCAACTTAAACTATTTTTACATTTCTAGACTAATGTTTAAAAGCAAGTGCAAGTCTGTTGAATCTTATCCATGCTATCAAGATGAAGAAACTAAAGTTGTTTTTGCTGACTATACTGTGACTTATGCAGACCAGCCACCAAATAGTTGGTTTATAGTATTCAGGTGAGGCTATCATAAATTGTCATATGATGTCACCTTTGAATGGCATGCAATATTCATATGTATAGTTTTATTTATGGTTAGTAGTGAAAATACAAACTTTTAGGTTGCTTTCACAAGTTAGCACTTCTTCCCCACCTGCTACACATTATTAAGATATTATAGGAATTTTTATCCATGTTTCTTTAAATAAAATATGAAGAATATGAAGTTAATTATTAGAAATTTTATGTGTATTATAAAAATATAATAAATAGATGTGCTTCCGATATAGAAATAATTTCATTTTGAAGTAACACTATTAGGTAAAAGCCACAAGTTACTTATAGAATGGGATTTTTAAAGGGTTTGCATTTATATGGCAAAGTATATTAATAACTAAAAAACAAATATGTACACTTTGTTATTTGAAACTTTACACTTACTTTTTTTTATTTCTTGGCATTAAATCTAATTTCAAACTCATTTTACCATTCATGTCAAGAGAAAGTTCGTGCTTTTGTAATTACAGAGAAACATTTTTGGTTCCTCAAGACATGATTTTGCTTCCCAAAGTATATACCACGCTTCCAGTCTGCATGCTGCATATTGTTAATAATGACACAATGGAACAAGTGCCAAAGGTGTTCCAAAAAGTGGTGCCTTATCATTATACCAAGAATAAGGTAGGTGAAAATGTATTCTCCCCATATGATACAATAACAGTGAGAAGTCAGCACCTTGTAAGATTCCAGCAGAAGGTAGGCCAGATGTGCTTTCAATCTACTTAACAGAGGAATAAGGGTCCTGGTCTTTTTCTACAAAAGCCCCATTTATTTGACAGCCTTAGGTACTTAACGTGAGTGCTAGAACATTTGCCTCTCAGCTCTCATTTTTTCTTCTCTCCAAAGAAAGTATGACCAAAGTAAAGCATTGGAAATTCTTATTAAAGTCATAAAATCATATAAACTCTTAAAATGGAAATGGAGCTAAAGGATTCATTTAGTCCTGTTATTTGATCAAATCAGCGGGTTGCCTCAGTTTCCCTCTGGATTTTTATTCTATCCCTAAATATTTCAGAAGATTGTGATTACATGGCCACTCCTTACCCACCACCCCTGGGGATTTGTAGGGCTACAAAATTTCTCTAAAACACACTTGACACCTTATTTCTGCTGGATGGTAAACTTTAATCTCTGATGATCACTCAAATCATGTTGCCTCTCTATTTGAATCTCATCTTTGTGTTTTTGGCTATTTTCTCTAAGAGGGAAGGATAACGAAAAGTAGTGTATACCTATTCTGCAAGCTGGGACATTTTTTTCTAATCCTTCATTCTTTGGCTGGATGATTTTGAACCTCTTCATCTTTCTTTTTGAGCTATGGCTGTAATTGACTTTGAAAGTTCATTTCAGCCTACAATTCTGTGAATTATTTTGCACAAATTAAAACATGAATACTAGTTTATAGGAGTGAATAGTAAATTTTTTAAAAATACTACTCCATAAAAAAAACCCTAACAGCTCTTTTGAGTAGTTTTAGGGCTTAAAAATATGAATAAAAAAATTTTTAAGACTTCATTACAAGTTTTAGTAACAATAAATAAGAGCAGTTTTACGTTCACAGCAAAATTGACAGTCAAGTACAGAGATTTCTCATAATTGTCCTGCCCCCCCCCACACATGCATAACCTCCCCCAGTATCAACAAGCCCCACCAGAGTGCCACATTTATTACACTGATCACTCTACAATGATACATCATAACCTCCCAAAGCTTATAGTTTACATTATGGTTCTGTAATGGTGCTGTTCATTCAAGTGGGTTTGGACAAATGTAAAATAACATGTATCCATCATTATGGTGTCAGAAAGAGTGTTTTCATAGCCATGAAAATCCTCTGTGATCTGCCTATGTATTCTCCCTCCTCCAGCCCCTTGCAATCCCTGACCTTTTTTCTGTCTGCCTAGATTTGCTTTCCAGAATGTCATTGAATTGGAATCTTATAGTATATAATCCTTCTTTCACTTAAAAACATGCATTTACATTTTTTTCCATGTCTTTTTCTGGTTTAATAGCTCATTTCTTTTTAATAACACTAGTCCATGGTCTGCATGTATCAAAGTTTATCAATTCACTTACCGAAGGACATTTTGGCTGGTTCCAAGTCATGGCAACTCTGGCTAAAGCACTTAAGAACATCTGTGTGCAGGTTTTTGTATGGATACAATTCAACTCTTCTCTGTAAATACCAAGGAGCACTATTGCTGGACTGAATAGTAAGCATATGTGTAGTTTGTAAGAAACCACCACAGTACACTTCAAAGTATCTGCATCATTTTTTATTCCCACTAGCAGTGAATTAGAGTTCCTCTATATCCTCATCAGCATTTGATACGTCCAGTGTTGTGGATCTTCACTGTTGTAATGGGTGTGTAGTGGTATCTCATGGTTGTTTGAGTTTCTCTGATAAAGTAGGATGTGGACCACCTTTTTTTGTGCTTATTTGCCATCTGTGTATTTTCTTTGGTGAGATGTCTGTTAATTTTTTTTTAAACCAAATTGCTTGTTTTCTTATTGTTGAGTTTTAAGAGTTTTTGTATATTTTGGATAATGGTCCTTTATTATATGTGTCTTTTGCAAATGTTTAAATATTATGTTACTGTTACTCAGAAGTCTTGAAGTTGTTTAGAATATTCAGGTTCTCTCTTAAAGGCCTATCACTGGTTTAGCTTTAGACTTTCACTTACCCATATCTATCCTACTATTTTATAACTCTCTTTTTCCTTCTTAAAATTATTTTCTGAGCCTAGACAAACACAAAATCAGAGTCATATAATTTTGTTTTGTTTCCTTAATGCATTAGTACTACAAACTCACATAATAATGAAAACAGCAGTAAATCTGTGCATTATACTTTGCAGGTAAAAATACTTTAGCATATATGATTTATCTTCTTTTAGTTCCTTGCCCCAAAAATAATGTGAAAAGGTTTTTACTGGTGTAACAATTTTCATCTCATGAGTATTATAATTCTGGTTAATATTCCTAGATGTTTATTGCAATGTGTTGAATTCATTCTGTCTTATGTATTTCTTATTTTTGTTTCTGGAAATTTAAACACTTCAAAGAGTGTCCTTTGCATCAGAAGCAAGGAATCCAAATCTATATTTTTCTTCCTTATTAGAAGTGTCTTGGAGCACCTGGGTGGCTCAGTAGGTTGATCATCCAACTTCAGTTCAGATCATGATCTCACAGTTTGAGAGTTCAAGCCCCATGTTGGGCTCTGTGCGGACAGCTCAGAGCCTGGAGCCTACTTCGTACTCTGTGTCTCCCTCTTTCTCTGCCCCTCCCAGACTCACACTCTCCCTCTCTCTATCAAAAATAAATAAACATTAAAAAAATAAATAAAAGAAGTGTCTGGAATTATAAACTCAGAATTGCTTTGAACATCACAACATATCTCATTATGATATCATGCTTTTGCTTCACTGACATTTTGGTCTGCTTGGACCAAATTATGTAGAACCAAGTTATTACCCACTATGATGTCACTCCAGGTTTCTCAGCTGCTTCTTTCTGCAACCTGAAGAGCTCATTCCCATACTCACACGTGGGATCCCTGCAACCATATCTGCTATTAACTTGATAGCTTAACTGCAGTTTGGCATTTCAAGGGAATGCCTTGAGCACTCCTGCTTTTCTCACCTTGTAAATAAAAAACAGGGAAATCAAGTAGGAGGTTATTGGGATACTCTAGGATGATGTGATAATAAAAATCTGCCTAAGGAAGCATTAAAAGAATTGAAGGAAAGAAATCCTTTACCAGAGTTACACACTTTGTGTTATAGATTGGGAACCAAACAAACAGAAGTGTTAGAGTTCCTCATCTTTTCCGAAAACTTGTAAGATGGGACTTTCTAAAAGGGATTTCAAAACCTAATGCTAGTAATTTTCGTTTAGCAAGAGGTCTAGGATATTTACATATATCAAGGTAATAAAGCATTTAATACTGTGAAGCCATATGTTGTACATTTGAGAGACCAGTAATGGTGTGACTTACTTCTGTCTAATTCTTTCCTCTAGAAAGGCTACACATTCGTGGCTGAAGCATTTACTGGTGACACATACGTATTGTCCTCACGATGGAAACTACGCCTCATTGGCTCTTATACTCCACTCCCATGCCTATCTCGAGACTCCCCATCCAATACCTTCACCATAAAGGAAATCAGAGATTACTACATACCCAATGATAAGAAAATTTTATTCAGGTATAAGTATATGACAGGAGGGAAATATCTGAAATTGGCATTTTTTGGCCACCAGATAGGTGCTGACATATTGTCCTTCAGTGACTGCGGCCAGAGATACACAGGCCTCTAGATACACAAGACTCTGGGCTTGGCTACAGCTAATGATAAATATGTTAGCATATTATTAAGGAAGTACGGCACCTGGATGATTCAGTCGGTTGAGCATCTGACTTGTTATTTTGGCTCAAGTCATGATCTCACAGTTCATAAGCTCAAGCCTTACATTGGGCACCACGCTGACAACACAGAACCTACTTGAGACTCTCTCTCTCTTCCTCTCTCTCTGCTCCTCCCCTGCATGTGCTCTCTCTCTCTCTCAAAATAAAAATAAATAAACTTTAAGAAAAAGGAAGTAAATGTCACCTGTAATCAAACAACCTAGAAACGATCACTGTTAGTAACCTATTGTATTTTCTTAGAGTGTTTTATTCTAGTCACAGTTTATCATTATTAAAAGCATAGCATAATTTAAGTTTTGTAACCTGACTTTTTAAAATAAATGTTTATTCATTTTTGAGAGAAGGGTGAGTGGGGGAGGGGCAAAGAGTGAGGAAGACAGAGGATACGAAGAGGGCTCTGTGCTAACAACAGTGAGCCCAGTGTGGGGCTGGGACTCAGAACTGTGAGATCATGACCTGAGCTGAAGTCAGATAATCAACTAAGCCATCCAGGTGCCCCCATAATATGACCTCTTTACTTAACATTACAGTGTACTTACTTCCCAGTGCCATTAAGACATTTTGTAAACTCTTGATTACATAGTAATCATTTGTATGAATATACAACAATTTGTGGTATATTTTTTGTTTTTAGTACAAATTTCACGTGTCTATATTTGCCACACTATTAATAGAGATAGGATAGGCACATTTTATTATAAATATTAAAGTAAATTATTGATTATTATATAAATATTTATTATTTTGAAGAGATTATATGTTTTAAAGATTTGATATGTATTGGTAAATTTGTCTTTTAAAGAAACACCTAAGTCTATTTGACAATATATGCACAAATATAATTTATTGTATTCTGGCTGATTTTTGCCTCTAATTCTTATTTATTTGTATTACAATTTTTTAAATTTTACTTAAAAAATTTTTTATTTACTTTTGAGAGAGAGAGAGAGACAGAGAGACAGAGTGTGAGCAGGGGAGGGGCAGACAGAGAAGGAGACACAGAATCTGAAATAGGCTCCAGGCTCTGAGCTGTCAGCATAGAGCATGGACTGCAAGATCATGACCTAAGCTGAAGTTGGATGCTTAACCGACTGAACCATCCATGTGCCCCTTTATTTATTTTTATTTTAAAACTTTTTTTCTTTTAAAAGACATGCATACATTTTTGCAATGTAAAATATTCAGTAGTAAAATTAAATTACAGAACAGTATATAGTATATCTCAAGCATATGTTTTATTTTTATACTTCTTTATATATTTTATATTTAGGTAGAAGTTAAGAAAGAATACTAAAAGAAAATGTGTGAACTGAAGGTAATAGAAGGAGCAAAAATTCTCTTTTTAATCCATCTACCTCTTGTCCTATATCTGCATATTGGCTATTAGAAAGCAAGGGAATAAAGGAAATAAGTAGGAGGAAAATATACCAGCAATTAAAAATAACAATTGTGATAAGATATTTTAACTACTCTGTTAGGAAACCATTGTATCACATTGCAGGACCACTAATAGACTAAGAAGTGGTATTTAACCCAATACTTAAATTAGTCCTACAAGCTGGTCCCAAAGCTGTCAAGCAGAGTGGGGGGAAGGTGTGGAGGGAACTGCCTCGTAAACATATGTGAGATTTCAGAAATTAAAGAGTATGTGACCTTTTCAGGGAACTGAAGTTATTTGTTTGCAAAGTGGAGTTCTAGGGGGCGATGGCAAGCAGTAAGGCCAGAGAGGTTGGAAGAGCCCTTTCCTGAAGGGTCTCATAAGGCAAGAGATTTAGATTTCACCTTAAAGGCAACAATGCTCACTCTCCCTCTCTTTTACTTTCTCAAAATAAATAAAAGAAATAAACTTAAAAAAAATAAAGAGGAGGTTTAAGATACAGGAGAAAAAGGATACACAGAAAAGCAAATTTATAGACAAATTGGAAGTTGATAGGGTCCTGAACATTTATGAAGATTCACCTAAAATAGTAAAAAACAAACAAAAACAAAACAACAACCAAAAAAAAAAAATAAACCAAGATAAAAGAAACAAACAAATAAAAAAACATACCAAGAACCTCCTCAGTAGCAATAAGGGAGAGGTTTGGATGGCAATATACTACACATTTTTTCTTTTTGCAAAATGTTCCTAACCTGCATGGTCAAGAGTATAGGCAGTGGGTACTAATTTTGATTTCTCTGTATTTCTGAGTCAAAGAAAACATAGTAAACAATGAAGCTTTGAAGGATGCTGTTGTCCAACAGGAGAGGAGGGTATAATGGAAAGCTCTGATGTGTCAGTGGTTTGCAGATCTATCATGTTTTATATGTGCTTATCATATACAAACAAAAAGTTGCATTTCCTGTTTGGGAATTGATGTTAATAAATGTCCTATACCTATTTCATTTTACCATAGTATATTGAGATCTTCTGCCAAAGTCTACAATAGCGATAATATTTCTAGGTTTTGGATCAATTTTACAAAATGGTTTTACTTTTAGATTATCATATCAGCTGATTATACAGTTTCTTTTACTGACTTAAAGGGGAGATCAATAAATTGCTTACAAGTCGAATGTTTTTCCTTATAGGTATTCAGTTAAAGTTGCTTCACCACATCCTGTTACAGTGCAGGTACGCACGTCTAAATCAGATACTTTCATCAAGCTACAGATCTTAGAAAATGAAGAAACTATTGTCAGCTCTACTGGGAAAGGCCAAGCTATAATCCCAGCAATTAACTTCTTGGGGAGTGAAAAAACTGTGAGCTCCCAATGTAAGTGTGGTTTTTTAAATTTGTTATTTAGATCCGTAAGTAGATATTTATGTTCACATAACTGATTTTTAAATGGTTTATTTGAGAGAAAATATTAAATAAACATTAAATCTGTAAAACTTGAAATTATAGTAAAATATATTTAAAAACATTGACTGCATTTGTGTGTCATATTACTCTCTGAAGATATTAGATAATTATAATTCTTAGAATTCTGAATAAGAAATATTTTTTATTATTTTAAAAGAAGTTTTCACTGTTCTTTTATCCTTCATTCATTCTTTTTAGAAAATACTCTTATGTATTAAAATTAACAGAAATTTTGAAGTTATTACTTTCAATGTAATAATCACAAGAACTACTAATTCAGAAAGTAAAATTATTTCTGAAATAATGGAAAACAGAGTTACTGAGGAATATATTCAGTTATTTTAGTAACTTGATTCTGACCATAAAGATAATACATTTCCCAGTGTAGAAAATTTTGAAACAGAAAGTTATAAACAAGAAAACAAGAAATCCCTTGTGCTTTTCCTGAATACTGCCATTGTATTTTTTTTAAATAATTGACTATATCTTATACTTGACCTTTGCATAACAATTTGTAGCCAGCATCCTTCCTGAACTCTCATTCCCAATAGTGCTTATGTTGATTATCTTAAGTGTGCAAGCAACTTACTAAAAAGAACTTTTTACCTATATTCTATTGTTTGCATGTTTTTTTTCTTTTCTTTCTTTTTTAAAATAGATGCATCCAAAGAAGGCCTCTCTTCATTTTCCTTTATTAAGCCTGGAAACAATGTGCAAGTTGTCATGGTAGTTCAGGGATATTCCTTTCCAATATGAGCAAAAATTTCAAGGAGCAGAGAACTGAAGACTCTACACTGTGATCGCACAAATGTAGTGTAGATACAGGAGACTAGGAACTGTACTATATTAGATTAGTAAGGCTGAACTTGAGTGAAATTACAAATTAAGCAATTCTTTTGATCTTGTTTCCTTTGCTGCCATTATTTGACCTTCATCACTGAATATACCCACAGTTGTTTTCAGAACTCAGTTCACATTACTATGTGTGGTTTTTCATTCAAATCTGCCTGCACTCCATTTATATCTGGTATATATATTCTGGTACGTGAAGACCATCAGAGGACCATTAAATTTTCTAGTCTGAATGATGCTCCTACTCTTTAAACTGGTTCTGTTTTCTTCACCCTAATCCACTTTACACAGATTTCATAGTTTTCTTCATGCAGGGATATCTTAATTCCAAAATGCCAGCAGGCACTTATGTGCAACTCTTCTACGGTATTTGTGGCCACTAAAGAAATAACTCCATTGCAAAGATGTAGAAGGCTCTGAAGTGACCC
The DNA here is from genome assembly GCA_017311185.1 of Proteles cristata cristata. Lineage (NCBI taxonomy): Eukaryota > Metazoa > Chordata > Mammalia > Carnivora > Hyaenidae > Proteles > Proteles cristata. The sequence goes on from JAESUZ010002323.1 coordinate 469,329, forward strand.
AGTAACAAATCTTAAACCTAGGTCTCTTCAGGTTTTTGCTTTATTTCCTGGGAATTTTAAAGAATGTCAATACAGGTCATAGAATTTTCAGGAACAAGATCTTTACAAGTACTCATGCTATAAGGTTAATATACAATGTGTAATTTCCCACAAAATTTACAGTCTAAGAAATTGGGTCCTTGAGGATGTATTTTGGACTAGGGATAGTAAAATATTTTATTTCATATGGCTGTATAAGGCTCAGTTTTGTTGATATAACATAATTAATGTAATCAGTGGTTGCTTAGAATATGCATTGCTCTATACAAGTCACATGTTATTGTGGTAAGTTCGTTTAACACCATATTTCCAAAGCCAGTGATGTTGCTTTTTATCTCATTAAAACAAAACAAATTAACCTATTCTTCTGAGTGTCTTGTAAAAAGATATACCTAAATAGCACAGTCAGTCATAACTATGCATTTCACACATTTTAACATAAGTGTGATATTTCTCCTATTCAGCTAGCAAGCAAATTCTCACAATGCATACTTCACCCAAGAAGGAGCAAGAATTGTACATTAAGAAGAAATCTGCCCTAGGAAGTCAGAAATCCTATAGGGGTAGACCTGCAAGTGCAATGGTAGACTCTGGTCAGCCTATTTTGGATGAGGAAACTACCAGTGTGCCCACCATAGAAGAAAATGCTAGCATGCCACAGCAGGTATATTTACATTTAAGAGAATCATTCAATGAATGGTATTGCTTCTAAAAATCTGACAAAATTATAATAATTCTCTCCATAAAGACTGTCAGTGAATTGTATATGATTTTCTTTTTTTTTTAAACTTATTTTTTTAATGTTTTATTTATTTCTAGGAGAGAGAGAGACAGCGTGAGCAGGGGAGGGTCAGAGAGAGAGGGAGTCACAGACTGAAACAGGCTCCAGGCTCTGAGCCGGCAGTCAGCACACAGCCCGACGCGGGGCTCGAACCCACGAACCGCGAGATCATGACCCAAGTGAAAGTCGGACGCTTAACTGACTAAGCCACCCAGGCCCCCCGTATATGATTCTTTCTATATGCAGTGCCACTAGTGTAATGCCACCAGTATAAACATAATTAAGGAACTAGACATTATTTAATAGTTTCTCTGTGCAGGGATTTTTTTTAATATATAGCAAATTTAATATATATACTAACCCTATAATGTAGATCTAAAAATATTATGTTACGTATGAGTTATGAAGCTCTATAATTTGGGAAAGGTCTTATATTAATAAAAACTAATTTGTATGTGACTTAAGGTTATATATATATAAATATATATATGACATACAAATATATATATTTGTATGTGACTTAAGTGTGTGTGTGTATATATATATATACATATATATGTGTGTATATATATATATATATATGTGACAATTCACATAATTTAAAGCAATAGAAGGAAACATAATCTGGGGCGCCTGGGTGGCTCAGTTGGTTAAGCTTCTGACTTTGGCTCAGGTCATGATCTCACGGTTTGTGAGTTCGAGCCTGCTTCGGACTCTGTGTCTCCCTCTCTGCCCTTCCCTTGCTCGTGCTCTGTCTCTCTCCCTCTCTCAAAAATAAATTAAGATTAAAAATAATAAAAAACATAATCTATCCACTGGAAACTAACTAACTAAAATAAATAAATAAATAAGAAAATAAAAAACCAGAAATAAATCCTAATCTAATTACAATAAATAAAAACAAATTATTAATCAATTAAAAGAAAAAACTAAAGTTAGATTAAAAAATAAGATCCAACTATAAGTAATCTAAAAGTGACACTTTTAAGCAAAAGGGCACAGAAAGTTTAAAGTTGAACTGAGAGAACTGTGATGATACATCAATATCTCAGCACATAGAATTCATGAAGGATATTGTATACAAATAAAAGGAAGAATATAGCAAGTAAAAATGACCATAACTAACATATAGCATAACCTAAGTATCAAGACTCAGTGAAGAAAAAGCAAAAATGGTTTAGGACTACAGAGAAAAATAAGGTTAATTCACAGCTGAAGGCTTGAATATACAACTCTATGAAACCAATAGACCAAGCTCAAAAAATATATATGATCCATAGGGTTTGAAAGTTTTAAGCATAAGCTTAATTCTTGAGATATTTATATAGAACACTTCCCTTAATAAACTGAGACTATACTTTTCATAGCACATAAAGGAGGCCTCAATAAAAATCAAACCATATTATATGGGTGTTATCTGAACATAGTGCAATAATATAGAAGTTAGTAAATAACAGCCTAAATTCCTATAAATGTGGAAACAAAGTAAAATACGCTAAATAGTTCTTTAGTTACAAAGAACATCACAAAAGAAACCATGAGCACAAAGAACGCAGTAACAACTGGAAAATACAAATAAAAATTTGTAACCACATCTAAAACAGCATTCAGTGGAATGTTCCCTTTTAAATTAATTCATTAGGAAGAATGAATGATTCAAAACAAATGAGCTAAGCTACTGAAACAAAAGAGTTAGAAAAAGTGCCAAAGAATAACTCAAAGAAAACAGAAGAAAATGTTTTAATAAAAGTGAGGGTAGAAATTCATAAAATGAGAAACAAAATTTAGCAAGATTCATGAACCCTAAGCATTTTTAAAATTAGTAAGTGAACATGCTTCTTGTAAAAAGAAAAATAAAATGAAATAAAAAGAAATCAAATACAGAACCAAAACTAGATGGAGGTATAACTGCAAGAAACAGTTTTAGAAATTAAAAACCCTGTAAACTATTACACACAACTCTATGCTAGTGAATTTAAAACCTAGGACAAAAAGTTCCAGGAGTGAGAGAGGATTGTCAACGCTGCTTCAACAGAAAACAGAAAATACGAAATAACAAAGAATAATAAAACCGAAATGATAATCAAAGTTTTTCCTTTCCAAAAGTCACAGACCCAGCTGGCTTCACAGGATAGCTCTAATAGACTTCTGAAGAATAAACTGTTCTAGAAAACAGAAAAACAATACAAAGTTCCCAGTCTTTCTTAAGAGATTAATGTAATTCTGATTCTGATATTGATAAGTAACAAAAGTAAAATAAATGTTTCACTGTTAAACACGGATGCAAAAATTATTGATACTAGGTTGATATTGATATTATTGATAATGGTGGGTGTTGGTGGGGGAGGTGAGGATAAATTCTATAGACTGGCATTACAAAATTTTGGAGAACATCTGATAATGTTTAATCAAATTGTGATTATGCAATCCAGAAAAATGCATTTATTATGTACCTAAATGAATAAGTTATTAGACATATACTTGTTTATTCTTACTGTTTGTGCTTAAACATTACATTATATATCACAGGTTAACAAGTACATTATACAGTGTTTGGTGTTGTATAACAGTTGGCCTCTCACTGAAAGTCAGCTGACATTTGTTCAAGCACTAAAAGAAATGGAGAAAAATGATAGCAAAGGTATGTAACCCTAAGTGTTATTCATGCATTTTATATTTTATGTAAATATATAATAGTAAATTAATCATGTAATTATTAAAACATTACTGCTTACCATTTGTATTTAATATCCAGTGGCATTTTCTGTTTTGTGAATTGATTATGTTTCAAAATCTTTACCACTTGGTTTATAAGATTGTTTAGGCCTAGTTTAAACATGTTTTGTCCAGTTAGTATTACTTGATGATTATCTAAGAAGTGTACCAAAAACTTTTCTAGTTATAAAGTTGTAATTGTCTAAGTCGTTGAGAAAGATAGCACCACAATGAACAATGCTGTCAGAATAGTGAATGAGGGCTTTCTTTTCAACTCTCCAAGGTGAAATTCTAACATCTAAAAAGGCACAGAATACTTGCAAATACCCTTACATCTAGACAAATTCAGGTTTTTAAGTCTCTGTGTATACTTTCTACAATAATTAGAAATTTGTTTCCAGTATCGGTAAGTTGTGTGGATTATGTAAGCGTATGTAAAATGTGGATACTTCGGAAAAGAAGAAATGGCACTTTGAGTTTGTACAACCAAGTCCTAAAGAATGCCAAACAGGGGAAGTGAGAGAGAGAGGTAGAGAGTGAGAGCATGCACATGGGCAAGGGAGCGGCAAGAGAGAGGGAGACTAGGTACCTCAAGCTGGCTGGGCTTTGTCAGGGCAGAGCCTGATGTGGGGCTCAAACCAAGGAACCATGGTAACATGACCCCAGAGGAAGTCGGAGGCTTAGCCACTGGAGCCCCCCCAGATGCCTCAGACATGAATCCTTCTTTGAAGTGGAAGTGGTAAGAAGGAGAATGTGTCTCAGAAGATACCTAGGAGCTCCGACTTGGACACACCTGACTTGCAGGACCACTATCAAGTGTAAGGTGTGGCTTGAGAGAGGCTGGTTCTAGTCAGAGGAATATGAGGAACAAAGCGCAAGGAAAACTTGATGCACATCTCACCATTCAAGGCCATTCCCCTTCCTTCTCTAGGTCAGGAAGGGTGGGAAAGAAAGATGCAGAAAGGCCTTCCTGTGTTTACCTTACAGAAATCCATTATTGTTAATATGAGGACTTCATAAACTGTTGGACCTCCGTGACTCTCAATTGCCACTACTCTTCAAAAATATAGGAGTGGCTCAGAGAGCAAAAGGGGTACACACAGAAAAAATGAGTATATACCAGTATGTTGAAGTGGTAATTTCTTATTTCTTTAGTACCTAAAGACAAATTTTTTTTTAAATGTTTTATTTATTTCTAGGAGACAGAGAGAGAGACAGTGTGAGCAGGGGAGGGCCAGAGAGAGAGGGAGTCACAGACTGAAACAGGCTCCAGGCTCTGAGCTGGAAGTCAGCACAGAGCCCGACGCGGAGCTCAAACCCACGAACCGTGAGATCATGACCTAAGCGAAAGTCGGACGCTTAACCGACTAAGCCACCCAGGCGCTCCCCTAAAGACAAATTTTAATTTAAAGTTAAAAATGTATAAATCAGAAGTGTTCAATGAGCACTTACTATTTGAACAAAAAAATGAAGAGACTGTGATTGCATTTTGTAAGCAAAAAGAGGAAACACTGGAGAGATCTAGAAGTTTGGTTGCTATGATTATGATTTTTCTAGTGCTATTATGAACCTCTTGTTGCACTGTGTACTTTCCATATATTTTTATTCTCAATTCTCACAAAAATTTGGGAAGTAGTTATCACCATCATGGTTTTACACATGAGAAAATGAAGCTTAAATGCTGTAAATAATTTGCCTAAACTTACACAGCTGGATGAAGCAGAGTAAAGATTTTCACCTAAGTCTGACTTATTCCAAAGCCCAGAACCTTTAGACGCTTTTTAGAACCTTAGACGGTTTTTATCCCTTTAGAGGCTTTCTAACTGGTAGAGTTGACTTAGTACTGATGGTGGTAGCTACTAATATTTATGTCAGAGGCTTCGTGGAGGCATATTGACCCAATAATCCTCACAATAAACCTATGAGGGAGATGCTGTAACTATTAACACTTTACAGAAGAGAACACTAAAACACAGGGTGCTTATGGAAGTTTTCCATGGTCTCATAGCTAGTTCCTGGCACTGCTAGGATTTTATTTATTTATTTATTCTTATTTTTAAATATTTTTAAATGTTTATTTATTTTTTGAGATGGAAACAGAGAGAGTGGGGAAAGAGAGAATCCCAAGCAGGCTCTATGTTGGGCTTGAACTCATGAATGGTGAGACCATGACTTGAGCCAAAACCAAGAGTCAGACGCGTAACCAACTGAGCTACACAGGAGCCCTGGAACAGCTAGGATTTTAAATGGGAGTTAATTTTCTACCAAGGTGTTTTGAATAGAAGAAATAATAATATATGATGGTACCAATTTCAGGTCTTTATTATCCTCATTTAATGTCTTTATTTAGGGAACTGTGTATATTTCTTTACGGAACATACACGTTTCTGTAGAGTCTTATCATATTTTTCCTGAAGATCTGTTAAGTTTCTCAACCTCAAGTTGTCCGCCACAGATGGAGTTCCAGTAAACAAATCAGTGTGACAAACTATCATATTTAATACATTTGGTATATTAATGAATACATGTTAAAATTCTAGAAGACACTAAAAATTAATATCTGAAATAAACACAGTAGTATAATTCATGAACTAGTATAGTGTATAGAGTCAGGTAATGGTACAAAATCAATAATATGAATTAAGTTTTCTTTAACATTTACTAGCTTTATGGTAGTGATCATTTTGCAATATGTACACATATCAAATATTACATTGTATATCTGAATGTTGTATGCCAAATATACATCAATAAAAAAATAAAAACAAAAAAAGAAAGAAAAGAAACCGAAGTTCATATAAAACAGAGAAAGACAACATACTTTAAGCTGTCTGAAACGGAGTTATTTATCACCTGAGAAATTAGAATAATAACTCCTTCTTTCAAGGTTGTTGTAAGATTCAAGATATATATGTCAAGTTCCTAGAACCTGGTGGACCTCAGCAAAATGATATTCTCATTATTATACATCTAGCTAGAAAAAAATAGCCTCCAGGAATTTCATCCTCTTTTTTTTTGATATAACACACATTTGACAATTTTACGTGTGAATGAGCAGCTGCTAAAATTAAATTACATGTTACATTGTAGAATACATTTGTTGCTGAAAGTAGCCAACAAATAAATTCAGAATCGAATTGTACTTAAAATGAACTAGGTAATTTTTCTATTTAAAAGAATATGTTGGCCAATATTTATGAAAGTTAAACAGCTTTTGAATTCAGAATAATGAGTATCCTGTTTATAAATGTGGATTTTTAGGCAGCCAATTTGTTTAAATGAAAACATATTCATATGTCAGCTTCTATGTGTCAATTATATTTTCAACTCAAGACCTACAAACTTCAACTTTAAGGATATGATGCATTTTAGAAAAATTGTTACTAACATCTTCAATTATTAACGAAGCTTATTTTTCCATTATCAATACTTCAGGTCAAGAAGTTGAAGGGGCCCCTGGGTGGCTTAGTCGGTTAAGCGTCCGACTTTCGCTTAGGTCATGATCTCGCGGTTCGTGGGTTCGAGCCCCGCGTCCGGCTCTGTGCTGACTGCCAGCTCAGAGCCTGAAATCTGTTTCAGTCTGTGACTCCCTCTCTCTCTGACCCTCCCCTGCTCACGCTGTCTCTCTCTCTCTCCTAGAAATAAATAAAACATTAAAAAAATTAAAAATAAAAGTTGAGGAAGTATTTATTTCGTTAGTATATTGGTGTCCTAATTTAATATTTTGTCTACATCCTGAATTCAATGGAAATATCACCACATTTATTCATTTAAATTTAACATTTCATTTCTGTGAGAAATAAAATACATAATTTTCCCCAAAGAGTCACATTTTTATAACCCATAATAAAAAGTAAGTTCTGAAATATAACTATGTTCAACTGAGAATATTTCTGTTATAAATGTTTGGGAAGCTTAGCCTCTGGTTAACATGAGACAACAGTGCCATCTTTAGTCAAGTTTCGGTAAAAATTGCTTGCAGAGACAGGTGACTTTCTCTTAAGGAAATAGAAATTAGAGAATCTGGAGTAGGTAGTACTTTGGGATATCATCTGCCTTCATGTATAATTAGTTGTGTTATATTTAAAGTCCTTTTGCCAATATGTTACATTTTTATATTACTGGTCTGCACTTTTCAGGTTCTAGTCTATTTGCAAAGACACATATAAATGTTGCTTATCATTCTCAAAAGTATTTGGTTTCAAGCCCAACCCAAGTTTATTAGCAGGACCGTATTATTTATTAGCAGGATTGTAACACCATTTTCTTAACTCTAATTAATGGTATATTGTTCTTTCTTCAGCACAATGTATGCATGGTGTTTCCAATTCAAGGTCTTTGAAGAAACCAAACATTAGATTCTATCTATCTATCTATCTATCTATCTATCTATCTATCTATCTATTATCTAAAGATTTTCCTGTTTATATTTACCAAATGTGATTGTACTTGGTAAATGTATAACTTATCCTGAACAAGTATTCTAGTTTAAAATTATGTCACTGCTAAAATCCCAGCTAGTTTTTAGTTCCTGGATACATAAATCAAAGCACTGAAGTTTAATGATAAAAATACATTTCCGTAATTTTTATGTCCTAGTATCCTCTGAAGATTTCTGTTTACTGCATTCTGGATAAATGTAAGATAAATAAGAGGAACATTAAACCATAATGCTAACAGTCTTTTCAAGTTCATTTCATCAACAGTTACTGCTGCTTCCTCTCTGCCAGAGGTGTATTAGTTTATTCTGATGGTCATTTACTCTAGAGCTCTTCTAATTACATGAAAATACAATATGATGTCACATTTTTCACAGTGTTTGAATCACGAGGATATTTATTTTTGCGCCTTGTTGATATACTCTCAACACATAGTTTCTCTATAAAGTTTTACATATTAAAGTTAAAAAAATTTTTATCATGAATACATACTATGAGTTCAGAATCACACTAGGTGAAATTAGGGATCAAAAGGAAATATATAGGGGCACTTGAATGCCTCAGTCAGTTGAGCATTGGACTTCAGCTCAGGTCATTATCTCGTGGTCCTGAGATTAAGCCCCACATTGGGTTCCCTGCTGTAAGGGCAGAGCTTGGTTCAGATCCTCTCTCTCTCTCTCTGTCCCTACCCAACTAGTGCTCATTCACTCTCAAAAATAAACATTAAAAATAATGAAGTATATAATGATATTCTGGCCTTTGGAGAATTTGTAATTCATTGGAAAAAATGTTACTATACTATATGACATTAAAGAAAAAGGAAATTATTTTACTTTATATATAAATAATGTAAAAGAAGAGGATGATGCGCACCTGCTGTTTGCCTGATACTGTATTACATGCTCACATCTGTAAACTTGAATAACAGAATATGTTAATTTGAAAGGAATCAAATACACCTAAATATATGATTCAAACACTAAGACTTATGGGTAGTAAGAAAAATAGAGCCCCAGAAATACTTAATGGGGCAGTTTGAGACTCAATTTCAGCCAACATTTGTTAATATCTTAAAAATCTAGCATGAATGATACCAGATAAGATCTTCTTTATTTATTTATTTATTTATTTATTTATTTATTTATTTTTGATATGATCCTATTTTAAATGCCATATATTGATTACTTTTTAAATGTTTTTTTCTTCCTCGAGTGAGGGAGTGCAAGTTGGGGAGGGGCAGAGAGGGAGACACAGAATCTGAAGCAGGCTCCAGGCTCTGAGCTGTCGGTACAAAGCCCGATGCAGGACTCGAACTCACAAACTGTGAGATGATGACCTCAGCCCAAGTTGGATGCTTAACCTACAGAACCAGCCAGGAGCCCCCCCCCCATGCTGATTATTTTTAAGTCCTGTGGGCATGGAATTAATAGTTCCATTATACAGAAGAGGAAACAAAATCAAAGAATATAATAAACTGCCAAATTTAACCTATCCAGTGGCTGATCCACAATTCACCTCCAGGCCATTTGATCATATGACTGAAGAATTTTCCCTAGTGCAATCATTTCTCAGCAGCTGGGTTGTTGGCAGAAAGATAGTTGTCCCCTTGCAAACTTGTGTTACTCACAGTCCCTTCCCAGTCATGCAAGATGATCTGCCCAAATTTGAGAGTAGCTAATAACTAGCACTAAGCGATTGATAAGAGCTGGGTTCTTGACAACTACTATTTTACTTTGCTAACAGGATAACTTACTACTTATAAGACTCCAGTTTTGAAAGGGGCTGACATGTCTTTGGAACTTATATTTGAACTTCCACCACTTGGGGGAACATAAGCAAATTCAGTGAATTTCACCAACTCTGTGAATCTGCCTTGTTGGGGTCTTTGAGAATTAAAAATGAAAGAAACATTGTAGGGATTCAACAAATGTTATTTCTCCCTCTGCCACTTGGATATTTAGTTGTTAGAAATAATTAATAGAACATGAGGCAAAATCCTTCACATCCTCATTGGAACAAGCAAAGGGAAGAGAATAATACTTATAGCAGAGATAAATGAATTCAATACTGTAATGGAGGTCCTGGCCAAGGAAATTAGGCAACAAAATGAACTGAAAGTATCCAGATTGGAAACAAATTACATAGTGATAATTTTTGCATAATCTTACAAATATAGCAAAACCTAGTGATTTATACACTTTATACATGGCGAGTGTGTGGCATATGAATTATCTCTCAATTTTGTAAAAGAGAGTCACACAGATCTTTATAAAATATTTGTTTTAAAAAAGAAAAGAAATCTGAAACTCTTAAATGAACACTTTTTCCTGATTTGTTTCCCTTTTCCGACATGACATGATTTTATTGTTATGACTCACTGGTTTCCATTTTTATGTTTCTCTAGCTCATGGAGAGAAACACGAGGAATTAATTACCCTGGGAAGCCCAGATTCCCATACTATTAGTGAAGGGCAAAAATCTTCAGGAACTTCCAAAACAAGAAAAGGCAAAGACAGGTCTTCTGAGAAAGACAAGATTGCCAAAGAAAAACAATCACCTCGCTTCGAGCCTCAGGTGGGTGTGATACTTTTTTTCTAAATTGAAGTCACTTAATAAATGTAGGTTCATTGAGTCCCTACTTGACAAAACTGAGGACAAAACTGAAAAATTTCATCTCCTTGATTTTAGCAACTGTCCTGCTACCTTAAGGAAATTCCTTGGACACCTTCTGCAAGTTGCTTTCCTTACTTTAGTATCAAAAATCATTAATTAAAATGTTAAAACATGTATGTCTACAAGACACTGCTTTGGGGCATTGGGCTTCTAAAATTAATAAATTATACGGGCGCTTCTTTACAGTCTAGTGGAGGAGACTGAAGGTAAACAGAGTTTTAATGTTAGATATTACATGTGAAGTGGTAGAAGAAGTACTTACTCTAGCCTCTTTCTTCTAGAGCAGCCACATCCTGACCCGAGTTAATGAGCAAAGACATTCTAAAATGAAATCTAACACAGTCTGCCTTTTTTTTTTTTTTCTTTAGCATTAAAGTTTGAGAGATGGGGTTGGAGGGGTAAGTAAGGGTCAAAAGGAGGAGGGCCTTCGATTCTGCATAGGAGGCTGGGATTCTGTCTGCAGCCCAGAGGTCATGATTCCAAATTCCTTTAGGGCCAAATTACCTTTAGGTAATTACAGTGATTAGGGGTAAGGAAGAGGAAGTGGGGCAAAGTTGAGAAATATTAAGTACAGGCCTAAATATACTGAAATTCAGGTTATTTAAAAAGCACTGAATTCAAAATACCTCTGAAGACAAAGTCTTCCCAACATTGGTGATCACCACATAGGCTAAGCCAGGGTAGATGTTGGATGGCAGAAGGGGGGGTTAAAAAAATGTATTGATGACATGATCAGACTTAAATTTCAGATACCCTCGTGGCTTTTAAAGGGGAAAAGTCTAGAGATGAGGAAAATCGCTTGCCCAGCAAGCGAGGGCAAGGTGAGTCAGGCACAGGTAAGAAAGGAAGGAGAAGACCAAAAAGAACCATCAAGGAAATCAACAGTGTACAAAACAGTTCTTAATCCCAAGTGGGTGGTAAGGAACAAGAAGGAGCAAAGCCTGTCTCGCAAGTTTGCTGTTGAATCAACTGACTAGGGTGTTGAGACCACCAGTAAAGGACAAGAAAGGGAAAGTAACTAGAAGAGCTAATGATCAGCTGTCCTACACTCCGGCAGCGGAAAACCCTGTCCACTTGCATTGCCAAGATTTAATTTCTTAGTTGGAGGCACTCTTGGAAACATTGTGAAGAAGAGAAGCTTCACGAGATCTCTGCTGGGGCTGGAATGGAAATGGCCAGGTGGCCCCTGGGCTGTTGCTCTTCCTTTTATGTTGGGACTCGGCTGATGCAGGCTGGCCTGAGTCCGTGTCAGTGCTGGGAATGGCCAAGTGACCACTGCTCTGGAGCAGCTGCAACTTGAAGCCCAAGACACCACAAGTCCCGTGGGAAGCCCAGAAGTGAGCGGCTGCCTTTCTTGTGCTCACAGGACAAGTCACATCAGTCTATAAAGGGGTTTTCATACAAGTGAAATAAGATGTAAACGGGCCACAGGTGAAGCAGTTTCTTGCTGTAAGCCCCGTTACTCTTCAGGCACCCAGAGTTTACATATTGGAATTTGGAACCTTAGCACTTGTCTCAGGGGACTTACAAAAGGGAGAATCTGAATGCCCTATTTTTAAAAGTACTTTGAAATTTGTTCCAGAGGCTGTTTTTGGCAATTAGAATGAAATGTTTTCACATTTAGCTCAAGGTAAGCCACATTCTAGAGAATTTTAAAAAAGTATCGGTTAGTGGCTGGTTAAAAATCTCTGAGAAGACATAGCACTCAATCAGCAGAAAATAGTTTTCAAGAAAAGTCATGATGAGCAAAGCCTTTTATCACACAAATAGTATAACACAAAATTTGAAGTCATTCCAGTTTTTGTCAAATCATATTAATTCATACTTCAAATGTTGAGAGGAAAATGCCTCAATAGAGCAAACATAAACATTGTTAGGATAGATCAGAAATTGAAGACAAAAACATTGGAAAAGAAAAATCTGGTTCTCCAGGTCCTGGCATCCTGACTGACAAGACGCTGTGCTCAGAATCTTTTTTTATTTTTTTAACTTTTTAAAAAATGTTTTATTTATTTCTGAGACACACACACACACACACACACACACACACACACACACACACACACAGCGTGAGCAGGGGAGGGTGAGAGAGAGAGGGAGACACAGAATCTGAAACAGGCTCCAGGCTCTGAGCTAGTTGTCAGCACAGAGCCTGACGAGGAGCTCGAACCCACGAACCGTGAGATCATGACCTCAGCTGAAGCTGGATGCTTAACCGACTGAGCCACCCAGGCACCCCACTCAGAATCTTCTTTATATGCTATGGACACATCTTCAAACCCCACTGGGACAGCTGACACTCTTCCAGTTTCTACTAAACAAAGTACTGCTAACTTATTTCCTTGTCCCACTGAAGGTCTAGAAACTTGATAGATGGTTCTATGGTGTGCTTACTCCCAAATCAAAGTATGATCCATTCAGAAGAGTCAGAGGAACAAAAACAGGTGATTAAAGCTGAGTGGGCTATGCCAAAGACAAAAAAGCAGAGGAGAAGAAGGATTTATCTCCTCAGCAAGTAAAGATCTCAGGGGTGAGTATTAATGACAGAACCCAGGCTTTAGCTCAAACATTAAGAACAACTGGTCCAAAGCTCTGCCTTAATAGGGTTGAAGAACAGACTGCTCACCTACTAGCATTTTCTGAGGGAGGAGAAACGCTTCCATGGAATGAATTAGTCCACACTTAATATAATGAAGACAAGAACCTTGCACTTCAGGCCTTAAATGGCTACCTGAATCCAGTAAAAGGAAGAGGTGTCCAAATTCTCACCACTGATGGTAGAGGAGCACTTTTGGATACTTCAAAAATTAGTTGAACTTACTTAGAAACCAGTTCCTCAGCCCTGCGACTGCATTTGAGGTGTAAACACAGGTGCCCTATAAGCCCTCCTGTTTGGGTTAATTCATAGGTCCCTGGATGAATGTGAGAAACTTGATCAAAATTTAGTATCCCTTATGTTTTCACTAAATGTCACAATTAAAGCAGTCAAATGAGTTGGAGCCATGCATTTTATGAGTCAGATGCGGGGAAATATGTTTAAGATTAGAATGGAGTATACAGTAATGATAGAAAGAGCAAGAAACCCTGCCCATCCTGAGGTAGCTGCGGGAAGCACCATGATAAACAGAGGATAATGCCAACACTTTTGTGTGCAGAAACTGTAGTCACGTTCCTGGAGTCAGCTCTCACGATTTGGGCAGCCATCACTATAAAATGTGGCAGGCCATCTGAGCCTCATCTGCTGCTCCTGGCTACTTTGCAGAGTGTGCATTTGGGAAACAGTCTTCATCAAGGTGGTTTGGCTTTGAGCATAAACGTGGTCACGTAAACGTCTTGGGCCAGATGTTCCGTTAATGTGCATAGTGTCCCTGGGCGTTGGAGATTACAAAACAGACGTGAGAAACACCACAACATACACAAGCTAGGAAACCAAACTATCTAATGTCATAAACAGTGCTACAGATACAGAAATCCGTATAGTACTTGATAATTTACTACCTTCTGATGCCTATTTTATTTTATTTTTGAGAGAGAGAGAGAGAGAGAGAGAGAGAGAGAGAGGAAGAGAGAATCTTTTTTTAAAAGGTTTATTTATTTATTTTGAGAGAGCGAGGAAGGGAGGGGTACAGAGAGAGAGGGAGAGTCCCAAGCTGACTCCTCACTGTCAGAGCAGAGCCCAGTGTGGGGCTGAATCTCATGACCATGAGATCATGACCTGAGCCGAAATCAAGACTCAGTGGCTCAGCTGACCGAGCCACCCAAGTGCCCTGAGACACTCACCTTAGATTTAGCCCTATAATGTGTGAAAACGTACATCTAGATGAAAGCCAAAATGAAAAGCTGAATCAGCTGCAGTTGGAAGGGTTCAGGTACATAAAGAAAATTGAAGAAAAAAATTTAAAAGCTTGCAAAAATATTAAGTCAAGGAAAAACATTTCTGCAGAAAATTGATGATTGTCTAAAACTAAAAACTGACATGGACAGCGGCCTTCCTTTCTGTTTGAAATTGTGATGAATGTATGCATATATTCTGGAAAATGAAAAGTTTATTCAGAAGATCTACCATTTAATAAGGAATTGTAGGATCTGGTCTGAGTTAATTTTGAGATACTCAGGAATTCTGGGGAATCCTGGAAAAGATGGTGCTTGGTTCAGTCTGCACAGCAAAAAGTGTATGCTTGGTTACAGAATTCATCATGTTTTTAAGACATTAATAACTAAGCTTAGGAATCTTAATACTGTGCTAATTGGGTTTATGTAATGTTTCCTATTTGAAAATGTATTAATGTATATGCCAAACCAGAAACTGGGAACTATCATATTATACTTTGTATTTTCACCTTAGTCACCATGATCATGTTGAATTTATTTGATCATTGATTTTATTTCATGTGGAAAAGCTAATTTCTTAAATTTACATTACTTATTTTTTCACTAGCTACATTTTACAATCTAAATGCTATCTTTTATTGTAACATCTAAATGGATAGAGAAAAGGGGAAGTTTCTCTATCAAGGGATTATTATACAGGCACCTGAGAGGCTTAATCAGTTGAGCGTCTGACTTTGGCTCAGGTCATGATCTCGCAGTTCATGAGTCTGAGCCCCGCATCAAGCTCTGTGCTGACAGCTTAGAGCCTGAAGCCTGCTTCAGATTCTGTGTCTCTCTCTTTCTGCCCCTCCAAAATTTGTGCTCTGTCTCTCTCTGTCTCTCAAAAATAAATAAAAACATTTTAAAATAAGGATTATTATTTTCTTATATATTTGAAATATAAGACGACCAGATACAGTTTTCCATTTAAAATTAGCTTATTTGGGGGCACCTGGGTGGCTTAATCAGTTGAATGTCTGACTTTGGCTCAGGTCATGATCTCACGGTTCCTGAGTTCAAGTCTCACATTAGCTCACTTCCGTCAACCTATCAGCCAATCAGCACAGCACCTGCTTCATGTCCTCTGTCCCCATCTCTCTGCCCCTCTCCTCCTTGCATTCTCCCTAAGATAAATATTTTTAAAATTAAATAAAATTAGCTTATTTAACATTGTTTAAAAAACATAGGTGAATTGGTTTCAATCGACTACTTTTTTTTCCCTGAAGCTTTCAAAACAATGCTGTGTGTTAACTTTTCTAAATGTAGCTCCAATTTATAATTCAGTGCTATGAAATCAATTATTTGAACTCACTGAGAAAATATTCTTAATATTATCTTAAAATATTTTTATCATCAATGAAATAAGTTATTGAAATTTTAAACAAATGAGCTTAACTCAATCCATAAACTCATTTATAAGACATGTGACTCCCCATCCCTTAATACTTCATAATACTCCCTTTCTAGATCCCAGAGAAGTTTCTGATAAACTCATTTATCAAGCGATATAAAAGATGATAAAAATCCTTTGAACTGTACTGTAAAAGGAAGAAATAAAAGAATTTCCCATTGTGAGATTTAGGGTCTCCTCCAAATATTAGGAGAATATTGTAGGAAAGCAAGATTTTTTTTGGTAACATTGAAAGCAAACTGCCACAAAAACTTTGTTGGGTGACCCCAGTGATCCCTGTTTTCCCCTGTATTATTTAATCTGGGTAACTGACATTGTCTCAGTCATATATAAAGTGCTAGTAAGCATGTTAGAGTCAAGCCTCTCTCCCTACCAGATGGTCAACAATGAGCCTCACTTATCTAGACATTTCAAGCCTTATGTCAACCTGCTCCCAGCCTGTAGTTCATGAAAATGATCCTATGAAATATCAAAATGTTAACTTTCATAATGACTGTATACCCAGTCTATCCACACGTGGAAATCAGCACCTATCCCTGCCTTCATGTTTGGAAAGAGATATTATGTAACCCTGGATATAATTTAGAATTTTCTTCTTTTGTCTACAGCAGTGAAATGCAATAATCTTAATTGTACAATTCAATGAATTTTGACAAGTGCATTCACCCTGTAATTTATATCACGTCTCTATCAAGGAGTAAAGTATGGGCCATTTCCATAAGCTTGGAAATCCCTCAAATCTCTTTGCAATGGATTCTGCCATCTTCATACCTCATCCCAGGGAGCAGTTTTGACTGTTCTCTTATTTCATACACATGAATCATACACAATTTATTCCCTTCTGCTCAGCTTCTTTATCTCAGGATGATGCCATTATGTGAGATTCCTCTACATTGTGACATACATCTGTAGTTTATTACTTTTTATTTATTTTTTAATTTTTTAATGTTTATTTATTTTTGAGAGAGAGAGAGAGTGCAAGTCAGGGAAGGGCAGAGAGAGAGAGGGCGACACAGAATTCGAAGCAGGCTCCAGGCTCTGAGCTGTCAGCACATAGCCTGATGTGGGGCTCAAACTCATGAACCCTGAGATTGTGATCTGAGCTGAAGTCAAATGCATAACCGACTGAATCACCGAGACGCCCCAGTTACTTTATAAGGTTAAATAGGATTCAATCATAAGGAGAGATGATAATTTGTTTATTCATCAATTGCTGAACATTTATATTGTTTCCTTTTTTTGGCTCTTAAGAGTAAGATGCAATGAATGTTCTCATCCAAGTATTTTTGTGAACATGTGTTTTCGTTTCTCTTGGGTAAATACTTAGTAGTGAAAATTATGGATCGTAGGTTAAAATTCAGGCCTTTTTAAATGGAGCAAAACACCTGACCCACAGGTTTGTCTGTTATTGATCAGATGTCCACTGTTCATTCTCAACAAGAAGACCCAAATAAACCCTTCTGGATCTTGAGATTGGTCACTGAGCACAATGAAGCAGATGGTTTTGAAGTGAAAAAAGATACTGAACGAGCAGATGAAATCCGAGCTATGAAGCAAGCCTGGGAAATGACTGAGCCTGGAAGGGCCATCAAGGTCACTTGAGTTTGAAAAGTTGTGCCTTACTTTTCTGTTCCCAGGCTTTGGTCTGAAGGAAGAGCCATGGTGGTGAAACCACACAGCCTTTCCTTTGGGAGTGATATCTGGAATTTTGTTAGACACTGACTAACTAAATGTTAAGACCACATCTGAACACAGTGTGAAATGTTACGCAGATGACTGGTACCAGATAAGTCGCAAAAGCAAAGCACATAATGGTGCCACTTATTGGCCCAAACCACGGGTCCCCTCATCCTTCCACGAGTGTGGGCTGTATCCATGTCTGTCCTTCATACTCCAAGTACGAAAGCATGAAAGTATTTAATATGTCCTTTCATGTACTTTGAACAGCCTTGACTAGATAAACAGCATGTGTGATATACACACTTCATGGTTTCCCCCCACCGTACTGTATGTAAGAATCATTGCTCTAGTGAACCATTTATTACTTTATGTGTTTCATGTCCCAACTCAGGGTCACTAAGCCAGATTAAAAAAGGTTTCAGGAACAATTGGATCTAAGACTGCGTGACTAGTGTATTCGCTTTAGGACCGCGGCTTCATTAGTTCTCAAAAATAATGGTCAAAATTATAGACAGCTCAGAATTTGACTGTATTTGATAATAAGAACTACGCTAGTCCCAACTGCTGAATTTATTCACATTTTCCTGTTTATTTCGTGGACTGTTAATATATTGCCGCCTATACTGTTTGTTGAAAGTGTTTGTTCTTTAGGCTTCCCAGGCTCGCCTGCATTACCTCAGCCAGTTCATTAAGAAAATTCCGGAAGCTGAGAGTGTGCCTGTGTCTGAAAGCCAAACTAAAGCACCGGAGGAAGGTCAGTAAATGCTGCTCTGCTACCTCAGAGCGCAAGGCTGTTCCTTGCACCTCTTAAAAGACAATCAGAGCATCACGCTTGGTAAAAAGAGAACTGGAGAATCTGTTTTCCTATAGGATTGTAAAAAAGTCATGTACAATACTGTAGGAAAACAGATTCTGGAAGGTTTTCTCTTTACCTAGCAGATGTTTACTTTTCCTCTAGGTTTTCTTCACTTCAGAAAAAATGAATCCGGGGGCGCCTGGGTGGCTCAGTCGGTTAAGTATCCCACGCTTGACTTCTGCTCAGGTCATGATCCCAGGGTAGTAGGACTGAGCCCTGTGTCAGGCTCTGACTGAGCGTGGAGGCTGCTAGGGATTCTCTCTTTCACTACCTCTGCCTCTCCTCAGCTCACATGTGCTCTTTTCCTCCCTCCCTCTCTCTCTCAAACAAACAAACAAACATACGCACAAAGGAAAGATGAAACTGTTATACCCAAATCGCAGTATCCTCAATGACCAGAGACCACCGGGGAGACCGAGTCACGCATGCAAAGGCAAAGGGCTTTATTACAGGCTCGAGCTCGGGCTCCCAGACCTTACCAGCACAGTGGATCCGTGCCGAGAGCCTCGAACAAAGGCAGAATAAGGTTTTTATGGGGTTTGTGACGGGGGAGTTACAGAAGTTGTGGCATGGGAACAGTGATCCTATCATAATTATACAACATTATTGACAGTGGGTTTAATCATACATGTTATCCAGAGTATCTGTTACTTTTGGCAGGATCCAATTACAACACTCAGGGTACCCTTAAATTTAACCAACCATAGAGCGAGCCTAGAGTCTTGTTCGGTGACTAATGGGTTAACTTTTACATTAGGCAGCTGAGATTTATCTATAGTTGCTGGTCTTTCTTGATTGGGCGTTGCCAAGGTAGTGTGGTGGAGTGAAGTGGTGGGCAGTTTCTTCGGCCTTGGGCAATGTGTAGCTGCCTGATAGTTTCAGGGAAACTGAAACTTAGGCCTTCTAGTTTAGAGGGGAAACTTAAAGCCTATTATGGGAGTCAGTCTGGTTTAGACTTGTGTCCTTACAAAACCAGAAATAAGAATGCAATATAGTTCAAAGGTAGTGGTATGTAAACTTTAAGGCAGGACTGCTACTCTTAATCTGGTTCCTTTCTAGGAATAATAGCTATAAATAATAGCAATAATATCAAACTGTTTTACTGAGTGATTGCCATGGGCCTGAAACTGAAAATACTAATTACTTCACTTAACACTCACATTAATCCACTGATCCATAATATTATTTTCAACTTACTAATAAGAACACAGGCCAAGAGTAATTTGCTCTGTAATTTGTTAAGTTCACAAGATACCAGAGACAGAGTTAGCTTGCAAACAGGTCCTCATGACCCCGAGTGGCTTCTCACAAAACTGCCTGGGACAGCCAGAGAGGCTGAAGGCATTCACATCCCAATTCATGCTTTTCCATGGTCACATCTTCAGGAGTATTATTCAATAATAATTGTTATAAAGACAACAATGCCCTTTACCTTTTCATATAAGGAGTATAAATAACAAATATCATCCTGATTTTGTTTTCTTGGGATGGGCACTTTTCACCTCACTTTTTGTTTATCTCATTTTAACCTGTAGCAACTATGAGGTAGACACTGCTATTCCCACTTTGTAGATGCTCAGAATCGCCTTACTCCTCCTAAGACTCACATCTAGAATGTGGCGGAGTTGGGGTTTGAAATATTTCCAAGTGCTAGAGTACTCCGTTTTCTAAGTCTTAAAGCCTAATGTCGTATTAAGAATACAAAGGTGAATAGGTTTTATTATGATTCTATGATTTTGTTATTTTAAATTGTATTGTTTAATTAGATTTCATTATTTTTTCAACGTTGTATTAAGTTATATGTAAAAGAAAAATGTTGCACTGGACACTTGTTAAAAACCACAGGGAGACCATTTAAGACGATTACAATAGGAGTCAAGACTGTTGCCTCAGGAGGCAGAGAGATTGAATTTAGCTTTAAATACTACAGGGACAAGTGGGGATTCATAGCAAATAGGCAGGTAGAGCGTGGAGATTTACCCAGAAAAACTTGGTTAGGTATGAAGGGTGGAAGAAGAGAGGATCTGGACTGGATGTCAAGGCAGGGGGTTGGGGTGGGTGGGTGAGGGTGTGATTTTTGATAAACCAGTCTAGCAGGATTCTTTGATAAAACTAGGAGTCCAGCCAAGGACAAGGCCTAGTAAAGAACAAGACTCCGAGGAGCCTGAACATGTCTTCAACATACATGCAGGAAAGGCACAAATACTGATTATATAGCTTGATACACTTTTATATATGTGTACACTCGGGAACCACCATTCAGATCAAGATATAAAGCTCATAACTGTATCCCAGAGTCTTCCTCCTTGCCTTCCCTCAGCCATTTCCTCCCTCAAGGTAGCTTCTCATCTGACCTCTGTTACCATGTGTTGATTTTGTCTGTTCTTGAGCTTCCTATATTTGGACTCATACAGGATACACTTTATACTCCTCACTATGAAGCTGTTCTCCTGTCAAGATTCGTAAGTTGTGTTTTATAAGAAATTTGTCTATTTCATCTAAGTTAAACTTCCTGGAAAATCTCTTTAATCTCTTTTTTCTTGATCAGTTTTGCTCTAGGGGTGTTTCAATGTTAATATTGTTTTTTTTTTGTTTTTTTTTTTTAAATTTTTTTTTTTAATGTTTTATTTTTTTTCTAGGAGAGAGAGAGACAGCGTGAGCAGGGGAGGGTCAGAGAGAGAGGGAGTCACAGACTGAAACAGGCTCCAGGCTCTGAGCTGGCAGTCAGCACAGAGCCCGACGCGGGGCTCGAACCCACGAACCGCGAGATCATGACCCAAGCGAAAGTCGGACGCTTAACCGACTAAGCCACCCAGGCGCCCCTTTAATATTGTTTTTAAAAGTAGTTATTTCAACATTTCTTCCTGTTTTTGAGCACTACCTTATCATCACCTTTTATTCAAAGTGGAATATAATGTCAATTAAATTATTTGCAATTAAATAGAGGGGAAATGTCTGCGTAATGTGGAATTGTGATAGGTTTTGCATAGTGTTTCCTAGGCATACGGATCTAGAACAGTGAGAGTAGAATTACAGTGTGAAGGAAAAACTTTCCTACTTCACAAGCAATAGTTCTTCTTGGCTCTATTTTAAGAAAACTTTAGACAAGTACCTGTACACAGGGCTCCCCTCCCCAGAGGTGAGAATCCCATTCACAGGCATTTTTCACACAAGGCAGATTGTATTTCCTCCAGAGCCCAGTGGCTCAGAGATCCCATTTCCATTTGTAAGATCTCACCTCCAAAAAGCCTCAATTTTTATGTAATGTTTTCATATCCTGAAACAGCTACCAGACATACCCTTGCAAGGGCCATCACAAAGTTTTCTGAGGGACCAGTGATTGTTTTGGCTAGTGCTCTCCTTAGAGGTGACAAGTCTTTCAAGTCTGCTCCAAATTTGTGCTCCCACTCAGCTGGTTACTTGTTGCATATGATTTTGTAGAATGCAAGTTTTGTTTTCCAGTAATGCATGTGTCGTGTTGTAGGTGAAACATCTGCAAGTGCCATAAAAGAGCCAGATACAAAGGGTTCCGTGAGTTCAGAGAGCAAAGATCTCCTGCCGTTGGGGAATATACTGTGGAGGAAGTGGCAGATGACCAAGAGCTTGAGGGACTTGTCAAAATCGGTGATCGGCGAAAGGGGAGGGACGTCTTCAGCAGGGAAGGAGGAACAGACGATGCGGAAGGAAAATATCAGTAAGTATTATTCTCATTTATGAGACAAAGACACACTTGGAAATAAAAATTCTGGAAGAGGCACAAACATACGTGATGTCTAGGGCGGGAACATAGAAAAATACGTATCTTGGATGTATAGGTCTTCATTATGCTTGTCAGAGCTGATAGTCTGCTCAAGGGCCTCATTACTAACTAGTTATCTTAGAGATAGAAGTGGGCCAAAAAAAGGAGCAGGTAAACTTTTGTATATTTTTCCGTCTACAAATACTAAAAATAAAATTGCAGTGGCCATATATGCCATTGTCACTAAACGCAGATCTCTTTTGTTGATCTATGATGTGCTACATGGTAGATTTTCTTTATACCTTTTATAACAGATTTTAAATATCTGGGTTCTGAAATTTTGGAAGGGAGGAATTTTCAAAGGTGTACAAGTTACACTAATTTGGTTCATTTCTTTTTTTTTTAACACTTCTTTTAAATGTTTTATTTATTTCTAGTAGAGAGAGAGAGAGACAGCGTGAGCAGGGGAGGGCCAGAGAGAGAGGGAGTCACAGACTGAAACAGGCTCCAGGCTCTGAGCTGGCAGTCAGCACAGAGCCGACGCGGGGCTCGAACCCACGAACCGCGAGATCATGACCTAAGCGAAAGTCGGACGCTTAACCGACTAAGCCACCCAGGCGCCCCTAATTTGGTTCATTTCTATATAATGGGGATTCATATTCAGTCATTAAAATGAGCATAAATCCAGGGCACGTGGGTGGGTTAGTCAGTTAAACGTCTGACTCTTGATTTCAGTCCAGGTCATGATCTCAGTTTTTCGGAGTTCCAGCCCTGCACAGGGCTCTGTACTGACAGTGAGGAGCCTGCTTAGGATTCTCTCTCCTCCTCTCTTTGTCCCTCTCTTGTTGACACACACACTCTCTCTCTCTCTCTCTCTCAAAATAAATAAAGCAACTTTAAAGAAAATAAAAATAAAAGGAATGTAAATCCTTGATTGAAGGTTTTACAGAGAAATGTCTTTCCATGCTGGCCTCCATGAGAAAGGATTTCCCCT
This sequence comes from Proteles cristata cristata, assembly GCA_017311185.1. NCBI lineage: Eukaryota > Metazoa > Chordata > Mammalia > Carnivora > Hyaenidae > Proteles > Proteles cristata. The sequence continues at coordinate 492,526 of JAESUZ010002323.1, forward strand.
AAGCAACTCCTGGACTTTCTGCTGCTAAGGCACTAAGTGTCCTATGTGGTTGAATCAGTAAATTGGGCTGCTCTTAGGGGATCCTGAGTCCCCTCTGCTGGTCTCTGAGTTGGAAGTACTACCTATGACTGAGGGGGCTGCAAGGGTCAACTGGCTCTAAAATTCTGTGACCCTGGCTGGTTTGCCTTCCGCCAATTACACCTGTATCAGTAGTACAATTTTACTCGTAATTTCTCTAATTCAGAACCCAGGCAGGAGAGAAAGATATTTTGGAAGGATGCATCTTCAGAAACACCAACAATGGTTCTCTTCTCAAAATGGCTAAACCATTCTAAGAAGTTTAAAATTAAAAACTGTTTAACGTTAAAACATGTCCTGGAAGGATTTCCACGGGGAAGAAGAAAATTCCAAAATTCAAAGGGCGTTTTACTATAGTTACAAGAGATTTGACTTTTGAGCCAATATTTCGAAAGTAAGCACTTGTTTAATAAAAACAATAACGTACATGATGTAACACTAAAGCTTATTAGAATGGTATTTATCGTTCTATATTAATATTTAATTTGTAGAATGATTTTGCATATATCATCTCACTATAGCCTCTATGAACTAGACAAACTATATGCTGCTATCTCGGCTTCAAAATTGATGTGGTTGATAAATGCCTCACTCCAGGGAAGGAAGCTGAAACAGTTTAGTGAATCAGGACTAAAACCCTAGTTCTTGCGATTTTACAATGTGGTCTCTCACAGAAGGCAAATTTTCCCCAACAGGTGGTTAGAGACCTGTGAAATGAAAATATAATTAAAATCTGAGGTCAAACTGTTTATTTATAGGCTAATAAGTTAATTTTTTAAGTTGTAAAAATTGAATGTAATCATGATTCTTCACACCAGCCTCAGGTACCATGTCCCACAGTCATGGTGCAGATTTTATCTATTAATTTGTTTAAAGAAAGATCAGAGGAGAGGCAGAGAGAGAAGAAGAGAGAGAATTCCAAGCAGGCTCTGCACTGCCAGCACAGACCTGATGCGGGGCTGGAATCCATGAACTGCAAGATTATTACGTGAGCTAAAATCAAGAGTCAACAGTTAACTGACTGAGCCACCCAGGCACCCGCTTTCATTTTTCTCTCAGAGCCCCAGACCCATGTCATGAGAGGCTGCTTCAGGGCCAGCTATCCTGCTCCTCAGTCTTCACACTTTTGGCCAGCAGAGTCTTCACACCTTTGTACTAAAGATCACACCTCATGAAAGAGTGTACTTTGGGCAGAAAGGAGGGGGCAGGAAACAGAGAGGAAAGGTCATTGTGAGCAGGAGTGGAGGACTGAGGTCAAAGCAGCCTGTCCTCAAGTAGAATTTCTCCAAAACCTTCTTAAATGCATTTTATTTTAATTCCTATTAAATATAAATAATATAACGTGTGTAATATAATAATATGAAAAAATGTAATAAAATATAAATTTAATCACAGTATCAAGACTAGTTGACCCCCTCTTCCTCTGAGAAGAGGTGTGCTTCTGTGTCTCTAGCACCTCCCGCAGCACTCACACTACCATGTACCCCAGGCACTGGGGTTCTAGAAGGAATCCTGTTTGTGAACCATGGCTTTGGTTGTCCAGCTGTTCTCTGGAACTGCATCTGTTGTTCCTGACTCTGCTGCTGGTGTGTCCAGCATATTGACCCTCACTCCTGGGGAAGCATCACCCATAAGGGATTAAAGATCCCAATAGAGCTTTGGGTGATCTGACCTCTACACACCTATAGATACTTGTAATTCCCAAAAAACTACCTTATTCTTGTAGCTTTCTATTTTCATACGATAGGCAACTTAGAATAATTTCCTTCATGGAAATGAAGTCATTACGGACTTTGCTCTGGTGTATTTTTCTTCAATACCAAAGCCATCATCAAGGTCAAGAGTATAAACATTGCTTTCAAATTCCCTTTGATCTCTGGGAGCCTCTAGAAAATTCCTCTTCCCAAGGTTGCAGATGATCTCAGTGTTTATTCCCACATCTTTTGCCCAGGCATCACAATCACTGCATATTAAACAGTGATTCTCAGACTACCTATGATGAAGTAAGTTTTCTCCCCTAGTCTGTTGGAAGTTGAAACTTTTGAAAAATGTGATAAAATGGCCCAGTGATAACCAATTGCTATAAAGATATTTCTAAATATAAATTCTCACTTTCAGAATTTATACCATAGAGGGTCACTTTGCAGACACAGGATGGTAAACACACACACACACACCCTTTGGGCTGTCCTATTCTAGAGGTACAAGACTGTCATAGTGCACTCACACCGTATACTGACACAACAGAGTTTTGTAGAAGAATATGAAGGTTAATCTTTTCTGCCCCCTCCCAAACCCTCTTCTGTTTAAATGTATGTTATTTGGCAGGATGTAAGAAAACACAAACATCTAATTATCAGAAAGTATCTTCTTTCCAGTCAAAGTCAGCAGAGTTGGTGTCTTATAGAAACAACTCATGTTTGAAATGCCAAAAATATACCCAGCATAAGTAGGTATGTTCATAAGGAAAGCAAATGAACTTTGGAAATCTACGATCCCATAGTAAAGGCAATGAAAAAAGAAAATCTACTGGCCACTGCTTTATTTATTTTTTAATGTTCATTCATTTTTTGAGAAAGAGAGACACAGAGCACAAGCAGGGGAGGGGCAGAGAGACAGAGACACAATCCAAAGCGAGTTCCAGGCTCTGAGCTGTCAGCACAGAAGCCAATGCAGGCCTTGAACCCATGAACCATGAGCTCGTGACCTGAGCCAAAGTTGGACACTTAACCAACTGACTGAGCCACCGAAGCACCCCTCACCACTGGTTTCTAAAAAATATATTGTACCATGCTAATTCTTCAGGATTGTTTTATTTAGTATTAAAAAATAAAAAATATGATTGATTTCATGTTTTAATAATGGAGTAGAGTTGGGATATTCTGTTTTCTAACATGGACCATGTCTTTACATTTTTGAAAAAATGAAAATTAAGTTGGATATTATTTTTAAGTGTTTTTATTTTTATTATTTTTCTCAATGTTTATTTATTTTTGAGAGACAGAGCATGAGAATGGCAGAGAGAGAAGGAGACACAGAACCCGAAACAGGCTCCAGGCTCTGAGCTGTTGACACAGAGCCTGACGCAAGGGTCGAACCCAGGAACCGTGGGTTCATGACTCGAGCCAAAGTTGGCCTCTTAACCAACTGAGCCACCCAGACGCCCCTTTAAGTGTTTTTAAAGGTTTACGTTAGATTATATTTCAGAATGAGTGATCACTTTTTAAAAGTTGTTATGCATGACGCACTTTACAGAATTGTTGAAGGCTATTGCAACCACATGTAAAAAGCAAGATTAAATAGTCAGTGGGCATGAAATCTTTTGCATGGCAAAGTGAAGATTTGACATATTCTCTCCCAAAAAGCAATAATAAGCTGAAAAAACATTAATTAAAAAACATTTTATGGGCACCTGAGGGACTCAGTCGGCTAAGCATCCAACTTTAGCCTATGTCAAGATCTTGCTGGTCCTGATTTTGAGCTCTGTGTTGGGCTCTGCGCTGACAGCTCAGAGACTGGAGCCTGTTTCAGAGTCTGTGTCTCCCTCTCTCTTTGCCCCTCTCTCGTTCTCTCTCTCTCTCTCAAAAATAAATAAACATTTAAAAAATTAAAAATAAAGATTTTAAACCTCTGAAAGTGTACAACTAAATAAAAAATACAAGACACAAGATTAATATACAAAAACTATTTTTATTTCTACATATTATCGATGAGCAATCACAAAAGATTTCATTCACAGTAATGTCAGTAACAAATGTATGGAAATAAATTTAACAAAAGTACCAGACTTGTCTGCTGAAAACTACAAAACATCACTAAAGGAAATTTATAAAAATATAAAGAGGGAGGGAGTGCTTTGGACTAGAAGACTCAATATAGTAAGATGGCAATTCTCCCCAAATTGATCTATAAATTCAGTATAGTCTCTATCAGAATTCTAGTAGACATTTTATAGAATTTAACAACCTGATCTCAAAACCTATTTGGAAATGCAAAAGACCCAGGATGACCAAAATAATTTTGATAAAGAACCAAGGGGGAGGATTTTTACTTCATTATTTCAGAATTTCTTATTAAACTAACAATAAAAAGTTAGGTGTAATTTTACCATTCCTAATTACATGGGAATGTCCAGGAAAGGCAAATAGAGACAATGTCCATGGATGTCTGCCCAGGGCTTGAGCTGAGAATGGAGAGGGGCTGTAAAAGGCACTCGAGATCTATGTGGAGAATGGAAATGTTTTGAGACTGGGTTTTGGGGCAGGTCATGCAATTCCATAAACTTACTGAAATGTATTGAATTACACTTTCAAAATGGGAGAATTTTATGGCATGTAAATACACTCCAGAAATTTTTTAAAAGGAGATTAATGTCTTAGAAAGGCTGAATGGTTAATATCTTAGACTCTAAAATATTTTATACTCTCTTGTTTAAGTCTGTTCTCGTGGGTACATATGGGTCTCTGGGGCAGAGATCCCCTGCTAAGTTGATTTTTACCTGGTGTATGTTATCCACTCCACTGGATCTGCAAGTTTCTTGAAGTATACTACTGTGTCTTAAATAGTTTTACATTCTACTCCCATAATACTTATGAGGCCTTTCATGCCTAGACTAAATGTTTTGAATATTGCATCACTTAATTTGTTTATAATGAAATAAAGTAGGACTTTTACTTATTGTCTCTACCATCACTTAACTACAGCCATGATAACATTCCGTTACTCTGCTTATAGAGTCCAATTGATGGTGTTTTTAAAAAAATGTTTATATATTTTTAAGAGAGAGACAGAGAAAGACAGAGCAAGAGCAGGGGAGGGGCAGAGAGAGAGAGGGAGACACAGAATCTGAAGCAGGCTCCAGTCTCTGAGCTGTCAGCACAGAGCCTGACCCAGGGCTTGAACTCACAAACCATGAGATCAGACCTGAGCCTAAGTCGCTCACTGGACCAACTGAGCCATGCAAGTGTCCCAATGGTGATTGTTTTCCTTTACCCAAAGATATTATTTTTAACTAAGATGAGTTGTTAGTAGTCTATTAGTGTCTATTCTCTTTTGAAAGTTTAGGACTTATTTTTTCAACAGGACCTCGTTCACGATCCCCAACAATTTTGGAAATGTCTCCACGACTTATTCGAAAAGCGCTAGAATGTGTAGACTTAACTCAATACATACGGTAAGTTTTAATAGACATGATTAATGCAAACATCTGTGTTTGTGGAATTTTCAATACAGGGATAACCAGTTACTGAATAAGTGAAAATTTCAAATTAAGCACTTAATATGTTTTCAGTGTATTCAAATTTTCTAGACGTACATGATTCTACATCTTCAATTTAATAAATGCTTTATTAAGTCAATCATAAAAGCATTTCAGTATTTTCTGTAAAGTTGTAATTTGCAAGCTGATTAAGGTGAGTTGAGCTACAAAAAGAAAATCCCACTAGGCCTGTTGGTATTATTTAAGTAGGTTTAATTTAATATAATTAATTTTTTAGTAGGTTCCATTTTATTAAGAACAAGACAATAGGATTAATAAAGAGATAGTTATTCAAGCATATTTATAAGTATGAAATAATTTCAACACTATTTAGCTCCATAAATGAAAAAGAAAACCTCCAAAATAACCTCTCATAGATTCCAACACAAATTCCACGAACACCTCATCAGATGGAGCATCTAACTTTATTTTTCTAGAATTGTTTCCTAAAATATTAGTGAATCAGTAAGTGGAGAATAGCCAATCAAAAAATAGTAGTTCATTCTTTCTATTGCTAATATTCGATTGGATTCAGGCTAACACAATGTCAAGATGAATTTAAATTATTTGAATTCTAAAGTTCATTCCAGTGTCCCCAAATGATTTATGCATCTCTTTTGATGTCTTTATAGAAAAACAACAAACACTGATCCTGTGCTACAAACAGAGGAACTGAACCAGCAGCAGGCAATGCAAAAAGCAGAAGAGGTTCACCAGTTCCGACAGTACAGGACCAGAGTTCTCAGCATTCGAGACATTAACCAAGAGGAACTTCTTAAAATAAAGGATAAAATCCTGGAGATGTATGGGGAAATGCGGGTGAGTCTCAACATACACCTATGGGTCAGAGTTGATACATTCTCATAGAATGTTAAAAAGATATTGTAGAATCAGATAGGACCTGGAAAGAAGGGAATTTTGAAAGTAGTTCTCAGCTCTTTCGGAAAGATGGAGAATTGGTGAAACACATTTGATTTCACTTGCTTCCTTAAACCCTCCAAAATGCAATATTGGGAATCTAACCACAAAATGGGAAAAGGAGAAAGAAGAGAACAACAAAGTGGTTGGAAGAGAGCGGGATGAAGATCTTATTATTAGACTTGAGGCACCCAAATTGTAAGGTGGCAGTAGGAAAGCTCTTAAATAAGCAACCCAATTTGCTCCACAGAATCCCTAAAAGACTCAGCAATTGGTGGCATCAGCCACATGAATGAATGGAGGTCAAGTGGGAGCAAGACAAGACTATGGGTTTGCTTGGCTTGAAGCTATTTAAGAAGTAGTTCATATTACAGATCACCACCTCAACTTTTTGTAGCCAGGCGGTTGTCTCTCTACCCCAGCAGAAGACCTTTAGACAAAGTCCAAAAAAAAAAGGGGGTGGGATGGAGAGGGGGGGATTAGTGTCATGAAGAAGATCAAGTTTAATTAAAAATGAAAGTATCATACCAGTAATGGGGAGATTCAATAAATGTACATGGATGACTTCCACTATAGAGGATAAAGACTTTCTTCCCCCTCCCTCTTTCCTACAACACACACACACGTTCCCAAAGATGCTGATGGCTACCAGACTTTCTAAACGTTTCAGCCACCGTGGCATTAGGTTCTCTATGTTGTTTCTAGGATTGGCTGACCTAAGGAATATGCTTCTTTGACACCTTCTCCTGTTTGTCCAATAGGCACCTTAAACCAAACCTCTCCAAATCCATCATTCTATCATTCTTGCCTTCTCTCTCATGTCATCTGGAACATTTCCTGCACGGATATTCCCCACCTAGGAAGGGTGGTTGTACTCTTTCTGTTGCTCAGAGTACAGACTTTGGAGACATCCTTGACTTCTCTCACCTCCCTCGTCTAATCCATTATCAACATTTGCCAACATTACCTTGAAAATATATCTCTAATTCAATCACATTCCATTCTCTCTACCCCTACCACCATCTAAACTGTCAGAGTTTTCTATTCAGAGTATTGCCCCAGGCTCCTGACTGATCTCATGGCTTCCATCTTGTCCTTCTACAATGGAATCTCTGTTAAAAGCCAAAATGACTCTAACCATGAGGCTAAACTATCTTATCCTGTGGTAACAGCACCAGTGTCTCAGTGGTTTAAGACAGGGGTTGGTAGGGGCACCTGAATGGTCAGTTGGTTAAGCGTGACTTCAGCTCAGGTCATGATCTCACCATTCATGGGTTCAAGCCCCATGTCGGGCTCTGTGCGGCAGCTCGGAGCCTGGAGCTTGCTTCTGATTCTGTGTCTCCCTCATTTTCTGACCCTCCCTTGCTCACCCCCCCCAAAAAATAAAAATAAAACATTAAAAAAAAAAAAAAAAGACAGGGGTTGGTAAAGTTGTTTTCTATAAAGGGCCAGGTAGTAAGTATTTTTGCCTTGACAGGCCGTATGTTGTATCTACTCAACTCTGCCGTTGTTACCACAAATTCAGTCAAAGATAATGCCTGCATTTGTTTCAATAAATTCTATTTAGCAAAATGGCAATGAGCCAGATTTTTCCATAGGCCTTCCTTTAGCAACTGCTGAATAAAAACAATAAAAGAGTATTTCTCCTTCCAGCTACATGTCCAGTGAAGTTGGGCAGAGGATCCTTTTCACAGTTACATTTCATTGTCACATTTTCTTGGCCCAAGTTTGTCACACAGTCACATACAACTTAAGTGAAGGAATTAAACTTGCTGACGCTTTGATTTCAAATTTCTAGCATCAGTAACCCTGAGACAATAAATTTTCCATTCCTTAAGCCACCTAATTTGTGGCACTCTGTTACAAAAGCCCTAGCATGCTGACAGAGAGTGCAATGTTACCCTGAGCTTGGAGAAGAACTGCAAACACGTTATGAATTGCAGCAGTGATGATCATAGTGCTGATTTAAAATGGAGAGTGGGATTATCTCACTCCTGTAATGGTTCATTTTCCACTAAGAAAAAAAGTCTTAACTATGTTGTCTAGTGCTGTCTATAGTCTAGTGCCCACTTTCCTCTCTGATCTTTTTCTCTATGATTCTATCTTCTTTGCTTCTTTTGTTTTTTTCCAAACTGACTTCACTTTTCCACTAATAGCCAGACATGTTTCCCACCTCTGAGCCTTCTACTTCTTGCTCCTACTTCTTCCTGGAATATTCATCTCCTAGACAGCCAAATGGTTTACCTCTTCACTTTCTGAGATCTTCCATCTATGTTATTTTATTGGAGAGATCTTCTCTAAGCTACCGTTTTTTAATTAGCACCCTTCAAAATTTGTATACCTATATCTGGCCTCATTATTTTCCATAAAGCATTTCCTATGGTTTAGCATAGGAAGGTATTTATTTTATACATATTATTTATAAATGTGGTAAATATTTATTTATCATATATATGTGTGTATACACACATACATATGTATCATATATGTATATATGTATATGTATGTACATATGTAATATGTGTGTGTGTATATATATATATATATATATATATATATATATATATAGTGCACATATTTTAAATCTATCTTGTGTAGAGTTTAGATTGTATGCGAACAGAAACTTTGTTTGATTCACTGGTGGATACCCCAAACCTGGAAGAGGTGTCTGTTTCACAAAAGTTTGTTTCAAAAATGAATATGTGAATCAATAAATGAATGTTAAAATTATATGCATTCAATTCATCATATAGAAAACAGTTTAAAATATTATAAGACAAAAGGGAAGCCCATAAGGGAAGAAATATTAACTGGGAAGGTTTTTAATTCAGATCTCAATTCTTTAAGTGTGAGGTAGAAAAATCCTACTTTTGACTGAAGCTATCTTAATAGGAACATTGTCAGCACTACATTTCTTATCAGATGGGAGAAAAACATACCAGTCCTCAAGAGATTACTGACACATATTACACGTACTTTACACTAAATCCTTTACATGACTTCTTCTCTCTTCTTAATATGGCGCTACTATCATCTTGTACCATAGGCTTAGTAAAGCCAATTTTATTGTGGTAGATATAGTACTTTGCTTTCACCAAAAGTTTGGAGAAGAGCCTGATTCTGACATTTACCCCTTCCTGATTTATGCAAGTTGCAAAACCATGCAAAATTTCTTGAATTCAGCAATGAAGACAAAACAGTTACTCTAGAAGCTGGGTAGCATTATTTCATTCATCCTTATGAATGAATTATATCATTTTTAATTACATCATTTTTGAAACAGGAAACAATCAACAGTTGAACCATAATTGTGCCCATACTATGAGAAACACAAGTGAAATGAGAAAGCCAAAACCTCTTCCTAAACCTATATTGGCCCTTCGTTATCACGGCTTTATTTATGAACATATTTAGAGAAGCCATTTCTAGAATGTTGCCATTAATGTTGCCTAATGTTGTCATTGGGTCATTAAGTCAATTCTTGGTTATGTCTTTGAAACCTACCCCTTTTTTTGAAAATATAAACTATATTTAGTTAGAGTTAAACTATAGAAACTATCCTAACCTGTTTTAACTTTCTGACACTTCCCATTTCCACAATTTATTCATTCAAGAAACATTTCTGGGCATTTTGTATCAGGGACTGTCCTAAGCATGAACAAAAAAGATAAACCCGGCCATTTGTGGAGCTCACAAGCTAGTGGGGAAATAAGTACTAAAATACAAACAAAATATGTAAACACACTGTATGTTAGGATAGAAAGGAAAAGTGTTGAGAAGAAAAGAAAAGTGGAACAGGATCAGAACACAGTGGTTCAGAGGAGATACTAGCCGGAGTAAAGGCCCCGGGGGGAGCACACACTTGGTGTGCTAGAGGCAGGACAGCAAGGAAGTCTGTGGCATTGGAGCAAAGTGAACCAGGGTAGATGAGTGGGAGAGGAGGTCAGAGAAGAAATGGGGGGAATTGGACAGAGAAGGGCTTTCTAAGGACTGTAAGGATATTGGCTTTTATTCAAAAGGATATATGGAGCCATGACAGGTTCTAAAGAGCAGAGAGGTAACATGATCTGACTTTTATTTTTATTTTTTAATGTTTATTTTTCGGAAAGAGACAGAGTGTGTGCATGTGCACGAACATAAGCGGGGAGGGGCAGAGACATAGGGAGACATAGAACTCGAAGCAGGCTCTGTCAGCACAAAGCCCGACATGGGGCTCGAACTCATGAACTGTGAGATGATGACCTGGGCAGAAGTTGGACACTTAACCAACTGAGCCACCCGAGCACCCCAGTCTTCTGTTTTAAAGTGATTACTCTGGATATTGTGTGGAAAACAAAAAGTATGGAATGGCGCACATGTAATAGAGGATAAATCTGTGAGGAGGCTGCTGCATTGGACACTTAACAGTGGTTCACACCAAGTCAGAGAGTGGAGGTGGTGAAAAGAAATTAAATATTGTACATATTTTGAAAGTAGACTCAGGGTTTTCCGATGGATTGTTAGTGTACTGTAAGAGAAAGTAAAGAGTCAGGAAATACTCTAAGGTTTTTGCTTAAACAACTGATAGGATTGAGGGGCCATCAATCTGATGACTTGAGAGGAAAGAAATATTTTAACTTGGGACATTTTTTGATATATGTATTGTATCAAAAAAATCATTCTTGGGGCATCTGTGTGGCTCAGCTGGTTAAGCATCTGACTCTTGGTTTCACTCAGGTCATGATGTCACGGTTCATGAGTTCGAGCATCACATTGAGCTCTACATTGACAGTGCAGGGCCTGCTTGGGATTCTCTCTCTCCCGCCCCTCCCCTGCTCATGCATTCTCTTTCAAAATAAATAAACTTAATAAAAACATTCTTACATATCTATTATAGTCACATGGAGATGTTGAATAGAAGTTACATATATGGTTCTAGAATTTGGGAGAGAGATCTGGGCTGGAGATTTAAAAATTTGGGGACTCATAAGTATAGAAATGAATTTAAAGCCATGTGGTTAGATAAAATCACCAAGGAAAGAGGCCTAAGATCTAAGATGTGGCCATCCCCTCATTTAGAGATGAAGGAATAGAGAGGGGGAGAGAGAGAGAGAGAGAAGAAAGGGAAAAGGAGAAATCAGCAAAAGCAACTGATAAGGAATAGCTAGTGAAGTAGAAGAAAAGTAAATGGGGTGCAATGTCCAGAAAACCAAGTGAATCAGTTTATCCAGGAGGAGAAAGTAGGGGTGAGTAAGAATAGAACCAAGATGTGATTTCGGATTCAGTTTGCTGTCCTTGAATGAAAGCCAAACTGACAATAACAAAGATAACCAGTGAACTAGGTGATAGTATTTGAAAGTTCTTCAAATAGAGCTCAGACACATTTCATCAGGGCTAGAACAATGTGGAAAACTAGCAACTTACAGAGCACAATTCCTGTGAGAGACCCACTGAGCTGCATGTTTTATTTATTTTTATTTTTTTGATGTTTATTTATTTTTGAGAGAGAGAGAGAGAGAAGAAGGGGCAGAAAGAGACAGAGACACAGACTCCAAAGCAGGATCTAGGCTCCAAGCTGTCAGCACAGAGCCTGACATGGGTCTTGAACTGGTGAACTGCGAGATCATGACCTGACCCAAAGCCCGATGCTCAACTGACTAAGCCACCCAGGCGCCCCATAGCTGCACGTTTTATAGATTATATTTGAACACATGCCTATCTCTTTCACCTTTCTTGATCTCCTACTGATGCTTTTATTCCCCCATTGTGTCAAATCTAATGTACCCCTGTGTTGCTATCTCATTTTCAGGTATTGATAGATATTTAAGAGCATTTGCTAATTTTCATCTCTCCTCAGTAATTTGCTATGTGACTCTATGGGCATAAGGGAGGGGTAAGGGGATTGCTTTAAAAAAATGTTCTTTCTGGGACCATATGCCTTTATCAGTAAGCCTTAATATCTTGAGGTTTTGCTTTGGAATAGGACTCCTTAGATGACGCCCGGCAGAAGATCTTAGATGTCCGGGAAGAGTATAGACACAGGATGCAGGAAGATGAGAGGCTACGATTAGAAGCCCTGGCCGCAGAGGAAGCAGCAAGTCGGGCCGAGACAGAAAAGAAGGCGCCGGTTCCTGATACACAGAAAAAAAAGAAAGGAAAGAAGAAGTAGCCAGAAGATGCCCAAAACCCACCTTCTTTTTCTGAAGAAGAAAACCCTTTAGTTACTATTTTCTTTTTACTGATCCAGAACCTTCCATGTTGATGAGGTATTAGGCCAAGAAAAAATAGAAGTTTTCCTTCTTCGTACTAGTTTCTGGATTTTAAGGTTCATTTCTTGTTGTTTCCAGAAAACTATTATTTGAGCAGTCATTAGAGTTAAAGTTTCTCTGATTTCAATAAAAAGTGCCTCAAAATATTTAGAATGTGGTAAAATATGTGTGTCTTCATTGCATTTTCAGTAAATAGTAAAACAAGATCAGAAATGGGCTAACAGGATTGAATCTGGAAAACTCAACAATGAAGAAAACAGCTATTGTTCTTATAGGAAATTTTGTTTCTAGCTTGAAAAAACTTTAAAATATTTTTAAAAAAATTTTTAATGATTATTCATTTTTGAGAGATGGAGAGAGACAGTGCATGCAGGGGAGGAGCAGAGAGAGAATGGGAGACACAGAATCTGAAGCAGGCTCCAGTCTCTTAGCTGTCAGCACAGAGCCCGACACGGGGCTTGAACCCACAGACTGTGAGATCATGACCTGAGCTGACGTCACACTCCCAACCGACTGATCCACACAGGTGCCCTTAAAATATTTTTAAAACATGCTTCAGACTTGTGTTGTTTTGAAGAAAATAAACTGAACTTCCATACACTTCCTTCTGTTTGGACGCTCAACTAACTGAGCAACCCAGGTGCCCCAGTAATTCATTCTTTTTAGTTGCTGTGAAATATTCCATGGCACAAATACATCATAATTGATTCAACTAATTCTTCTTTGAAAAATATTTATTTTGTTTCTAGATCTTTTTCATACAAGAAGATGTGGTAAAAACAGAAAAGAGGTGGCAAGATGGTAGATTTAACAAATTATTTCCTAATAAATAAAAAAGAATTATAGTGCCTGTCCCTTAAAATAAAGGAAAACTGAAATAAAAAGAGTTTGTAATAAGCTATTATAAATATTGCTGTATAAAAGCTTGGAGTGACTACACTGGAAATACATGGGAGACAGGATATGAGGTGCAATGTTCATTCCTATGGTGGAAATCACTGACAATATATGTAAAACATATCATAGTTCCTACAATCCCTAGATCATTGTCTTTGACACACATATGGCCTCTCATTCAGTTTCTTTCTCCATATTCCCCTGCTCTTTCCATACCCCTGAGCACTTTAAGGTCAACCCTCCTCCCCTTATCTCAGAGGCTCTTGTAAAAGCAGAGCAAACAATTTTCTCTCTTGCAGTCGCAGACCTGCCTCTGAGTCAATAGTAATAATCCCCAGGGTGCAGACTCTGGTGGTTATGAAACATCATTGTAAGAGCAGGTTAACACCTCAGTGTCTCCAGCACCTGCGCTGAGGAATAGAATTGTGGCTTTCCCTTTTGCAAGATCAAAGTGTCTGCTAAAGCGTTTTCTGAAATGTAACAAAGGGCAGTCTTCATTTAAATGAATCAGAAAATTGCTGACAACATCCATAAACTTTTAACTGGCTTTTAGAAATCAAGTTTCAAAAATAAAAAAAAAACATTGACTTCTAGTCTCGGAGCCCTCTGTTATATATAGACTATTCTCACACATTTAAAAAACGTTGATATTCTGACATTCGTTAAGTGATGTTTACCTTGTGTCTCAGTCTCATTCAAAAGAAACCCTGGCATCCACTGCCTCATGGAAAATTGAAAGCAGTGCGGGAAGTGACAAGAGCCATGTCCTAAGGGAATTTGCCTCTAAGAAAAAAACTGTGTGCCCTGGGCCATATCCAGGTAGGAGTATTTATAACAGACTAATAAAGGTTTTCAATGGTCTTCACAGAAAGTTCTGAAATTAACATTATGTAAGAACCTTGTTTTAAGCTGGTATAACATTTTCTGTCTAATCACCTATGAAACAAATTCTATTCCTCTTTTTTAAAAACAGTGTTTAAAAAATTTTAAATGTTTTTTTAAATTTATTTCTGAGAGAGAGAGAGACAGCGTGAGCAGGGGAGGGTCAGAGAGAGAGGGAGACACAGACTCTGAAACAGGCTCCAGGCTCCGAGCTGGCAGTCAGCACAGAGCCCGACGCGGGGCTCGAACCCACAAACCGTGAGATCGTGACCTGAGCTAAAGTCGGACGCTTAACCGACTGAGCCACCCAGGTGCCCCTATTCATCTTAATTTAGATAAAATAGTTTCGAATCACAGGTGCGTTTTCATGGAATAGTTGGATTGCATAGTGAAGACTTTGCACATGCTCAGAACTTTAGGCTAAACATCCTTGTTTTTGGTAGAGCTGCACAGAGGGCAGCAGCAAGACACAGCATGACTTATTTTTTAAGTGAACCTATGTAACAAAGGATCATGTATCATAATTTCAATCCATAACTTTAAACAAATTTAAGTTTATCCAAATAAACCCAGTACTTTTAATACACTTTATTAGTTATAAAAAATCATTTTCTCATCTGGTATATAATACAGTGACACTTTTTATTTTCAACATTTATCAAACCGTTGATTTCAGAGTCACAAATACAGATAGTATATGAATATCTTTCTCATTGAGCTATGGGTGGTTGACAGATTTATGAAGATATAAAGGAAATTCGTAAAAAATGATGTTTGCCTTTGTGGAAAAGATTTCAAATTAATATGTTACATCGTGAAGACTTATCAGTTAATAATAATTATTAGATAACTATAAATCAATATAGCTCATTGTTGAAACTGGGCTCAGTTGGTTAATATATAATTTATAATTTTATAATATATATATATAATTTTATAATTTTATAAATTATATATTTTTTTACATATATAATTTTACAGGTTTGAAAAGAAAATTTACATGCTGTTTTCACCAGGAAGATTAGTTTAAATTTGTGCAAATGGGCAAGATCATATTAGATACAACTTCATCAGTGACTACTTGGGTAATGAGAAATTAATGATTATATTGTTATACAATGAAATATACAAAAATTTGTTTCTATGTATTTTTTTTTCTGTAAGGACTTTGAAGTTTCTGTGTATTTTTTTATGAACTTAGCAGATTTTTAACTCTTACTTCTGGAGTAACATGTGCCCAAGTCTACATATTTTACAACATGATGTGTAGAAAGCAACCTCTGGCAAACATAGTTTTGCCTAAGACCATCATTTCCATAGCAAATCTTCTGAAGCCATTAACTATTAAAATAAGACTCCAAGGAAACAGTCTTTAAAATAGTCAACTTGGGGGTGCATGGGTGGCTCAGTCAGTTAAGCATCCAACTCTTGTTTTTTTTTTGTTTTTTGTTTTTTTTCAGAGAGAGAGCAAGTAAACACTGGAGCAGGGGAGGGGACAGAAGGAGAAGGAGAATCTTAAGCAGGCTCCGCACTAGGCTCCGCACTGGGCTCTGCACTGGGTGGGAGCTCGATCTCATGACCTTGAGATTATGGACTAAATTTAGATTAAGAGCCAGACTCTTACCCAACTGAGCTACCCAGGCACCCCAAACACCTGACTCTTGATCTCAGCTCAGGTCTTGATCTCAGGGCTGTGAGTTTGAGCTCCACTCGGAGCATGAGACTTATTTAAAAAAAAAAAGAAAAAAGTCAACTTGGATTCAAAAGCTGCTTTCCAATTTAATGATTCATACAGTCTGCTTATATTTATTCTTCCTTTTCATTTATCAACATTTAAATAATCTCCAGCTCCATAAGGACAAAGAAGAAGAAAGCAAGGGGGAATCCAAAGTGTTTCATTTGTGGTTTGCAGCTATGACAGAAAAATGTCCTGAAGGGAAGTTAAAATTCCACATGAGATGCTCACATATCATTTGCAGTAACTCTCGGCCTTCAGAAATCTGGATGCTTCAAATTTGCATGATAAGCTTTATTTCTTATATTGTGCCACTATTGTTTAATTAACTTCTCACATTAAGACCATTTCTAATAATTTGTATAAAGATTTCATCTCTCTGTTATATAATGGGTTATATTTTCCTTGGGTGCAAGGACTAAACTGTAATTGTCGGGGATTATGCATTTTTCACCCACAAGTCATACCACAAAACCTCACAGAGTAGGCTTTCAGTATATTATGATTAAATAAACTGCACTCGTTCACACTATGTGGGCTATTAGGCTGATGTTAAAATGGGTCTACAGCAAAGCTTATGATCATTTTCAAAACTATCAATTGGTCATCAAGTGAAAATGTTGAAAAATACAATTTATAGAACCTGAAAAAAGATTCCCACCCTTTAAGAGACTGTGATAATACCAGATGACAGGTTGTCACCAGTAGTATTTTGCCATGTTCACAGAAGACATGTGTCATGGTCCTGTCAAGACAGCTTTGTTTTCCAGAAGGGATCTTACTTAATTCATATACCACTAAAGCAATCAGGGAGCTCATCAGGTTCATGCAGTTAAAGTGAGAATATTCCAGATTGTTGGCAGTACCTATCTTTTACTGATGTCTTGACCAAAGGAGCATTCTTTTTTTGTTTTTTCCCCCGTTATTCTCACACAAACCCAACATGTAATCTATGGATCACTCAGCTCTCTCATTCAGAAATGAGAATGGAAGACACATACCCACCACAGTGACTCAGTGTAGACAACGTGAAGGTCCCCACTTCTTGGTCCTTGAAGTCCATGCTTAAGTATGATTTCATACTCTAAAAAGACTTCTCTGTTCCACTGATGTCCATGGCCCCTGGTTCCATCTTCTAAGAATGTCTTCTTGTCTGTCATACTCTTTGACCACATGTGAAGTGGTTGTTTGAAAGTATGTCCTTCTTGGAGGCTGACCAGGGTTTATATCCCTGATATATAGATATCATATTTATATGAATCAAAATCCATATAGATATATATGCAACATAAATTAGTAAGTAAGAGTATAGTTGTGGCCATAATGAATATATTAAATGGCAGTGAAGGTAAAGGATAGCAGTAGTTTCCATTCTTATCTCCTCAGAAGTCCATGGATTCTATAATGGATATTTCTTATTTTTTTCTGCCTACCCTGAATCCTTTCCGTAGTAGTAATCAAAGAGTTAAAGCTGAGTCATTGTGAGCCTCTCAAAGAGACTTCCCATTACACTAGTATCTGCCAAAGACTTGATGTCATTTCTGGTCTGGGTTTTTCTTCAAATCTTTGAATTACTCAGAAATATCTCCAGTGACTTTATTTCTTCTTAAGCTAATCAGAATTTGTTTCTGTTATGTATAGCCAAAGAATCATAATTGACCAACTCAAATTTTATTTTTGATTCTACTCCTTGAATTACATCCTATTTGATGGATTCTAATATTGAGAAGAGATACTTTAGAAGTTCCCAGAGAAACTTTACTTACCTTTCAGAGCAAGGGTTCATAACCTGGAGGCTTTGGGTGGATTTTGGAGACTCCTGAGTCCCCTGCAATTATATATATCTTCTTTTGGTTAAATATGTAGCTTTAATCAGATTATTAGAGTCTGCAACCCATAAAATTCTAACAATTACTGCTCTAGAAAGTTATTTTCAATTTTTAATTAGAATACGGGACCGTGAAAGAGTAAAATATTTTCTTCTACTGCATATGAATGTTTTCTTTCTTTGAAGAGTATCTCAATGCCTCTAATACTTAGAGAAATGCTCTTATAAATAAAGC
Organism: Proteles cristata cristata; assembly: GCA_017311185.1. Taxonomy (NCBI): domain Eukaryota; kingdom Metazoa; phylum Chordata; class Mammalia; order Carnivora; family Hyaenidae; genus Proteles; species Proteles cristata. Next base: position 510,604 of record JAESUZ010002323.1, read on the forward strand.
TATTCAGTATTAGAATGTATTTGCAAAAGATATGAAATATTTCACTGGGGATTCTAAAATACAATGTAAATTATTTGATTTACATTTATTCTTAAAAAGATTGAGTTGGACATCTTGTGAATTCTGTTTTTAAGATTTTATCTTTGGGGAAAAAATAGAATGGTATCTAAATACAAAATACTGGATGGTGTCAGTGCTTCGGGCCACCAGTTATTAAGAAGGACATAAGAGTGAAGAGAAGGCGTTCACTTGAGAAGTTAAGGTGGAAATTCTTTCCTCAGTAGAACTACCATGTGGGAGGGTAAAGGAATGAGGTACAGCAGCCTCATTGACAGGAGCTAGTACACTCATCCAAATGTTGCACTTGGAAAAGTCAACATGGGTTTTTTCAGCAAACAGATCTCTTTATTTTCACAAAAGTATTAAACAGATTCAAAAACAATGACAAAGAAAATAAGGGGGTTTCAATCATGGAGAAAAACAGAATGCAGATTCTAAGTACACAGTCTGCAGGTGCTGGTGCCATTGTCAATCTGGTGGGATAATTGATTGAAAGGTGTCTCATCTCCAGGCAGCTCTCAGTAGAACTCGGCATCTATCTCAGTGTGTGCACAGCCATCCTGTTCCACTGAAGACGGAACATGAGGAAAACTGCATGTGATTTACACTGCCAAGGGAATTTGGAAGATCAGTGTACTTATTCAAACTGGAATTTAGCCCAGACTCTATTTTTGTCAAAGGAAAAAAAAAAAAAAGGAAAAAGAAAAGGAAAGGAAATAAAAAGTTTAAGCATTTTAATAAGAACAAGAACATCAGTTAATTGGGGATATGGCACACATTTTCCAGACTCTGAAATTTCTGTTCAATTAATTCTGCATGAAGAGTCGAGTGCTGCTCTTGATGTATCAGTATCTTCTTTATTAAATAAGTAGCTGCTTATCCATTGTCTTTTAAACATCTGTGTGATAGACCCTGACTCCTAATCTTTTCCTTGCTCCTCCTGATGAAGCACAACTATAAACTCTGGAAACGATGCCCTTAGACAACCGAAGGAAGATTTTGGAAAGTGGTAAGAAGGTGAGCTGATTTTGGACTTCGCAAACAGCCCCGCAACAGGCCATCTTTCTTCTTCCCACACTACAGAGGAAGGCTGCCCAGTCTCATTGTTTTCTGGTCACCAAATTAGCAGAAGGCAGGCAGAGAGAGGTTCATTTTTCTCCCTGTTAGAATGGAGATCTCTATGAATTACTCAGAAATATCTCCAGTGACTTTATTTCTTCTTAAGCTAATCAGAATTTGTTTCTGTTATATATAGCCAAAGAATCATAATTGACCAACTCAAATTTTATTTTTGATTCTACTCCTTGAATTACACCCTATTTGATGGATTCTAATATTGAGAAGAGATACTTTAGAAGTTCCCAGAGAAACTTTACTTACCTTTCAGAGCAAGGGTTCATAACCTGGAGGCTTTGGGTGGATTTTGGAGACTCCTGAGTCGCCTGCAATTATATATATCTTCTTTTGGTTAAATATGTAGCTTTAATCAGATTATTAGAGTCACTACAGGTGAGCTGACACCACTGGCAAGGATAATCGGCTGATCTCCACACAAATAAGGAGCCGGAGGAAGCATTATCCTTGGTCAAGCCTGTGACTCCCCCTCTTCACTTAGATACTAGGCAGTTCAGTGGAGCTGGAAGGTGGGACCCCACCACAGCTGGTACCTCGTCAAGGAAGCATCTTTGTCCCCAGGTGCCCAAGATTCTCTAGGTCACAAGTCCTAGAGCAGCTGAAACAATAGTGACAGAGGAGAAATTACTATACCCAATACTAAGGCAAACTGTCCAGCTATTGTGGTCAAAACAATGAGATACTGTCAGCCTGATAGACCATAGATCAATGGAACAGAGTAGAGAAACTGAAAGAGACCCACACAAATGAACGGGCTGATTTTTGACTAAGATGCTAAAAAATGCAAAACTACACCAATGGAGGAAAGATAACATTGCAACAAATGATTCCCTAGGGAATGGGCATCCATAAACAAACAAACAAAAAAGAAAAAGAAGAGATAAAGATAAAAGAACAGCAACCTAAATCTGTTGTCTCTGAAACAACTCAAAATGGACCATGAATTTAACATGGAAACATAAAACTATAAAACTTTTAGAAAAAAATATAGGGTAAAGTCTTTGGGATTTTTGGCAAAGAGTTTTAGACGTGACATCCAAATAACAACCCCAGAAGAGAAAAATTCAATTCATTAAAAACTTGTGCTGCAGTACATCATATGAAGATAAAATATGGGAGAAAATATCTGCAAACCACATATCTGACAGAGGACCAGTATGTAACGTACATAGGTAACTGAAAATTCAACAGTAAGCACAAAGTAACAGGAAATGGGCAAATGACATTGAAGAGACATCACAGAGGAAGAAAGAGAGATATCTAATCAGCACAACAACACGATGTCCAACATCATTAGCAATTAGGGAAATACAAATTAAAACCACAATGAAATATTATTATATACCTATCAGACGGCTAAAAAAATATCAACAACATCAAATTCTGATGAGGATGAGAAGAAACTGGGTTACTGATAGATTGCTAAGAGTAATATAAAACAGTGAAGTCACTGGCAAATTTGGTAGTTCCTCAAAAAACCTAAACACACAACTACTGTATGACTCAGCAATTGAACTCTTAGATGTTTGCCACAGAAAATGAAAACTTTGTTCACCCAAAAGCTTCTACATGAATATTTATAGAGGCTTTATTCACAATAGCCACAAATCAGAATCAGCCCAATATACTTAAACAGTTGAATGTTTAAGCAGTGATAGGCATATACCATGGAATAGTTCTCACCAATAAAGGGGAATGAACTATGGATACGCATAACAGCTTGCATAAATCTCTAGGAAATTATGTTCAGTGAAAAAAAAAAAAGCCAATCCCAAAAGGTTACATGGTGTATGATTCCATTTATATAACATTGTTGAAATGACAAAATTTTAGAAATGGAAGACAAGTACATGGTTGCCAGGATTTGGAGAGGGGAGCCTGCTTTCATTATAAAAAGGTGTCACAAAGTACTCATGTGGTGTTGGAAGTGCTCGGCATCTTGAAAGTAGTGATAACATTGTATCGAATTAAATACACAGGCACACAAAGGAATAGGAATGAAACTGTGGAAACCTGAATAAGATTGGTAGATTGTATCAATGTCAGTATCCTCTATGTGACATTATACTACAGCAGAAGGCTAACTATGTCCTTGAGGAGCTTGGGATTTGGGGTTTGCTGACAATGGTCCTGACTAGCTACGTTTGTCTTGCTTTGTTCCCGTGTAGGAACAGGATTGTCAAGCACCAGGTTCATACTAGTAGTGTCAGCTGCTTTCACAAGCACTGAGTAGTGCAATGTCCAAGCAAGAGCTCAGAGGTTATGACATGTGATGGCCCTGCTAAAGACACATCTGGCATGGGGACATTTCCTTAAAGGTTTAGAAGAAGCATTCATTGCTGCTTGGATTTTTAAACCACATATCTATGTTCCAAACCCCACGGATTTGAAATGCAACCTGAGCTATTTGAAATCAGTATATTATTTTAGCTTTCAAAGAGAAAGTAAAACTATTTCATTAGGGTTTCTTTCCAAGCGACTTTTCCCATCTGTTGTATTTCAATTTGGCTGGAATTTTGTGTGTTGAAGCACGCAGTGGAGACAAGCTGATTATGAGGTAACTGGGTGCTTCAGTTAAAGAGCTGTCGAAGTGTGAAATGATTCTCAAGCCTCAGATACAAGGCTGAGTGATGAAACACCCAGAATAACTCCTGATCTGTGAGGGCCAAAAACCCAGGCAGGCAAAGGGGAAGAAAGTTTGATGTTGCAAATGGATTTCCAGCAAAGTTAAAGTTCATTATGTAATTTTTGTTGTGAAGATAGCAAGGAATAAAAGCTACGTCTTTAGAAACCTGTAGTGATTCCATGTCTTTCCCTTAGCTCTTCTGTACTCTTCCCCTTTTAATCTCACATTCCATCCAATCTCCTCCTCATGATGTCTAGGAGACATGCATTTATTTATATTTCAAAGAAAAGAAGGCCTGTTTGCTCAATGTTCTTTGAGTACTTCATACAGACTGCACTCTGCCACAGAACGCTCTGTGGGTAAACAATTTAAGTCTAGGTCAGTGTGACTTTGCTTTCCTTTAACCCTCATTAATTTTCCCATAAGGACCCTCTGTTTCTGGTGTGGCAGTTGACAGAGGTTTACTATCCTGGTTCCGGAAGCTCCCCAACTTCCTTACCAAAATCCTGTTTAGGCAGATAGATGGAAGCCATGAACTCAGGGTTTCCACATTAGTCTCATGACCATGCCACCTCTCTCATAAAATGAAAACAAATGCAACATGAGACAGAAGGAATAATTAATAAATAGCAGGTACTTACAATTTATGTAAAAATATATATATTCCATTTGTCACTTAAAATTCCAGTGCTCTGGGGAGTCTGGATGGCTTAGTTGGTTGAACTCCCAACTTCATTTCGGCTCAGGTCATGATCACACCCTTGGTCAGGCTCTGAACTGACAGCATGGGGCCTGCTTGGGATTCTCTCTCTCCCTCTGGCTCTCTCTGTCCCTCAGTCATGTGCAGGTAGGCATGTGCATGTGCTCTCCTTCTCACTAAAAAATAAATAGAGGCACCTGGGTGGCTCAGTCCATTAAGCATCAGATTTCAGGTCATGATCTTACAGTTCTTGGGTTCGAGTCCCATGTGGGGTTCTTTGCTGATAGCTGGGAGCTTGGAGTCTGCTTCAGATGCTGTGTCTCCTTGATCTGCCCCTCCCCTGCTTGTGCTTTCTCTCTCTCTCTCACTCTCTCTCTCTCTCTCACAAAAATAAACACTAAATTTTTTTAAATAATTAATTTAAAAATTAAAAAATAAAATAAAATTCCAGTACCCAAATTCCAATATTGACAAAATGAGTGAAGATGGTCACAAAATATTAAGGTATTCGAAATAAGAACTGCTTTATCTCGAAGTCCAAAACTAGAGAAGCATGTCTATTGGGGAGTAAAAAGAGTTGAAATAGAACCAGTATTAGACCCAGGAACTGACGGTTGGGTCATAGAAAGACTTATTCAAACTTATTCGAATTCAAATTTATACATTTATGCAAATTCTTTAAAACTGTGCCATCTTATGTAGTATAGAAAAACCTGTTTCAAAAGCTCAGCAGACCTTACAGACTTGTTTTAATTTTGTTACAAAGTTATTACATGTTCATTTCTACACAAGCTTGGACAATATAGATATGTTAAAAAAAAAAAAAACCCTAGTAACTATAACTGCCATAACTGCAATGTGTAGTTAAACTACTCTATCTGACAGTTGATTAATTCCTTTAATTATCACAACCACTTTGTGAAGTAGAATAATTATTATCCTGACTATTCAGGTTAGAAAGAAAAACGTGGTCAAAAAGTGAAGTGTTCTGTACCTAAAGTTTTACTGTTATTGAGCAATAGCCAGGGTGTGATCCTAGCACCGTGTCTCATGTTCCTAAAAATAGTATTTAGTATTCTGTATAAGCCGAGACAGAATCAAGGCTAGTAGTGTCATTCTGGATCATCCTAGATAACATTTACAAAAAAAAATGTTCATAACTTATACTACCCAGCAACTTACTTTTTCTTATTCAGTTACAGGGGAAACTTTGAACAGCATTATGCAAAATTTCCGTAATGCACCAGACTTTAACAACTTTAATTCATACCGAAATCCTTGCCACTAAGTAGGAAGTCATTAAATTGAAAAGAAATATTTATATCAATTTTAATGGGAAAAATGATGATGTTTCAATTCAATCTAAGATGTCAAAAAAGATTCATGGACAATAAAATCAAATTTACATGTGCAATAAACAATTTGAGTGAAAATAGTGGAGGTGGAGGAGAGGTGAGAGGAAGGTGTTCTAAGGAAGATTGGGGGAGGTAGGTAATCGACTTTCAGCCATGCTTACATTACTTACATCTCAATATCTTTATATCTCACACACACTTTGTTTATGGTGTCCCTTGATATATAAACATTTTAACATATATTGTAATTAAATTTTCTCTTTTTTTTGTTATGGCAGCTGAATTCTTTATCGTGCTTAAATAGGTTTTACCCACCATTCGTTTATTATAAAAGAGTAACCAATATTTTTTCTACCATGATTGCAATATATACTTCAGATGAGATCTATCTAAAAATTATTTTTACTGAAGTATTAATGGACCTCATTAATACTACCCCAATATCTGATTCTCCTTTCCTGCCTAGACTTCCCAGCCTCCAAGTAGATGAAGAGGCTGGTTGTGGCCAACGGATGTCAGTCAACGTGACACATATGTCACTTCCATACTGGAGCAGAAAACTTGTGGTTTCACATCCTTTGCTTCCCTGGTGGCAGCAAGTGTGGGGGCCACGTATTGACTGTCAGAGCAATAAGACCTATGGCAGCTTGGGTCTCTGAGTCACACGTGAAAGACAACAGCCACTGAGGTTCACCTGACCTGTGGAAAGTTTTGCATGAACAAGAAATAAGCACTTTGTGTTAATTCACTGAGATGTTGTAACTGTTTTACTACCTTTACGTTACTAACATAAATGTAATGTCCCTTGACTAATACAAGGGAAAATACTATAACTTCAAAATGAACAGATCATAGTCAGAATTTTCTTCCAAATGAATAGACAGTAGGATCCAACCCAACAACATGAATAAACATCACAAATCTAATGTTGAACAAAAGAATGAACACACAACAGAACGCATAGCGAATGGTTTCATTAATATAAAATCTGAAGACAAAACTAAGGTGGAGTGTCAAAATTAGAATTGCGGTTACCTTCAGGAAGGGGAGTTTTCAGGAGACAAGACATTGTGAGATGATAGTATTAATCTATTTTTCATCAAGTGATGGTAACTTGAGTGTTAGCATATATTCAGCATAGTTTTAAAATTGAATTTATATAGTGTCATTATTATATATGCTATAAAGTGATTTGGCTTTTGCTTCAGATGCATGTTGTATGTTTGCTGATACACATAGATTTGTTTGATTCAGTTCAAAATTTTTGTTCTCCAAAATTTAAAATTTTATCATGGGTTTGTGGTTAGTATTATAAACTAAGGTAAGGCAAATTTGCTTTCCAAGTTTCTTCCTTCACTATGTTCTTTCATATTCTGGCATGACTTTAGGACCAAACTACTCACTGTCTCCCTAAAACCAGGAGCTCAAACACACTTGTATTTCTCTGTCACTTGCTCCTAATATAGTCTCATGCACCCACATTAATTACAACTTTGAACCAAAGTAACCGACTTCCTTTTCTCAGAGAAACTTGGGGTTGTATAGTTGAAGACTATCATAACACATCAGCCTTTCAACAGACCAGCAAAACTGAATACACACAATTCAGGTTTTCCTGACATATTGAAGTAATTTTTCCCAGCTCACTGCATTGCCTGGAATTCTACTTATTCCTTTTGGAATGACTTTTTTCTTGTAGTAATAAATAAATACATTATTTGCTAATTATTTCAGAGAGACCACATGGCAAACGTTTTAAGCCCTTTTACCACCCTTGCAAGAGAAGTTGACCACAAAGGGAACTTTGGCTGGACTACTTCCCAAAGCATTTAAAGATACTGCCTCACTGACATTTGGCATCTATTTTTGCTGATAAGAAGTCTGACCTCAGTCTAATTGTAATTCTTTTAATGTGATTTATTTTCCCTCTCTGGTTGCATTTAAGGTATTATCTTTAGCCTTGTTCAATTCCACTCAATGTGTGTAGTGTGAGTTTATTTCTGTTTATCCTGATCAGCACTCAGTATATACTTTCAAGTTAAGTGGTTATAACTTCGTTTGGTTCTAGAAAACTCTAAGCTGGTGTCTCTTTAGATACAGTGTTTATACGGTGTTAGGAATGGTTTTTCTCAGGCATTCTCTCATGCCTCTACTTTTCAGATTTCTATGAGATACAAGTTGGAATCCCTCTTTCTATTCACCATGACTGTTAACATCTGTTCATACATCTGCTTCATACATTTGAATTTTTTTTTTTTAATCTTGCTATGTCAGGTTGTAGGAAAATGACTCAGTGCTTCTTTACTCAGTCATCCTTCAACTATATCTTAGTGCAGTTTGTTCTCTCCTGGGTATATTTCTTTGACCACCTTTCTCCCAGCAAGATTTATAATGTTTTTTATATCCACCTATTCTTATTATAATTCATTTTTAAATTGCGTAATTTATTGTTCTATTCCATTTAATTTCATAATTCATTGTTCTTATTTATAATTTCATACTCTTGTTGACTGCACTCTCCATGAAAAGATGGCCTAGGGTTACTTCCTAAACTTCTCTGCACCTTGGTTTTTCTCTTTTGTAAAGTGAGGGTAATTGTACCTCTTTCATTGTGCTATTGCCTTGATCAAATGATCTAACACATGTAAAGTTCTTAGAACAATGTCTGGATATTAAGCACAATTATGTTTTAATTCTATTCAGTGTTCTAGTGCTTGTATTTTATTGAAAATAGCTTGTTGAGTTTCCCGTGTTGGTTTTGTTGGATGCCTTTCTTAGCAATCATTTTCCTTGCATCTGTTCAAACTTCAGTTTGCAGGCTTAGGTGAAACGCTCTGTGCCTTCATCTTCCTTCCCTTTCCAGCAGCTCTCAGCTTCCTCCCAACTGGCCCCTGGTCATTCTGCTATTGTTCAGCGCTCCTACCTGGCAATTATATCAGAGATGTTGAGAGTCTGTGCATGGAGTTGGCGGGTGCCTTGGCCAAGGTACTGTATGTAATCTACATTCTTCCATCATGAGGCTTGGACAAGTCACAGCCCTTGACAGTGAGCAGGTTTATTTCTCAGACTGCTTTTATTGGAGGGAGAATGTCACACCCACTCCCATACCTTGCCTTTGGCTATGGTTTTCTCTCATCTGCTGGGTATGTTTGGTCTCCATCACCCTACAGAATCAAGTGCTTGTTTCTCTTCCTGGAAGCTGATATATCCCCAGATTCAACTCTATTTCTACCATGCTTTTCTCTCTGCTTTTCTTTTCTTAAAAAAAATCAAATTTTGAGTGAACTACATCCTTTTGATTAAAATTTAAAAAATTATCTATCATTTATAATTATTTGTTTCTAGGGAGAGAGTGGTAGTGGGGATGCATGGGGGTGCAGTGGAATTAAGCTTAAAGCAGCTAAAAAGTAAATGCTAAGCACCATCTTGACTAGAAAATACCCAGAAGCTTATGACTAAGGACTTCCCACTGTGCCAAAAGCAAATTCATACTAAGCTAAGAGGTATTGCACTCTGTGAAGCTAAAACCCCAACAGCGTTCCAGAACCCTTATACCAGAGTTCTCCCTACCATGTTAGATGCAAACGTGCATGGCTTACAAACCTGTTTTCCCAACATGTTGTTCTTCCTTTTCAGTCTTTTGTAGATCTTGATTATCTGAGATGGACTTTTTTTTTTAATTTTTAATTTTTATTTTTTAATTTATTTCTAGGAGAGAGAGACAGCATGAGCAAGGGAGGGTCAGAGAGAGAGGGAGTGACAGACTCTGAAACAGGCTCCAGGCTCTGAGCTGGCAGTCAGCACAGAGCCCGACGTGGGGCTCGAACCCACCGCGAGATCATGACCCAAGCGAAAGTCGGACGCTTAACCGACTAAGCCACCCAGGCGCCCCTGAGATGGACTTTTAAAATGATAGCTTACTAAAGGTTCTTGAGTATTTGTGGCATAAACAAAAAGCCTGTTAATTGGCATAATACTCTACAATTAATTTTGCAGGTTATTTGAGAATGTTCACAAATTACACATTTCACCTCCTATATGTAGTGTTTGAAGTTTTAGGGAACAAATAAAACACAGTGTCCTTGACCCTTACTGAATGCTAAAACAATTTGGGAAAAGAAATAGCAGTCATGGCAGGACTCAGCAGTTTATTAGAGAGAGACAACAGGATTGGAAAACATGGGTTAATCTCCATCCACAATCAGGTTTCCTGAAACATCAACCCCCCACTGAGCTTACCAACCCCAAATCTCATATTCCCTGGTGTAAAGGCAAAGTGTGCCTTAGGCACCATGTTATTGGATGCACAGAGACTGTGAGCCTTTTGATGACAGGACACCCTGACCCTGATGCACTTATCTCTGATGAGACAGCCCAGCCTTGGCTGAGTCACCCACTCTCCATTCATTTTCTCAAACTCACCCATCAGCTCAGTCTGTCTTCCCCAAGGGAAAAGAGTATAATGGGGGCAGAGGGGACGTGATCTTGGTTGGGTTTCCTCAGAAGCAGACTCTGAGACAGAACTTGGAGACAAATGATTTGTAATGGGAAATGATCCCACTCCACTATGGAGTGAGACAGTGAGATCCAAAAGGGACAGAAGTTAATATGGGCATCCGTGGACAAGCCACTACTGGAAGCCTGCCAGTTACTGTGGAGAGCACATCGGAAAGCTGTCCCACCCAGTCAGAGAGGTTCCTGAGGTGTTATTCACCAACCCTTCCCATCAGCAGAGGACAGCTGCTCCTGGAGGTAAGAACTCTCCAGTAGTTCTGTGGCCTCCATTCAAGAGAGCCGCCTCCTGTGGCCAGAGGAATTCCTCAGGTAGAGACTCTCCCTTGGCTTGCAGAAATAATAGAAGGCAGTAGAACTGAGGGGAAGAAGTGTTCTGGAGATACGGGTAGGGCCTTGCCAGCTTCTGCCCTGTACAACTCTACTTAGTCCTTCTCAAAAGGCATAGTTATTAGTGGGGCACCTGGGTGGCTCAGTCCGTTAAGTGTCTGACTGTGGCTCAGGTCATGATCTCACGGTTCATGAGTTTGAGCCCCACGTCACGCTCTGTGCTGACAGCTCAAAGCCTGGAGCCTGCTTCAGATTCTGTGTCTCCCTTTCTCTCTGCCCCTCCCCCACTTACACTCTGTCTCCCTCTCTGAAAAGTAAATAAATATTAAAACATTTTTTTAAAAGGCGAAGTTACTATTTTATAGGCCATGACGGTGCAACAAAAGCATCACTATGACTTTTCTTACAGCCCACACTTCTGTGGGTCAGAAATTTGGGAGCAACCCAGGTGGGCGATTCTAGCTCAGGTCAGATTCTAGCTCTGCCGCGAGGTTGTAATCAAGATGTTGGCAAGGGCCTGACTGGAGCTGGAAGATCCATTGTTAAAGTGGCTCATCCAGAAAGCTGTTGCCAGGAGGCTTAGTTTCTTGCCACAGGGATGTCTCCGGGGTTGTGGGAGTGTCCTCACACTATGGCAGCTGCTTGTCCCCACACCAAGTGGTCAAAGAAGCAAAGCCACAAGCAGGAAGCTACAGTGTCTTTTAATGATCTTATCTTAGAAGTTTCATCACATCCTTTCTTTTCTTTTTTCTAGAAATAAGCCCTTAAGTCCAGCCTACACACAAGGGAAATGAAATTAAGCTCTCCTTTTCACAACGAGAGGTTTAATACAAATTATAAATATATTTTAAAACTGTCACATGTGGCAACAACCTCTTTATTCTAAAGTAGGATGCTAGAACTCCCTTGCAAGTTTTTAAGAGACTAAGATGGAAAGGTCCAGAGGACGTATCTGGAGTTGGTTGTTATGTTCCTTAGATTCTCCCAACATGGGGAAAGGGGTGGGTGCCCCTTCCCTTAAGCCCCAGTGGAAAACTTTTAAGGAGACTTTTGGAGAGTTGGCTCTGCGTGTCTGGGAATGTAGAGAACGTGAGGACCATATTCCAAGATAATGCTTGTGAAGTCTAAAGGTCAGAGGACATGTGTGTGAGCGTCCTAGAAGAGAATGAGCCAGGTGTGTCCTCACTTAAGCAGGGCAAAGGCTTGAGTTTTTCAGAAAGGAAGTATGAACCTTAGGGGGAAGTTGACTTGAGATAATCTAGAAAAGAGTCATCCATGGGGAATGCCTGGAGCCACGTATGCCCCCAAGAGAGGGGTGGAGCGCCGAAGTGCAGAGATGGAGCTGGGAGCCACAGGCACTGCCAGATGACAGGCGACAGGCATTTCCCATTTGTGGAGAACTCAAGTCTCCAGAGAAAGGACCTCCAAACACTCGCAAACAGACATCCGAAGAGAGACATCCAATGTGGCTGCGGAGTCATCAGCACTGGATCACAACTGCGCCACCCTCTCACCCTTCACTCCCAACCCCAGAGCAATGAAAAGACAGCAGCTAGCAAGTGAGGAAGTAGTGAGTGGGCCAGCTGTGCTCCCACACTTCTCTCTAGTCTCCAAAGCCTCAGATAGGTTCAAGTTGGAGGAAGGAATAACTTCAGATCATCTGAGCATTCACAGTATGCATGATAACAGTGGACTGGAATGACATAATTATGCAATGGAGCAAGGCTTCTTAATGTCCAATCAGGGAATATTTGTTAGATTCCAAGACCTCATCAGAGCCCTCTCCCCCAACCCAGGATGGAAAAATAATTTTTTTCCTTCTGCTTTTACCTAAGAGCTTCCACATTTACCTAACTATTCCATTGTATTAAATGAACCACTTATATTTGAAATGCTAGCTGGGGAAAGAACTGATTCCACTGAATCATGAAGCAGGTCATTCTGAAGTGACTAATAAGGTACACTATTTTGCTTCAAGCATGGACAGAAACTGTAAGCTATTAATTCCATTTTGAATCTAAAAATGAGAAAGGAAACAATTTTAGTTGTTTATGAAAATTGGTCAGCTTCAAGCCTGAAGATACAATTCCTGAGGGCCAACCTAGTCCTACCCAAAATCTATTTTCATTCTCTGCCTGTCTTAACCACGTGGCTCCCTTTTAGTAATCCACGTGTCCCAGAAAGGGACACATTTACTGCATGAATTTTAACTCTTTGCAATCCCATTGAGCTTGAATTATGCCCTTAATTTTTCTTTCAGTTCCCTGATTGTTTACACTCACTTGAAAACCTGTCCACTTCCATGTATGTAAGGAAACTTTCTAGAAAGTGTCTGAGAAATGTACTACTGATCTCAGTGAGTTCACCCGCTAGTTTGGGTGTCAGCCTGGACTTGCTAAGACTCCGGAATGGGTATTCTTGCTCCTGAGTCTCTTGGATGGGTTTGTGTCCCATCCCCACTCAACAGGTGGCACCGGGGTCCCCTGCCTCAACTGTCCCCAGGCACCCAAGTCCCACATGCCCTGTGTGCTCAGCAAGGCTCTTCTACCACATCAGCTCCCTAGGCTTTTACTAGACACAACCTGCTTCGGGACCTTTTCCCATCAGCATTAGCCACCTGGGCCACCTCCTAAGCCTGCCGTGGAGCTTTCCACCCCTAGTTTTTGAACCGCCTTTATGGTATGGTCTACTCCTACTTATTTATTAATTCACTAATGGCAATACTTTAGCATATTTGTTATAAAGAAATATGTCCCTTTTTCTGCCCTTCCCATTCCTTGTTCACTAATTCGTTCATTCATCAAACCTTGCTGAGTTCCTATTTTGTATCAGGTGTGTCCTTCAAGCCAGGAAAGTAAAGACTAGGTCAGTGTTTTTAAACCGTGGCTGATCCTTATAGTTACCTGAAAATTAAAAACAAAACAAAACAAAAAAACAAAAAAAAAAAACCCAAATGACCTGGCTTTGCTCCCTAGAGATTCTGATTTAATTATTCACAGCCTGAACATCAGCGATTTTTAAAAGCTCCCTAGGTGATTCTGAAGCACAGCTAGGATTGAGAACCACGTGAAGACAAGATCATAAATAACTTGGGCCAAAATTAAATGTCAAGGATTCCCTAAAAGGTTCTGAGGTAATCCTCTGGGGGCACGTGTTTTTCGCCTGCACAACACGTCAGCCCCTCGTCTCTACTCACCCTGGGACACACTTTAGCCACAGCTCAGGTGAGAGATGTGTCACATCTGTCACAGACCGAGCAAAGGGAAGGTGACGGTGTCATTAACTTTTTCTTGTCTGCACCACAATGACACCTCCTTTCTCTAAATGGGAAATTTTGTGCTGCCACAGCCCACCCAAGCTCAGTGGTCATAAAACTTTGAAAAGACAGGTTAGTGGCAGGAGCGAATGCCTCTGGTATTCTTATTACTGGTTCAATCTCACTTCAAGGGAGACTACTGCAGTTCTACAGAAGCCACAGGCAGTTGGTCCAGGCTGAGTAAGTGGGGGTGGAGGGGGAAGAGGGAGGGGGGGAGAGGGGAAGGGGAGGAGAGAAAGCTTAGGACCCCCCTGCAGTCTGAGGGTCTTTCTGCTTCTGTGGTATGATGCGCTCTTAAAAGCAAGAGAGGGCTGCACACCAGTCTCTTCGTGCTCCCCCAGGACACTGAGGCCGGGTCTCTGCTCTGCTCTGTCAGAGAGGCCCGGCCTCCCCACGCCTCAGTGCGCAGGCTCAAGGCAAGAATTGGAGCATGGGAGGAAACTGTTGAGAATGGGCCTTTCCTCCCACTGAAAGTATCTGACGGATGCCCCAGTGGCTGCTTTATGCTGCGGGGATAAGGTTCGTTGCTTCTCCATCTCTGCAGAAAATTCCCTTCTGGCGGCGGCGCGGTGGGAAAAGACAAGGGGATGGAGAAAGCTTGGGGCAAGGAGCCGAGGGCCGGGAAAGCGCCGTTTCCCCATCTCTCCAGCAGGGGGAGCCTGCGACAAGCGCGCGGCGCCAGGCGGCCCCGGGAGGATTATGCAACGCCGAGGGCGCATGCTCGGCCCGGTGACCAGCCAGCCGGCAGGTGCTGACGCAGGCTGGAGTCGGGGCTGAGGGGCACGTCTGGGGCCCAAGTGGCCCATTTCCCCTGCGGGGGTACGGGCTCTCAGGACTCTTCATCCTTCCCGTGAAACCCCAGAAACGGCTCAGTAATTCCCCCGGGTGACTTGGCTGCTGTGTACAGCGGTCAGCTGCCTGTGAACTGGGCGACGCTAACTCAGTGCTTCTGCTTATTTTCCTCCAAAAGGGGCTGTCCTTATTTATATATATATATTTTTAGGTAAATAATAATAGTTATTATAGGCACCCTTTCCCGAACAGCCCCTCTAGGCCTTCGCTGAGCTCCGTGCTAGATGTGCATCGCAGATTCTTCTCTGCTGGGCCTTCTCTCCCCCATCCTGCGGCGAGGGGTCCTGCACAATTTTTCCATCAGACCTGGAGCTGCATGAATACAGCTTATTTCTAAAAGAGAGAGGGAGAGAGAGCAAAACAACCGCTTCCCGAATTTACTGGATTTACCAGACAGAGAGCCTGAGTTTAGAGAAAGGACAGGGAACAGAATATTTTTTTTTCTTCTTTTGAAATCAGTTGCATCTTGCGGCTGTTTCACCCTTTAAAGGTTTGTGTGTCCGTGTGTGTTTTGCTTTGTTTTGTTTTCCATTTCCCTCAAATGTGTCGGTGATCTTTTCTGATACCTATTCTAAAGAAGATACTGGCTGAAGGAGAGGAAAGGTGCTATGCAGTTCTTGTGGGTAGGGTAATTGGGCTTTTCGATTGTTTTATCCCTTTCCTTACTTAATTATCCATAAGCAAAACCATGAAAATGTTCTCAAAGAAAAATAAGGAAGGGGTCAAAACCCATTTTATGGCATTGAAGACATGTCAAGTGTAGAAAATTTGCAAAGTATTGATCTGGAAAATAAAGATAAAATTCACCCACAATCCCTTAACCTAGAGATAATTGTTATTTAATTTAGTATATGAACTGAAGGCCTTCTGTTCTAACATTATAAACGCTATGTTACAAAATGTTGTATACATACCGGTTTGTAATCTGTTGTTTTCCTTCTTTAATATATTGTGATAATTTTTAAAAAATTTTTTTAATGTTTTATTTATTCCTAGGAGAGAGAGAGAGAGAGAGAGAGAGAGACAGCGTGAGCAGGGGAGGGTCAGACAGAGAGGGAATAACAGACTCTGAAACAGGCTCCAGGCTCTGAGCTGGCAGTCAGCACAGAGCCCACGCAGGGCTCGAACCCACCAACCGCGAAATCATGACCTAAGCGAAAGTCGGATGCTTAACCGACTAAGCCACCCAGGTGCCCCAATATTGTGATAATTTTTAATACCTACATAGTATTCCTTATCAAATGTCATATAAATGTAGCATAATATATTCAGTTGGTACCTAAGATTGGACATTAAAGCTATTTCCATTTTTTTTTTTACAATGATAAACATCACTGGGGTAATAGTCTTTTTGTACATATGTGTTTCCTTAGGAAAACTCCTAGCAGAGAAATTAAAGATCAACAGACAATTTAAGATACTCAGTGTGTGTTCACAAGTGTCCTTCCAGACACGAGATGACAATTTGTCTTTTCAGCAAACACTGATACAGTTGCTTTTCATGTGCTTTGCCAGCTTCATAAGTTAAAAGTAGTATTTTGTTGTTCTAATTTGTATTCCTCTGCTGTTTTCTTTTGAGTTTCTCAGATTTTCTTTAAGGACCTTACTAACAGGCAAGGATTCTTATGTAAGCAATAAAAGATAAGAGTGTGTAGCAGCCAGGGAAACAGGGCCATGCAGTGGGAGGCACTGGCATTTAAGACATCTGAGACTTGATGAAACAATGCCCCTTGCACAGGCAGATGCTTTTATAGAGACTCAGGACCTTTACTGGGAAATAGCCACAGCCAAGGAAAGCAGACAGGGACTGTGCATGGAGATCTGGGTTGGAGCAGTTCTTAAATTGTTGCTCAGGGTTTTTTTTTTTATGTTTATTTATTCTTTTTGAGAGCGCGAGAGAGAGAACGAGTGGGAAAGGGTCAGGGGAGAGAGAGAGAGAATCCCAAGCAGGCTCCACACTATCAGCGCAGAGCCCAACACAGAGCTCGAACTCACAACCGTGAGATTGACCGGAGCCAAAATCAAGAGTCAGATGCTTAACTGACTGAGCCATCCAGGTGCTCCCTCATTACTCAGTTTCAGTAACTAAGTGACCCACCATAGCCAGAAAGACTCACACAAGAATTCTGGCGATTTTTCCCCCCAAGGTGGCCTACCAAGGCGAGATCATTGCATGGGGGAAAGAGATGACCTTTCAGAAGTCTTTCGTCACCCGGTGACTTAAACTCCATAGCGGTTTGTGCATACAGGTGTGCATGTGTGCATAGTTGGGTATTCATGTGTTTGCAGATGTCATTCCTTCTTATTTTAACTGGGTGTGAAAGAGACAGGAGTCTGTGTTAGGAAAAAGAGAGACAAGTGAGAGATAGCTTTGCTTTGGGGAAGGCAAGTCAATGTACTGAGCCATCATCAGTTTATTGAAAATCAACTTGCCAAATGCTCAATTTGCCAAACTTTGGGGACACTTAAGAAGTTTGTTTTACTTTCACCTGTGCTTTCTCTTGCCCCCTCTCAGGGATTTGCCCAGGTTTTTTTGTTAGAGAGACAGGGTCAAGTTCAGAAGCACGGGGTAGGAGAGGCAGAGGTAGGGACAGGAACTAAATGGAAATTTAGAAACAAAGCTCTCAGTGAGTCAGGATGTTGGTCATTCACGAAGTTAACTTCCTTAAATTAGCTTTCAACAAATTGGCCGAGAGCCCTGGTTTTGGCACCTTCTTCTAGAAATATCCACTTTTCAGTCCTTCCTCATCCAAAGCTGTACTTTTGCCGAGGCTTTGAGATTGACGATTCATAATTATAACCCCAGCACTCATTACTTTGGGAAATAAAACTTTAACTGTTAGCCGGCTAAGATGCTTAGAGGGAAACTTAGAGGACCTTTAATAATGTCAAATAATACATTCAAGATCCATGAGATAGTGGTGATTTGAAAATAACTTCTGTGACCTATTCCAGTCTGCCCTCCAGCTCCGTCTATGGTCACAAGGCCTTAGTAGTTCCATTGCTGCACAGAGAGGCCCCTGTTCCTTACCAGGCATACTCTCTCTTGCAGCCTCTTTATTGCCTGATCACTACTTACTGAACAAAAACTAAAAATAAGTAGCAATCCCTGTTGCTGCCACTTGCCTCTGCCCCTGAGGTGAGTTACTAGGTGTTGGATCCACCTCTGAACAGAGGCTGTTGAAAACTTGATTGCCAAGGAGTGCAGGTCACTCACCGTGGTCTGGCCTGTGGGAAGACAGACAGAGGTAAGCAAACATTTTGCACTGAGATTATCTTTCTGCCACTTTTCTCACAAATTTTCCTACAAGTACATTGCCTTCTCAGCCTGATTACATTTTTCAAAACCCTTTTCCATGATTGTAGCCTTGGTAGATGCCAGCCTCAAACAAGATTAAGGTGATGGGGATGGTGGACAGAGTGAGCCTGAGATAAAAGCTGTCCCACAACACACAGGGTCGGCAGACATCAGGTAAGCTCACATTTGCAGCACATTCGTGTGGTCTCTGTTTGGGAAATGCAAATTTTGTTATAGTTTGAGTCTACAGGTGGATTAAAATGTGTTTGTAAAAATTTCGATACAGGCTGTAGTGTGCTATGGTAAGGTTCCAGAATGGTCATCAACTTGACAGGGCATAAACTTGACAGGGCACCAAGGATGTTGGCAGAGGTCACACAAGAAGCAAAATTGTGAGTTAGGTGCTGAAATGATTAAGGTAGATGGAAGAGTGAACTGAAAGGCAATGTCAAGGGCACATTGACATAGTGCCTGAAATGTAAAAGAGAAGCTATAATTGAGTAATGGATGTGGAACACTTTCATCTATCATGTTGGAAATCTAGCAGGTGACTGTTGGAAGTCAACCCTTTAGAACTCTAGAGCTAAAGATAATTTATCTGCAGGGAAAAATCAGATTTGCTTTCTATCAAGCATGGAAACATTAACTATGTAGCCTTTTAAAGAATCTTATTGCTGTATTCATAGATACAGGTAGATATTTGTGAATTAAGGCAGATCATAACATATCTGTGTTCTTTATTTTTTAAATCCTCATTCTACCCAACAAGAGGAACAATTTCATGCTTTACAAAACACACTGTCACCACTGATCTATGAACCATTTTATTTCAAACACAACTTATTGTTACAATTTTGTCTACTGCTTAGTTCAGAAAAGGCCTTTCCATATCTCGCTCACTGCAGAGCAATCCAATTGTCTTGTAATACCCATCTGGTGTTTATAACCGTCTCTTGAAATGTAGAGGCTATTAGAATTAGATCAGAAATATTCCATGTAGCATGGTGTCGAGATTCATCTCACTGACAATCAGAGGAAAATGTGGCAGGGAGGAGAAGCTAATAGTATCACAGAGGCAGAATGGACTCCTTTATGGGTCTCTGAAAGGCTAACACCATATCCTTCCTGATCTGTCCTTGCAAGGCTAACTCTGAGGTCCTAGGTGGTGTCCACCTTTGGCCTCAGGCAACAGGGCTCTGACCCACTGTGATGTAGACCAAATAGTTAACTTCTCTCTGTACTCATCAGAATAGCTGGGACTGTTATACTGTGTCATTCCAGAAGTCCAACCTCCCTTATCCCTCCATTTATTTCTTGGCACTAACATTTCTTTCTTCCTTCCTTCCTTCCTTTCTTTCTTCTTTATTCCTTCCTTCCTTCCTTCCTTCCTTCCTTCCTTCCTTCCTTCCTTCCTTCCTTCCTTCCCTCCCTCCTCCCTCCCTCCCTCCTCTCCTTTCTTTCTTTCTTTCTTTCTTTCTTTCTTTCTTTCTTTCTTTCTTTCTTTCTTTCTTAGGCAAAATAGATCTTTTCATTCTGATTAGAAATAGAACTTTAAGAAACATGGTTGGGAATGGCGACATATTGCTTTTAGCTCACACTTGGCTCTACAATATAGGTATCAGAACCTTGTCTAGGAGCAAGTTTCCATGCAGGAAATAACCACTCAGGAACAGCTCCCAGCAGAGGGTGAGCAGAGGCAGGAGGTCCCAGACCCATCTGGACATGTGGAACTTGGACCAGAGCCTGGCCTCCTTTATTGTCTATGGTCTGTGCTCTAACCCATTGTACTTTCTAGGAATTCAATATATGTATTAAAAGCCAAGCTACTACAACTGTAAACATTTAGAATTAATACTTTGGGTCTTCAAGCTTTTAGTTTATTGAAGGACTACATCAGTTTGTTTCTAATAATCAAGTGTTTTTCTTTCAAGTCAGGTACTTATGCTGCCCTTGGCACATGCCGGTCCTCCAGCAAGAGTTATGAGTTATGTGTCTAAACAAGAAGGATCATCTCATTATAGAATTATGGCATCATCAACTAGTAAGAGCTTCAAGGTCACCTAGTGCAGCCTCGAAGCTGATACAGGAATTCTCTTTACAACATCCTTTATAATGCCAGGGGCCCTCGAATCTCTACCTAGGTATTCACCCCGACTGCGGCTGTGCAGAACCTAGAGAAAAATCCCATTGTGCTGCCCACTAGCCCCAATTGTAGGAAAGGTTTTTGTTATTTCGAGTCAAAATATGTCTCTTTATAACTTTGGTTGATTGGTTTCCCTCCAGTGACCCAGAAAACAGTGCACTGCCTTTGACATCAGTGCCCTTTGACTGAAAGCCAGCCACAAAATAGAAAGAACCACTGGAGTAAGTTTCTGGAGTCCCAAATTGGCTCCTCACCTCTGCTAATAATCAAATGAATGACCTGTGCTTAAATTCAGTGAGTCATTCCCTAAGGATTTTGTTGTTTTCCTACTTGGTGATTTTCTTTTCTAAAGATCTGCATCTGCACATTTCAAGTGGAAAAATTGTTTCAGCTAGTTGAATATTTTAGTTTAAACAGAGATATGGTTTAACAGTTACTTTTTATAGGGTTGCCTGGGTGGCACAGTCGGTTAAGCGTCCAACTTTGGCTCAGGTCATGATCTCAGCATTCATGGGTTCGAGCCCCGTGTGGAGCCCCGTATCGAGCCCCATGTTGGGCTCTGTGCTGACAGCTCAGAGTCTGGAACCTGCTTCAGATTCTGTGTCTCCTTCTCTCTCTGCCCGTCCTCTGCTTGCTTTCTGTTTCTGTCTCAAAATAAAATAAAGACATTAAAAATTAAAAAAAAAAACAATTACTTTTTATAATGCAAAATTTCAAACTTATGCAAAAATCGGTATAATGGGATAATGGATGCTCTTTTTCATTGACATTCAGCTGTAAATATATCAACTTGTGATTAATCTTATTTCACCTTTATCTTCACCCAGTTTCCCTCCTCTCTGGGTTTGTTTTGAAGCAAATCCTTGATACCATACTAAATCATCCATAATGATTTACAGCTTCTCTAATTCATAAGGGCTCTGACTTTGTAATGATCCCAAAACCATTATTATTATCTCCCAAATTAAAAACAAGTCCTAAGTATCTTAACCATAAGGGCAGGGTTCATATTTCTTCAACATGTACTCCCCCTAGTCGTCTCTCTGCGTGGATGAGGATGCAGATAAGGGAGGGCCTATCCCTCCAATTAGTTAAGTCTCTTTCAATCTATAGGTGCCCACTGCCCATTTCATTTTTATTTTTTTCTTACAATTTTATTTGTTAAGGAAACTAGGTTATATATAATTAGTATACAATGGATAGCTTTACAAATGTCTGATCCTTTGTTGCTTTTTTTTCATTTTTACTAGTGTATCTTTCCAATGATGCCCTAGAAATGGAATTTCTGGATTAAAGGGTAAATGTATGTAATTTTTAAATATATTGTCAATTCTTACAAGTATCACAAAATAGTCTCTGTAGGTTTTGTACCACTTTGTCTTCTTGCCTCCAGGAGGGCCAGTAACTGATGATGTTGGAGATGGCTAAAGCTCCACAATTATAGAATAATTATTTTGATCAGACCTCTCATGTTTCCATGGGTCTTCTCTCCCAGGCTAAACTTACTTTCATTCTCACACATTTGATGAATATATCTTCTGTGTCTGTAGCCAGTAATAAAATTCTAAACATGAGTGGATTGAGTAAGACTTCTTGACAAATATCAGGAGGTTTCCAGGCTGACGTTGGTTGAGCATCATGAATTTATCCAAATGTGTATCTCCCATGTCCCCATGCCAGTTATGAGATTGTATCTAGTGGCACTCAGAATTTTAATACACTCGTTGTCTACGTCTTTTCTCTAAAGGACAAGGTAGAGTATGAGCTAGAGTGACGTCTGAACTCAAGCTCCTCAGGCTGCCTCTTGTCTCCTTCCCTTCATAACTGTGCCTCGTTGGATCAGTTACGTAAACCTTAGTGCTTTGGTTTCACTGTTTGCAGTATGAGGATTTTCACAGTACCTGTGTGATGATTATATAAAAATACAGTGATGATTATATAAAAAAAATATATAAAAAAACATGTAAAGTACTTCAAACAGTGCCTGGCAAATAGTAAATCTTCCCCCAAGTGTTTGCTGTTAAACGAAAGCTACTAATCTGATAACAAGGTCCAAATAAATAATGGTAATTTTGGCAATAATGATTCTTTTTGAATATGTCTTATCTCCTGTAAATCACCATTTCTTTCCCTAAGTGCTTTCAAAGGGACTTAAAATTCTTTACAAGGGGTTTTCCTGGGATTTACATGCACTTGTGTCTAGTCCTTGAAACCCATCTATAGTCTCTGGAAATTTTATCTGTAGGATTAAATTCAGCTGCATAACAGATTCACCATTAATAATGTAATCTCATTCAAATAGATGTGTTTTCTTTTTCTCTGAAATAAGAGAATCCAGTGGCACACAGTCTATGAAGCCTTGATGAATCCATGTTTCAATGGTCACTTTCACTGTTCTCGGCTCATAACCTCCCTCCTTCAGACTCTGGCATGGCCCAAGATGGCTTCGTTACAGGATGACAGTAGTCAGAACAGCAGAGAAATGAAAGAGTTACTCTTCTTGGCTCAGTGATCTTGGTCAACCTGGGTATCACACTAGCACCCGCTCTTGTATTTCATTGACAAGAATATTGTCACCAGCCACTGAAAATACTGTCCCCAAATGAAATCAGTTTAGTTAATTCTGTTTCGTTCACTTTATTTCTGTCACTAAAGAAGAAAAGAAGATTGAGTCTTGGGGTGGGCAACTAGATGTCCCTGCCACAGCATCTTTGCATCTTTTGATGCCTTCCTCATTCTCCATGTGTCATCACATGTTATCAACAATGGCACTGGGATCTCATCAGAAACCCATTATAAGAACTTGTGTTAAAATTTCTCCAAACTGGAATCAATGAAGGACACAGTGGTGATTCTCGAATTACGGTAGATGCTGGAGTTATGAAGATGAATAAAATAGGACCACACATTAGTCCTTCTTGTAAACAGACCCCATGTGGGTCTCTAAAAATGGATTCCTTTCAGGGTGCCTGGGTGGCTCAGTTGGTTGAGTGTCCAACTTTAGCTCAGGTCATGATCTTGTGGTTCATGGGTATGAGTCCCTCTTTGGGCTCTGGGTTGACAGCTCAGAGCCTACAACCTGCTTTGGATTCTGTGTGTCTTTCTCTCTGCCTTTCTCTCACTTCTGTTCTCTCTCTCTCTCTCTCTCTCTCAAAAAAATAAATAAATAAACTTAAAGATTTTTAAAAATAAAAATCCATTCTTCTTTATGCACGGGTCTTTCATCTTTTTAAAAAAATTTTTCTTAATGTTTTATTTATTTCTGAGAGAAAGAGAGAGACAGCATGAGCAGAGGAGGGACAGAGAGAGAGGGATACACAATCTGAAACAGGCTCCAGGTGCTGAGCTGGCTGTCAGCTCAGAGCTGGACATGGTGCTTGAACCCATGAGAGATCATGACCTAAGCCAAAGTCGGACGCTTAACAGACCGAGCCACCCAGGCATCCCTAAAAAGAATTTTTAAAAAATATTTATTTATTTTTGACAGAGAGACAGAAAGAGCATGAGTGTGGCGTGGCCAGAGAGAGAGGGAGACACAGAATCTGAAACAGGCTTCAGGCTCTGAGCTATCAGCACAGAGCCCCACACGGGGCTTGAACTCACAAACCACATGATCATCACCTGAGCGGAAGTCAAACACTCAACTGACTGAGCCACTCAGGTGCCCTGGCCCTTCCTTTCCATAGCAAATATTATTTTTAATTTTTTTAATGTTTTACTTATTTCTGAGGAAGAGAGAGAGAGAGAGAGACAGCGTGAGCAGGGGAGGGTCAGAGAGAGAGAAACACAGAATCCGAAACAGGCTCCAGGCTCTGAGCTCGCTGTCAGCACAGAGCCCGACGTGGGGCTGGAACCCATGAACCGTGAGATCATGACTTGAACCGAAGTCGGATGCTTAACTGACTGAGCCACCCAGGTGCCCCATAGCCTAAATATTTCTAAAAGTAAACAGTGAGGCTTTCCTATTGCACTAGTTCCTTAAACTGTCTTATTATCAAGGTCTTCCAAAATACTTCCATTACAGTATTTTGAAAATCTCATTCCTTTTGAGCTGTCTTTCCAATTTAAACTTCCAGTCATGGAATCGTTCCTATATTTTTTTCTCTGATCACTTAAAAACCTGTGTATTGTGTTTTCTCTGTATGTCCTCCAATTTTATTATGAAAACTGTGGTGATATGGTTACTTTCTCCCAACAGTCTTTACGATTTCACTTCACCTCACATTTTTTTACCAACTGCTCAGACTGCAGTCCAAAACGGTAATTTAATTTTTCTTTTCTCTATTTTCTGAAATGTAAGCCTCATGACAAAGGAAGTTACAAATTGCTCAGAAGACTTACAATCATTAGAATAATTCTTTCTGCCAAATTCAGATGATCAAATTTCAAAATTCAACATTGACTATGACTCAGTTACATTGTCTGCACACACAAAAAGGGGAAAAACCACCACTGTGTTCATGGGGTAAAAAAAAATCAGGCCAAGTGATCATTATGTGATAATGTATTAATAATAGATGGTATAATGAACCAAAAATGAGCTTGGCAAAACTCCCAGGTACTTTTCATAAAATAATTTCCATGATCTGCTTTGCCTTTGAAGAGCACAATAGTACATTATCCCACATTTACTTGGGAGTGGAGAGGCTGGCACAGATCCAAGGACTGGAGCAGTGACTCTATGCTTGGTTCAACACCTCTCCGAAATCCTTGGCCTTTCCACCATTACGGCATATGTATTTGTGGGAAGGAGTCTTAGACCCTGGCTGTGCTCCACGAACTGAACTCCCAAAGCCCCGAGCTCTTTCCAGCAAACATGCACAGGAAGCCCTCTGAGAGCCACAAAAGTTCAGCTTCTGGGAAGAGTGGATAAGTTTCTGTTTTCCATTTGTTTTTTTTGTTTGTTTTTTTGTTTTTTAATATTTTTATTTATTTCTAGGAGAGAGAGAGAGAGAGACAGCGTGAGCAGGGAAGGGTCAGAGAGAGAGGGAGTCACAGACTGAAACAGGCTCCAGGCTCCGAGCTGGCAGTCAGCACAGAGCCCGATGCGCGGGGCTCAAACCCACGAACCGCGAGATCATGACCTAAGCGAAAGTCGGACACTTAACCGACTAAGCCACCCAGGCGCCCCTCTGTTTTCCATTTGAAATGATGTACTACGAATGCACATAGCAAACTGTACGAGAACTGGCAGTGTATTTCCTTGCTTTGTTATTCAGCAATACAGTCCTGAGGTGGACCAGAGGATGAAGCTGACCTTGAGGTCCAAGGTTGGCACAAGACACAGAGTATATGGGAGGAGCCACATAGTTACAAAAGGGAAACCCGGGGCTTGCTTCTCCCTCCAAATCCTGTATTCCACTACACAGCAGGGTTTAGCACTGACGTAGGCTGTACTGGTCATCTCAGCCATGCTAAGGGATTGTAGCATATGTGCCTAATTCTTCAAATATGAATGTATGTGTATATAACTAAGTTACATGGGACAGGTTGTGGAGAGCACAGAACTATGGCTGGAGTTTCATGATTAATGTGGCCTGGACCTCAGAAACATGAACCTGTAACACTCCAAGAAATTAAGACATTGGTGGCTACGTGGCATTGCAGACATGTGGCAGAAAAGCTGCTAACAGCCCTCAGCACAAGAAGTGAAGTGGAAGTGAAATGGATCTACTCAATAAGAAGCTCAAATCCTTAGTTGGTTTGCAGGATGTTTTTGTCTAGCCACACTCATTATGAACTCCATATTTCTTTTTTTTTTTTTAATTTTTTTAATGTTTTATTCATTTCTAGGAGAGAGAGACAGCGTGAGCAGGGAGGGTCAGAGAGAGAGGGAGTCACAGACTCTGAAATAGGCTCCAGGCTCTGAGCTGGCAGTCAGCACAGAGCCCGACGCGGGCTCGAACCCACGAACTGCGAGATCATGACCCGAGCGAAAGTCGGACGCTTAACCGACTAAGCCACCCAGGTGCCCCAATTAATATGAACTCCATATTTCAAATCTGTTTCCATGAATAGGGTTTTGAATGGGGTTTCATTCACTTCCACCACCCATTTAACCCACGGAGTGGTTCTAAATTATAGGCAAATATAGTCACCAAAAAAGTAATTATGTAAGGAAGAGCAGAGCAAAGCTATCAGGAACCTCTTCAATTATCTGATTTACACAGCTCCTCTGAGAAGCGTTGAACAGAGGTTGGGTAGAGGAGTGGGGAAAACAACTTGTCCATCTTTCTCAAAGTCACAAGGGCTAGAGTATGGCCTAGCATGTTCTCATTGGCTAGAGGTTCACATAGCTATGAACTTCTGGATTGGAAAAGTCAATTAGCATGTGAGTAGGTGAGGTTAGAGTAGATGTACATTGTCTGGGCACATAAACTAGCCAAGGAAGAAGCCAACACCCCAAATCATCTTTATGGGGCTTAAACTACAGAGTCCAAAAAGCAAATGAATACTTAAACATAACATATTTGCCAAAATCATTGAGCTTTTAATACATTTCTCTGTGACTTTAACTTGTATTACACACAGTTTTCTGTGAACACTCAAACTGAGCCTCCCAAAATAGATGTCTTGTGTGAAGTCCAGGGAGCACCTTCAGAAAGATACCTCCTATCTCCTGGTTCACAGGGAGACTCATTTTCCCTGCAGAACTGCTCATGTTATGAAGGAGTTCTTCTCTCATTTCTGCTTGAGGACAGTTGCCTCTACAAAGCACTACAGCCTATTGAAAAGTAGTTTGAATTTTTTTTGTTTTTTTTTGTGGATTTTTAAGAATAACATTATTTATTATTTTATCGAAGAAGGCAATTGATACAAACGATGATTTGTTTTAGGTTCTAAAGGGAGCCAGCAGCAAAATTAATAATGGAAATGATTGAATAGGTATGGATGTAATGCCAATCACTGGTATGCAATTTCAAAGTCAGAAGTAATCTTATTATTATATATTATTTCTATTACCGCACTTAAATCATTTCCAGGTGCTATTCATTTTGTAGGGAACCTTAAATATGTGTTGTTAATGTACCAAATGGGGTAAGAAAAAAAAATAAGATACTCTCTCAAAAATGAAGGGGAATAAATGTACAAGAAATTATTTTGTTCACCTAACTGTGTGTTTATTTGCACCCATTTGTCAGTAAACTGAAGAAACTGGATAATAATTGGCAAAACCTGCTAAGGCAAAACATTATTTTAAGAACATTATTTTTTCATTCAAAATTAGGATCTCATTAAGTAATTGTAATAGAGGCTGCTCCCTGGAAATTCCCAAAGTTTCTCCTTTCACTTTTTCCAAGGTATTCTTCCTATACGTGTCTTTCTCACCATAGCATCCACCAGTACATTTAAAGTGCATGCACTCTTTAAAATATTGAATTAGAAAATTTTAGGACACAAATTATCTGGGACTTCTGGGAGGCTCAGCCGGTTGAACGTCCGACTTCGGCTCAGGTCATGATCTAACGGTTCGTGGGTTCAAGCCCCGCGTGGGGCTTTGTACTGACAGCTCAGAGCCTGGGCCTGCTTCAGATTCTGTGTCTCCCTCTCTCTCTGCCCCTCTCTGACTCATGCTCTCTCTTTCTCTCTCTCTCTCTCAAAAATAAGTAAAACATTAAAAAATTATCTACAGATTAGTAGAGCTGATGACATTCTTGTGTAGCCTGGATGAGTCACTTTTTTCAGTTTATAGGCCACATCACTTTTTGTTTTCTACTTCCTCTCAGTTAATTCTTTAAATTTCCACAATTTTTTATTAGAAAAATATCCAGCATCACTTCAGGTTCCTCTTGCCAACTTAACTAAGAACAGTACAGGCTTACTCATTCCAAAGCGTTCCCTCTATACAAGGACAGGCGGTGGGTCAGAGAGAGAAAAATATAAAGTCTGGTCAATGCATGAGCAATAGGGACATCAGTTTACCCTCCTGAAGACTGGATCCACATAATGTGAACCTGTTCTTCCTAACACTCTTAAGGCTTTTTATTATACTGAAGTTACCAGAACAATTTATCCCATCTCTTTGCATGAGTTTCTCCTTAGGGCACTTGGTGTTCCTTCTTGCCTACAGGTCTTTTGTTGTCTAGGATACAAATTATTCTAACCTCAAATGTCAAAGTTCAGTCCTCAGCCCTTTGCTTCTCTAAAGTCCCAGGGATTCTTATGCAAACTGATGGATCTCTTTAGGATTTAGGGAGGGCAGGCTTCTTTGAGTGGTTGGAGGTCCCGGTCTGTTCTTCCCCCAGGAAGTGAAGTTCTCTCCAACCTACATAGGCATCACTAGAAGGGGCTTCAGGTCACCATGGGCAGAACCAAGAATATCTGCCCTAAGGTACCTCAACACAACGAAGGCGGTGTGTTTATGAAAGGACTTTACCCACTCCACACCTAAAACATCTGGCATTCCTTTGCGTTGCACAAATTCCAAAAGTGAAGCATAGACATATTCTGGGTAGTATCTCTGCTCTAGCCTTGTGACCTTGGGAAAGTCGCTAAACTTCTCTATAGGAATAGCCAGGAATTTTCAACCTCCTCTGTTCAATAGAAGAGAAGTTTTAAAAGTTTTTTTAAGTTCAGGATTTTCTTTTTTACCTGAAATCTTATAAATATAAACCTTTACCATAATATTCTCAGGTGTTACTGAACTATAACTTTATTTTCTTTTTTTTTAATTTTAATGTTTTTTAAAAATTTATTTCTGAGAGAGAGAGAGAGAGAGAGAGAGAGAGAGCGAGCCCAGGAGGGTCAGAGAGAGAAGGAGACACGGAATCTGAAACAGGTTCCAGGCTTTGAGCTGGCTGTCAGCACAGAGCCCGATGTGGGGCTTGAGCCCACAAACTGTGAGACCATGACCTGAGCTGAAGTCGGAAGCTTAACCGACTGAGCCAGCCAGGTGCCCCTATAACTTTATTTTCTGAAATTAATTTTAATGTATGGCTCTGAACCCTCAATTTTTCTTATATAGGAAACAATGTAACTAATTCCATTTAAATCTAATAAGGTTTGGTAATTTCTCAGTCAGTCTGAGTTGAAAATTCAAGACCACTTACTTTTTTCTACTTCCTCATCTGGAGAGGCACTTGGTGAAATTGAAGACAGTGTTTCCAAAAGAAGGCAGGACACTTTACAATTTGGCACTGGTGCTCCAGCTCAGGTAACTGCCCCAGGAGTAGATACCGCAGTGCTGAACTCACCCTCTTCTGTACCTTAATCTATTACTCTTTTCTCATCTCCTCTGTTGCCACTTTTAATACTTATTCTAAAGAATATAGATCTTCATTCCCCATCAGCAGTGGTGTGATGGTCAATTTTATGTGTCAACATGCCTGACCATAAGACTCTCAGATTTAATATTAGCTTTGGGTGTGTCTTCAAGGGTATTTCTGGATGAGATGAACATTTGAGTCGGTGGACTCAGTAAACAAAATGCAGAGGAAGGAAGACTGTGCTTCTTTTTTGTTTCTCTCTGCCTCCTTGCTTGAGAAGGGCCATCTCATCTCATCTTGTCTGGGGTTTGGAGTGGGATTTGTGCCATCAGCTTCCTTGGTCCTCAGGCTTTTGAACTCATGATCACGTTAAAATTCACCATTGGCCTTCCTAGGTCTCCAGCTTGCAGAGGGAAGATATCATGGGACTTCTCAGGCTGCATAATCGCAAGAGCCAGTTCTCAAAATAAATAAATTTTCACATATATATTTATTTTACATATAAATATATTAATCTTATTTATAAATATACAAATCTCTTTCAATAGATACAGATATAAATAAAGATACAGATATGGATACAGATAGATATGATATGTTCTGTTTCTCTGGAGAACGCTGACTGATACAAGTAGATTAAGAGAAAAGAGACCTGGCCATCCTTTTACTCTACTCTCCATATGACTTTGGCAGTTCATTTGACTTCTCTGAGCCTTTGCTTCCTCATTAGTAAAATAAAAGAATTAGATGATTTCAAAACTCCTCCCACTTCTGAAATTCTATGATCAATGAATTCTGAATGCTCAAGTTCTTGGACTCTCCCAAATCCTTTAGAATCATTCTTATAGCCCCTCAAAAATAGATATCAGCACAACCATAGTCTTCAGCATTTCTACAATTTACATGCAGTTCAAGCAGCCCAAGATCGCTGGGTTTGCTGCCACTGACTTTAATCTATTACAGTAATCTCTGGACATGAGTGCTTCGCCTTCCACTCTGAAATCAACAACATGCAGTATTATAGCCACAGAATGACAACCTGGACTTGAGAAGAGAAGTACATTGGAAGTTAGCCAAGCAAGATTTGGATACTCTGAGCTCTGAAAATGACTCTCCAAGTCCCCGTGGCTTAGCCATTTCAATCTTCTGTGCCTCATTCTTACCTCCTGTATAGTGGCCATAACAACACCCTCACTCTTTACCTCATAGGATTGTTGTAAGGTGCTGAACCCCACAAGTTGAGCAGACCAGACCTATATTCACTTAGTCACCTGCCACCAGATCCCATAGCTATAGGCCACCGTAGACAAGAATGCCCTTTATTCCTGTTAGAGAAGTGCGATATTGCTGAAGGGCTAAAAATCCTATTCTTATCCCAGCTTATCTTTGCAGCTTAATCCCTTACCTACCTTCAGACACACTCTCTAGCACCCATCTGATCAGGTGTGTATGTGTGTGCGTGTAGCACATAGTATAAAATGGAGTCCTTTTTTACTATTACAGTAATCATTTTTAGGATCTTAACACATTTCTTTGCCATTTGCTCCTCCTTGAATGCCTTTTTCTTCAATGCATAATTATCCAGCAAAATCCAAACTTCTCTTTGTTAGAAAAAAAATGAATGTTCTGAGCTCCCATGTTTACATAGCTCTGATGGTAGTTTCTACACCTACTTTTATTGTGGTTATTTTTTGCACATAAATTTTTCTACTATACTTATGCTCCTGTGGGTCACCCGATTGTGTCTTATACATTTTTATATAGTCCCAAAGTGGTAGCCTACAACACTTCACTTATAGATCTCAATAAATACTCAGTATGTCATTGATAAAGAATTAATGAAAACAACCCCCAGAGCCTAAAAATCATTTCTTAGCTGTGTAGCTTGCTTTATTTTTGGCCTGCCATGTGGTTCAGGCAGGGCAGAGGATATTTGTAGACTTGCCCAAAGTAGCAGTTGTTATGTGCCTGATGTCATTAAACCCATAGCCCCAACTGCCCCAGAGTCCATTCCATTTTCTCAACATGTCTGTTGGGCTGAAAGTAAAAGTCTTTATAATAGGACTAGACATTTTAATAGCCCCTGGAGAAATAAAAGCGCTTTTTGAAGGTTATTTTTTTTCTGAACAAAAGCAATTTATTCATAGAACCATCAGGAAATATGTAATAGTTAGAAAAATATTATGCTCTTCTCCTGAAATAATAATACCGATAAATGACATTTATTGAGTTTTTATCATGGGCCACAGCATCGGATGCATTATCTCATTTAAGCTCACGATAGGCATCATTATTATCTCAATTTTACAGACAAGGAAACTGCTAGAAAGATGTCAAGTCAGTTGCTCAGGCCAGCACAACTGACAACTGATAGAATAAACATCTTCTAGAGCTCCTTATCTGGATGTAAACATTTGAGGAACTTCAAAACAAGATAGTGACCCTATTCCAGAACTCAACCTTTGGTCTCCATGATACCTGAGCATGAAGATGGATAAGACTTATCACTGTCACTGTACAATCTCTGTTTAGTTAGCTTTGCACTTTGTTATCTTCTCTCTCTCTTTCTCTCTCATTTTCTTTGGAGAAAAAAAAAATGAAAATGAACTTGGTTCCCAAGAGTTGTCAGCCACAGTTACCGGAGGAGGTTTTACAACACTTTGGAAAAGCAGGACCCTATGACTCTGTGCCAGGGATTTTTCTGGGCATGACTGAGATGTCAAGAGCAATTCAAAGGAGCAAGGATGCCTGTTGTCAGCCTCTATCGCTCTGCCGAATGCTTGAGGTACAAAATCCTTTGTACCACTTTCACCCACCAGGACAGGCATTAAACAGCCTATTGGTAAACTCTTTCATCCAACAAGGGCAGCTGAGAGGCAGCTGCTAGTAAAGCCAGGTGCTGGAGAGCAGAGGAAGAGAGGCCACGGGGAGGAGGGCCATGTGGGGTTTGTAAAACAGGGAGCAAGTCTCTTCCCAAACATGCTGCACTTTTTATTAAAAGGAAATGCAGGCTGGGAATTCCTCTCAATGAAAAGGCCACACACCTAGCACAGAATGTTGAATCTTCCTCAGAAGCAACTCAGTGTGACTCAGTGACCTATAAACCATCACATCACGAAAAACTGCTCCCGTTTCATTCTATCACCTAACCCAACACTAAGGAGCTGAAAGCTGAATGCAGTGTGTGTCTCTTCTCCAAACAGCTCTGGGGGGGGTCACTTATGCTACTTTTTTTTCTTAACCATTACCTGAGCTCCATCTGTCACTTATCCATAAAAGATGCAGGCCTTTGTGCATTTCATGCATCTTATAGACATTGGCACCACTGAGCATTTTCCTGTTAATGCCATTCTCCAGCGTTTTTTTCACTCCAGTTCGTAGGCAGGCATCTCTGCTAATGACACAGGCAAGGCACACAATACTGAGCTAATTGCAGCCTAGAACCCTCCTGCAATTCTGAAAGCCAATGACCTCACACTGTTCTGTACAGTAAAATAGAGGATAGCTTAGCAAAAGGAGTCAGTCAGGTGTTTTACAAGAGAAGAAACTATAAAAAGAGTGTTTTCCAGATTCTTTTTTTCTTGCTATAATCCACTCAGGTCATATTTTATTGGTGCTCATTACCAAGGTAGAGAGTGATAAAGGTGGAAGCTATAGAAACATGGCCAAATTGATGTTGTTTTGAAAACCTAGTGACTCATGCTGTGAAACACATATAATCCGTCAAGGTGCCTCTCGGACTTTTATCAGGAAGACCTTTTGCATGCTTGCTCATCTGGGTTCAAGTTCAGTCACAAACTCACTGGGAGAGTGGGCGTGCATCTGAAGTCACAGGCGTTACAAGCCACCAGCACTTTCCCAGAAGTAACAAAAAGACACCACAAATTGTGACATCATCCTTGGTCAATTTCATTTAACAGAATACCTTGAGTTATAAGGAATATTTAAATATTCCTAAATATTTAAGACACTTACAGTGCTTGCCCCCACCTTCTCTTAAACTGAATTATTTGCCTCTGTTCTTTAAAGCTTCAGATGAGTACTTGCATTGTCAGTGTAAACATAGCCATGCAAATGTAATGTTTCAATATTCTACACCTGATAAAAATAAATAAACCATGGTAGGTTATTAAATTTCATGAGTTTCCCAAACTTAGGAACATGTAAAGCCACACCCCCCTTTCAAAGAGTGCCATGAGAATAGGTAAAATTAGAGATTTTTCTTTTAGGGGTGCCTGGGTGGCTCAGTTGGTTAAGGGTCTGAATTCGGTTCAGGTCATGATCTCATGGTTCATGCGTTCAAACCCCGCGTTGGGCTCTGTGCTGACAGCACAGAGCCTGAAGCCTGCTTCAGATCCTGTGTTTCCCTCTCTCTTTCTGTCCCCCACTTCCCACTCACACTCTGTCTCTCTCAAAAAAAAAAAACCAACCTTAATAAAAAAGATTCCTCTTTTATACATAATTCTGAATGGTATATACAGTCCTGAAAGCTAAATCTATTTCTTAATTAATATATAAGATCAAACTATAGCATTCTATAAACACAAACTTTTGGGTAGCTTAAATATAAATGATAGTTTTACATTTTGGGTTACTATTTTTATCAGAATCTATGATTCCAAGTGTGGGCAATGTAAGTGAATAAGAGTAGGATTTTTCAAAATAAACATCAAATATTTATTGGCTGTGTGCAAGGTACTTATTTAGGTGAAGTCGTCTCTCTGGGATGAACAGGAAAGCTAGGAGAGTCTTGCCTAGTGCCCAAACCTCTTGCAGGTTTCCACCCTATCCCATCATCCCCTCTTCTAAGATGGGCCAATCTTCTAGAATGATGACAAATCAAAAATCAGAAGACTGACTCTTCTGAGGATGGTAGCTTACATATGTGGTCCAGGTTTGAATCATCACCTAAAGCATGCGGACAGAAACATAGCTAAACTGGAATTTTTGCTGTTGTTGTTGTTCTTTGTTTTTTTCCTACTTTTTGTATTTTAATAACACCTGTCTTTTAAGTATAGTTGCAAAAGGAATAAATGTTCTATGCAGATAACTTAAGAAGTAGAAAAATCACAGGGAAGCTCTGGTTATCTGTAATCCAACACTGATATATAATCCTTTGCTTTGGGCTGTTTACTGTTTTTTTTTTTTTTCATTTGTTTAAGTATTGTTTTACAAAAATAGTATTGTACTCTTACATTCTGTGTTTTATTTTTTGGCTCTACATTGTGAATATTTTGTCTTACCAGTAAGCATTTTCTGTTAACAGTTTCAATGACTAAATAGAACTCTATAATAAATGTAGAGCAGAATTTATATAATCCCTTCCTTACAGAACTTTTAGGCTTCTTTAAATTGACCCTTTTATGAATTATGCTGATTGAATATATTTAATTTTGACTCCATTTTTAACTATTTATTTAGGATAGATCCCTAAAAGCAGAAGGTCAAAGTGTATAGCATTTTAAAGGACTCAGGAATCTATTTTCAAATTGCCTTTTACAATTGTATTTCGATGTACTTACTCCTCACTCATGTATAAAAGTGCCCACTGTCCCACACCCTAGGAAGTATGAATTTCTTTTCTCTCTACCCATTTGATACATGAAAAGAGGTCTCATCGTTGTTTCAGTTTGCATTTCTATATTAATGAGTTAACATTTTTTTAATGTTTGACGCCTTTTTTTTTTTTTAATATTTTTATTTATTTCTAGAAGAGAGAGAGACAGCGTGAACAGGGGAGGGTCAGAGAGAGAGGGAGATACAGACTCTGAAACAGGCTCCAGGCTCTGAGCCGGCAGTCAGCACAGAGCCCGACGCGGGACTTGAACCCACGAACCGCAAGATCATGACCTAAGTGAAAGTCGGACGCCTAACCGACTAAGCCACCCAGGCGCCCCTTTTGATGCCTTTTAAAAATAAAACTTGTGTGAACGAATTGCCTGCTCATGCCTTTTGCTTTTTAAGATATGTAGATAGCTGTCTTTTCTGGTAGTTCTTTCAAAGTTTTATCTGCATGTAGTTTTTAAATCCATTTTTAAATGTAGGGGATGCATGGGTGGCTCAGTCAGAAGAGCATGCGACTCTTGATCTCAGGGCTGTGAGTTTGAGCCACACATTGGGTGTAGAGATTGCTTAAAAATAATATCTTAAATCCATTAATTTTTTTAAATGCTTATTTATTTTTGAGAGGGATACAGAGTACTAGCAGGGAAAGGGCAGAGAGAGGGAGACACAGAATCCAAAGCAGCTCCAGGCTCTGAGCTATCAGCACAGAGCCCGACTGTGGGCTCGAACCCCAAGCCCTGAGACCATGTGACAGCTCAGAGTCTGGAGCCTGCTTCAGATTCTGTGTCTCCTTCACTCGTTCCCTCTCTGCCCCTCTGCTCGTACTCTGTCTCACCCTGTCTCTCAAAAATAAATAAATGGAAAAAAATTTTTAATAAAAATAAAGTTTTCTTTTAAAAATGGTCTCAGCTGTTTATTCTTCCAAATGAACTTGAGAATGTTTCTCAAAAATCCAAATGTTTGAGGGGGATTGAATTAAATATATATATCATTTTGGAAAGCATTGATATCAAACAATGTTTTTTTTTTTTTCCATTTGGAAGGCATTTATTCAAATCATCTGTGTGACTCTCAACGAAGCTTAGTACTTTTTTTCCATATGGGTAGACACTTCTTTTAAGGTCATTCCTATGGATTTTAAATTTTTGTTGCTATTTATAATGATATATTTTCTTCATTATATTTTCTAGAGGGCTATTATTGGCATAAAGGGAAACTGTAAATAGTCAATTTGTATACAGTCACCAGACCATTAAATTTGGTCCATCTGCTTTGCCATATTCCATATGTGAGGACACCACTATGGAGGAAAATACCGTCCTCTGATAAGAGTCTTGGGAATTTCAGCATAAACTTAGAGTATAATTACACATTATTTGAATGGCTTCTTATTTTTTAAAAAATATACTTGTGTAAAATATACTTGAAAAAAATCACAGAATATTCTTTTCATTTTCTCAACTGATTTTAGCTTCTACACCTAAAATTGTTATATTTCTTAAAAAAACAAAAGGTATAAAGGCTAAAATATTCAGGATACTTATTTTAGAATTTATAAGCATTTAGTTTTTTATTAAAAAAGGTTTATAAAAAACCTCTCTGCCTATTATATTTCTCCCAATTATTTCCACACTCAATAGCAATCTCACTGATGGTGTTTGTGATGGCAGGAAAAAGATATAATTAGAGCCAAATGGGAGAATTTTATAAGCAAATCTCCTTTCCCTACAGTAGTGTCATTACTTATAAAATCAAAGATTTTAATGAAACATTTCAAAGGACAAAGTCAAATGCTTGAATCAGGAAACATACAGCTTTAAGTTATTTCTTCTTCCAAAACTGGTGCCTACAGAAAGAGGTTGAGGAGGTTGTGAAACGCTATCACCATCTTGCGAGGGATGAATACCTTTCAGATTTGCAGATGTTATGTTTTAAAGGAAGGGAGAGAAATCAGCAGATCTTTGAGTTTTCCTGGGACTAGACTAAAGAGATTTTTAAACCAGTTACACTCAGCTACTTCAGGTGCATGAAAACTGCTCTCGGGGTTTATTGAATTGCTGGTTAATACACAGGAACTAAATTAGGTCTATAATTTCAGCTGTGCTTTGTTAATGACTCATTTTTCCATCAATAAAATTGACAACAGAGATCTGCACAGTTCCTTTGACCACTTCTGATCTGCTTTGTCGAGTCATGTGACACAGTCCAGTGTTGCCAGATATAGGCTGCCATTCTCTACTGGCGTTTTCATGGAAATAGGATTAGAGAAATGTAGCCTGAGCAAACCCAGGGAGTTTTGTGGCAGACATAAGGGACGGCATCAGTCCTTGACCAGAAGGTCTCACATAGAGTGTTTTCATTGATAGTGTAGACTCTATTTGTGTATTCAAAGATGAAGTACATTTGTTTTCTGGTAAAAGTCTCCTCCTTTGGCATGGGGCTTCTTTACTGACCTCAGAACCTCCTAAAAGATTCAGATCTTATCTCGTCCTGACACTGCAAGAGAACGTCAAAGATGAAATAGGGAAGTTGAGTTTAACTGTGAGTCGCAGTCACGTAAAGGACTTGCAAAATATGCTCATCACAAAGAAAAAACTCTAATGATCCTTTACAAAGGAAGACAAAGGATATCCCTCAACTTTATTCTGACATTTACTCCATGACGTGAATATAGTTATTTATTGGTTAATGTATTCAGATAGACTGTACTTATGAATATTCAACATTTAAAGAGAGACAACAAAGGGATAGGTATATAAACCTGCCAAAGGAGTCACATTGTGATATGCTGAATAAAAGCCACCTTGGTGATAATCCATCTCACACACATATATAACTCTACTTTTAGAATAGAAAAATGGGGTCACCTGGTTGGCTCAGTTGGATAAGCATCTGATCTTTGATTTCAGCTCAGGTCATAATCTCATTCATGGAATTGGTCCATTTTGGTTCTGTGCTGATGGCATGGAGCCTGCCTGGGATTCTCTCTCTCCCTTCTCTCTGCTCCTCCCCTGTACGCACTCTCTCTCTTTCTCTCTCAAAATAAATAAGTAAACTTCATAAAAGAAGAGAAAAATGAATAGGCCTAGACAAAGCTACAGAGGGAAGTGAATACATGTAAAGTGTCATTAATTTTTAAATTTAATTAATAATTAAATGAAAAGTTATAGGAATACTTTTTCAAACTGAGGCTAGCTGTTCAAGAAATAAACGTGACTTTTAAATATATGATAAGATTCTCATTTTCATTCAAAGTGAAAAACATAAAAATAAAATAAATAAGATGACATTTTCCATGGATTGAGTTGGCAACGATTGTTTTTAAGTTAAATAACATGCCCATTGACCAGGGTATGGGAAGCTGGCATTCTTATTTTTTGTTGTTGTGAATATATGCTGGTGAAAGTTCTATAGAGAGCAATTTGCCTATATTTATCAAAATTACGGATGCAGCCTAAGATTTTAGTAAGTTCTAATTTTAGGAAATGATTCTACTGATATACTCCCACTCATGCAAAATGTCTTTGAACAAAGATATTAATTGAAGCAGTGCTGGCAATACCAAAAAGGAAAAGCAAACAAAACCCCTGGAAACAACTTAATAGAGTTGTTTATGTCTATTTCATATCAATAGAGGGATATGAAATACACATCCTTGGCTTATAGATAGAACAATGAAATATGGCTTCTAAGAAGGATAAGGCAGACAACTATGTAAAAATTCATAGGATACAAGTTTAATGACAAAACCAAAATGTAGAATAATGTGCAAAATACAATTCTATTTCCACATGTAGGCTCATTGGTGCATAGATTAGCTCCAGAGGGATACATAGAAAAGCAACATAAGTGGTTACATGTGGGGATAAAAATGAGAATCATTTAAATTATATTGTGCACAGATGTTACCCAGAGAAAATAATAATAATAATAGTAATAATAATATAATTAAAGAGAGAAATAAAAAACATAAAAAGAATTCTTTGTGTACAATCAATTCAACATGAGTAAAGTGCTTGCTATATGAAAGACAATGGGCTTTTATTGGTAATTATTCTATTTTTTTTTATAGGATTTTAGATTTTAAAGCATGGTGTCAAGAAATCTATGTTCTAAAACTTGGACCCATGCTGATTCCTCACCTAATTGTGAGGAAGTCATTTTATCTTTTTATACTTTTATGTCTTACCCTTTGTACAATGACTATACGACTTTTATCCTTCTGTCTTTTCAATTCAAATGTGATGCTGAGAAATAAACCACAGAATTGAATGTGTCTTTTTTTTTTTTTCTTTTAGCAAGTCTACTCCATGGTCCTAAAAATGGTTTGCCTAGAATTCTTAGAGAATTCTATTCTAACTATTCTATTTTAATGTTAATAATCTCTTTAATTCAAAGAATTAATTTCTGAAACCTTTTCTTTTTCTTCTGCTTTCTCTGATTTGACTTAATCTATGTAATGACTTCTGTTTTCATTTGGGTTTTTGTTGTCAGGCTTTATTTAGCTCCTGCTGCCCATGCAGTGAGTTACTCAACCTTTTAACCATTGCCAATCTCATCCATGCAGCTACCATGTGCCTGTCTAGTCACTCTCTGAATTACCCTGGGTACTCTGTTTTCATACAGTTTCACCATAATTTCCTTTCAGATTTCACCAAGCCAGGCTCTGTCTCAGACTGTTGTTAGTTTTGCTGAGGCTAGGAGCTGCTGTCAGCTTTGATTAGGTTCTATTTCCTACTGCAAGTACATTGTAGAATGTGCTTCCATAATAAAATTTAGTCTGAAATAGACTGTGTGCTAAAGGTCAAACTAAAATAGCCTTTGGCTTCCCCCTAGATTCTAAATTGATGTTCTAGTTTAGGAAGTTCCTCTTTTATGTTTGTTTGCAGAATGGCATAACTTAGTGGAAAAGAGCTCTGATCATCAGCCCCATTGTCTTCTGTTAGCTTCATTTGGAATGGCTGGATTCTGGAAGTCTGAGATCCTTGCTCTAAAACTTGGTAATCAGGGTCATTGTACCTCCTTGTTAGGACCTCCACTGACACCCTTTCCCTTAATCATATATGCTGTCCTCCTTCTGTTGGTTACTATACAGGCTTCTACTCTTGAAGTAGTCCTTGGTTAGTCCTTGATTCTCTTTTATAATGCTAGTACCGCAGGGGAATGGGGCAGCTCTTTAGGTACTGATTTATAAGAGATAACCAAGACCCTAATGCATTTCCAGAGATTAGACTAGAAGTGACCTTAATTAACAGGTATTTATTAAGTACCTATTACATAGTCTCAAATAGCATTTAATGTAGTTGGGGAGATGAGACATTGATCCATGAATAGGTTATGGAAATCAATAAAGGATGAGCAACAAATAAATGGTACATAAATTTAAAATCTTGAGAAGGCATAATCGGAGCACAGTCACCTCCAGCTTACATAAGCATGGAAGACTTCTTGGACAATATCAACTGGGTTTTCAAGGATGGGAAGGCTTTAAGCCATTGAAGTGAGGGGAGAGACACTACCAATGGAAGATAAGGGATAAACCAAAGAATAAACGTAGTCACAAACTATGAAATAGGTTTGAGATACAGTGAGCCCACACGCTGGCTGGAATGGAGGTGTTTTGGAATGTAGGTCATAGAGTTTACCATACCCAGAGGACCCCTTCTTTTGGAAACTGACCAGCCTACAGCCTCCTGCTTAGGCAAGAAGCCCTAACCTCCCTCCCTTTTTTATAATTTGGACAAGTGGTTCAAAAGCGACCCAATTACCACTATGAAAGTGTCCTAGTATACTGGCCCCTGCCCAGAAGACATGAGAGTTCTTAGCTAAATTATGTATACCAGCTTCCTTTGGGATTTGAAGATGTGTCATGTGATAGCAAAGGGAAGCAAAGAGAAGGTAACAGGCAGACCAACCACAGCATGATCCCGCATCCACTCCCTTAGATCTTGAGTCTGTTTCTGGCATCCACACAAATCCAGGTATCCCAGTGCTTCCTACAAGAGATGAGTGGGTGAAAGCTTGTGAGGCAGGCCCCTGGGCCTCCGGCTCTGTCCCTGGGAATTTATGGAAATACCCATAATGCCTCAGCTCCCACAACCCATGGCGAGAGAACGTGGACTACCGTGGCGTGAAGATAGAGCTAGCTCAGAGGCCTTGCTGCCTTTCAGCTTATGACGCCCCTTTCCAAGTTTACAAGTGGCAGGATTTAATCTGTTTATAAATAGCATTACCTGGAGGAAATACATGTAGCTTCATCTTTATTTAGAGAGACGCGATAGCATAGGGGTTAAAATCTGGCACCCAAGTGTTTGGAATGAAATTAGCCCAGGCCACGTTGCCAGAGGTCTCTGTGTCTCAGATTCCACATCTAAAAACAATGAGGAGGATGGCAAGTTTTATCTACTTCTTAGGGCTGTTACAAGACTTATATAAAGCGCTTAGCACAGGGCACATAGTAAGAACTACATAAGCATTGTTAAATAAATGTAGCATCGTTTTATTTCCAAAGATTCCATAAAATACAGTGGGCACTGTAGGTCACACGGATTTGTTCCCCATCCGAGGCCCCAGTGGACTTGTGTAAAACATTAACCATCTTTTTCATAATGAATATGTGATATGATGGCATAGGAGTCCTGTTTGGGTAGCTTGCTAGCAGAAGAAATAGAGATAAAATTCTAAAAAGGACTCTAGGATTTCTTCCTTCCCACAACACTGAACAGCAGGGAGAGAAAGCCATAAAACCTTGTGTGGAGAGTGCAGGCGCCATCGGGGACGGCAGTCCCGGGATGCCACAGCCACCCCCGCACCTTCTCCATGTCCGGGCAGGAAGGGCTGTGCCACATGGGCACCTCTGAGTTTCGAGGAGACAGCAAGAGCAGTGATGCGGGGGCTGCATCAACAAGGCATTTTTAGGAAGTAGGCCTCATCAAACTACTTTAAAAAAAATTAATGTTTCTTTATTTTTGAGACAGTGTGAGCAGGGAAGGGGCACGGAGAGAGGGGGACAGAGGGTCCAAAGCAGGCTGACAGCAGCAAGTCTCATGTGGGGCTCGAACCACCGACTGTCCAAAGTCGGATGCTCAACTGACTCAGCCACCCAGGTGCCCCTCAACAAGGCATTTTTTTTTTTTAAATCACGTGTTATTTGAAATTCTCTAAAGCATAACAATAAGAGCAGTATCTCAAATGCATGCCTCAGCAAGCTGCCAGTCACTGTCTTGGCATAGCTCTGTTGTCACCCCATGATAGGGGACCCTAAACCGGATACCTGGAGCCCTACAACTACGGAAAGAGGGAAGAACTTGAAGGCACAAGCCTCTGATCAGAGGTTTCTGATGATGATAGGGCTGACAAGATCTTAGAAATGCCAGGTGGGTTTTTTTTTTTTAATTTATAAATGTATTTTGAGAAAGAGACAGAGACAGAGAGAGCATATACCAAGCAGGCTCCACGCTGTCAACACAGAGCCTGACATGGGGCTCGATCTCACGAACGCTGAGATTATAATCTGAGCTGAAATGAAGAGTGGGACACAACTGACTGAGCTACCCAGGCACCCCAGAAGTGCCAAGTTTCCAGTCTCATCGAACACACTTGAATATCGCGCAAGTCTGACTTTCTCTCCAAGCCCCCAGTGAGATTCTTTTTTGACTTTAGATCCATGTTAGTCTCTTTGTGACCTCACACACCCAGCGTCTGGCAAAGTCTCACCTCTTGAGCATATCTCACCTCATCTGGGCTCTCGAGGAATTCCTTGTCTCTGCCTTCACATTGCTGATCAAAGCAAGATCTTCAGTTACCTGAATCTGCTCCCTTAAAACCTCCTTCCTCTTCTGGTTTTAAATGTCCACAATCTATTCAAAACACTTGAAAAGACTTCATTTTCCCAAGCATCACTTTGTCACAATATTTCTTTCCTTAGAATTCTACAGTTGCTCTTTATTGCTTCCTGAATCCCACTAAAATCTGACCAGGGGTTTCATTGCCTTCCGGGTGATGGACCCTCCCCTCCCCCACCCCATTTCATTCCTACTCTAACTGCCTATCTGTTATCACCACAGATTCTGCTGCCATCAGAAGTTCATGGGTGGTCCTTGCCCTCACACCTCGTCCTGTATTCTGCCTCTTCCATGTGCATACGCCTGCCCCCCAACTTGCCCAACCATGGTTTTAAAAATCCTCAGGATGATGGCTTTCCCTGAAACTTGCTTATAATTAGTCTTCCCAGACAGTAAATAATTTTTCTTCTTCCTCTTCAATTCTTGAGAACCCTGTCATTATAAACATAAGGGATGAGGGGCACCTGGGTGGCTCAGTCGGTTGAGCGTCCGACTTTGGCTCAGGTCATGATTTCAGGGTTCGTGGGTTCGAGCCCCGCATCAGGCTCTGTGCTGACAGCTAGCTCAGAGCCTGTAGCCTGTTTCAGATTCTGTGTCTCCTTCTCTCTCTGATCCTCCCCTGCTCATGCTGTCTCTATCTCTCTCTCAAAAATAAATAAAATATTTAAAAAAAAAACAAAAAAACCCATAAAGGATGATGAGGAAGATAATGGTCATAACTTTCATGAATAAAATAATAACCACAGCTTACATTTGGGTGGGAGTTTGCAGTTTGCATAGCAGTTTCTGATACACACTCTTAGAGTGTTGTTATTACAATCTCTATTATTTGGAAAATACTCAGAAACTGAGTCCTAA
This sequence comes from Proteles cristata cristata, assembly GCA_017311185.1. NCBI lineage: Eukaryota > Metazoa > Chordata > Mammalia > Carnivora > Hyaenidae > Proteles > Proteles cristata. The sequence continues at coordinate 554,403 of JAESUZ010002323.1, forward strand.
GCTTCTTTCTTCCTCCTGTCTTCCTACATTTTACATAGTGCTTTTACAACCATGGAGTGAAAGAAAGTTAGATAGAAAAACTGAGTTTTTCACTGCATGGTTTTAGAAAATAATTTTCCCCCACTAGTCCTCATGTTTTCTCCCTTTACAAGTTGGCATGATAAATAATTTGCCACCCCCTTCCCTCTACCAAGAAAGCTTTGAGGAATAATGATAGAATTAGGAAAAGGACTCCTTTTACGAAATCACGGAGGGAAGAAATGGGATTGAAGAGAATTGGAACCCAAAGAAGTATGCAGACTGAGAATATTCCTTCTGTTCCCTTCCTATATCTATTCCAGCTTTAAGGATATGAGGTAAGCAGAGCAAAAGAAAGAATATCCCAGAACCCTGGCATCTTTATCTTAAAAATCAAGACATGCACTGGCCAGTACTTAAGCTGACCAGTAGGTTTGGCAGAAAAATCTTTCAATGCTACAGAATTAACTATGCACATAATTCAGGCCCCTGAGGCAACTTCCAACTAAATGCTCATCATTTCTACAGGCATTAAAACCTATTACTTTGAGGAGAAAAGCTCTCAGCAAAGATAACCTTGGTTTTGCATTCCTAAATCAGCACCCCGAAATAAAATGTTTGCTCTATTTTGGTATTTATTGAGAAATGTTAATATTCTGAGAATTGTTTGTTTTTTCCCATAAACTACTGGTTTCTTCCTCCCATAATTCTGCGAAATATTTAACATGCAACACTATGAGACACCCCTTTTGGAGAACAGAACAACCTTGCACAGGTACCAATTACTGCCACTCCTGGCATTTTGATGATGTTCTACCCTTTTCGTACTTTATGCTTTTTCAGAAACTGCTTTTTTTAGGGCAATGTAATCAGACCCAAAGTATATTTAACCATAGTGAGTGCTTCTCATGACTGGGGGAAAGTGAACAACTCTGGTAGAGGAAAAAGGAAAAGAAAAAAAGTAACACAAAATGAGCATAGACATGGTACCTGATGTGATGGTAGGTATTCTATTTTACCTTATTTACATGGGAAACATTTGATTTTGAAGAATTTGAAAGAATGGTACAACAAACGCTTATATGCTCTTCACTTATATTCACTGGTTGTTAAAATTTCTCCCCATTTGCACACACTCTCTCTCTTTCTGTATTTATTTATATTATATATAGATAAGATGAAATGTATACCTATATACTGAGATATATTGAAAGACATATATATGTGTTGTGTGTATATATAATATGTAATATACATATATGTACATGTTATATGTAATATACATATATGTACATGTTATATGTGTAGTAAAAAAGACTCATATATTTATATGTGTATATATACAGAAAAAGAAACACATACATTATGTATGTGTGCATATGTATGTATATATGTGGCATGTAATATATATTTATACTTATATATTATAAATATAATACACACATATACAGTGATATATTTTAAAATAAGTTGTAGATGTCATGACGCTTGACCTCTAAATACTTCAGTACTCATCTCTCCAAAACAAGGATGCTTGTCCACAAAATCTCTGTACTGTTAATACTCTCATTATTAGTGACACTATGTTTGATCTCTTGGAAATATCTCAATTACAAGATCACTTGTGACTTCCCAATTGTAAAAACACATTTTCTCATACAATTTGAAGGTAATATGGGATGGAGGGAGCTACTTTGAGAATATCTGTTTCTTCAACAATGTTCACCTATTTCAGCATCCACTGGTGACCCTGAATCAATTATTACAAAAATATTGTTCCCATTTTCATGATGAGGAAACCAAGCTGTACTTTCTTCCTATTAACTAGCTCATGTGTGGCTGAGCCAGGCCTCAAAACTAGTTAGGGCCTCAGACTCATAATTAGCTGGTATCTGGGGTCATAATGCAAGAAAATTTGCAAAAGTTCCTTAATTTTGTAAATTTTTTGGAATGTTTTGTGAGGTTAGTCATTTTTCAAGTACTCTTTTTTCTATCACAAAGACTAATTCAGAGAAAAATGTATCAGAACTTTAGGCAACTTCTATGCATGGGTTTAAAATTGTACATATATCCAAGGAAACTTTTATGGGTGTTAAATATTAATTATTTTATTTAAATGATATTGCCAAAATGTTGCCCAAACACAGCCTGTTCCCCAAATAACCAGCTTTCCCAAAAAGGCCACTTATTCCAGCCGTTTCTTTTACACTTTTCCAACTTTGGTGTATCAGACTGTGAGGCATCCAGTTTACCTCACACACAACCTCTCATTGCTTTGAAATCGAGAACAACAATGTTGATTTCTATATTCTGTTTTGGAATAGAAGGGAATACAAGAACCTATCTTGGATAGGTTCTTCCATCAACTTGTCCCGGGAGAGCAAACACAACTTGCGAAAACGTCAAGGCCCCGGTTCTCTTTGCAGAGTCCTGAAAGATGTTAGCACTTTGCTCCCTTGTGGATACGCTCTGCCCACATCTCCTCCCTCCTTGTTCTCGCATCTCCACTGTTTCCAACCATCGGCTGCTTGTTGCTTTGAAAGAGTTTTCTGTCTTGTGGACAGGTCTGTGCCAGAGCTAATAAAAGTTTCGCCACTTCTGTGCCTCTCTCTGCTGACATCACCTCAAGAGAAATAACTCAGACAAGAACTGTTTCTATGAGGAGAAAAGAGAAGCCAAGGAGAATTAAGGTAAATTGAAGACACTCATCTTTTGAAGACTTCTGCTGCCAGGATCAGAATGGATGGCTCCTCCCCTCGGTTCCCTCCTCTTGTAATCATTGTTGCAATCTCCTGTGGACAGACCCGCTCCATTTTTATCTATGTCTGTCTAACAGAAATTATGTTCCTGCTAAGGAAATGGTGGAAAGAGTATGGTGACAAGTCCAGGGTCAGCCAGAAGGATGGCTTTGAGAAACTAGGGGAGAACATGTCAGGAGGTGTCAGTTTTTTTTTTTTTTTTAATATTTTTATTTATTTCTAGGAGAGAGAGAGAGAGAGACAGCGTGAGCAGGGGAGGGTCAGAGAGAGAGGGAGTCACAGACTGAAACAGGCTCCAGGCTCTGAGCTGGCAGTCAGCACAGAGCCCGACGCGGGGCTGGAACCCACGAACCCGCGAGATCATGACCTAAGCGAAAGTCGGACGCTTAACCGACTAAGCCACCCAGGCGCCCCAGGAGGTGTCAGTTTTTTGAAGGAGAATTTCAGAAAGGGAAGTAAAAATAGGCAGAGTGGCAAAAAGCTGGAAAGATGCTGGTTTGCCACTGGTAACAAAATTTAGATAGTTCTAGGGAACCATAGGCCAGCCATTTATGTTCTAAAGGATATTTTCTTTGTAGAAAATAAAACAAATTGTGAACGTTTCACAAAAAAAAAAAAAACTTTAAAGGAATCCATTCACCTAATAAAAAGAATATATTTAATTATCAAATTATGATACTGTGACATAACAAATAATAGTTCACAATTTTTTCAAGCTTGGTATGAGCCAGGTATTATTTAAGTTCATTGCTTGGATTAGTCCTATTTTCTAGATGAGGAACCTAAACTTAAGAGAAACAACTGGGGCACCTGGGTGGCTTAGCCTGTTGAATGCCCAAATTTGGCTCAGGTCATGATCTCATGGTTGGTGAGTTCAAGTCCCACATCAGGCTCACTGCTGTCAGTATGGAGCCTGCTTTGGAACCTTTGTCCCCTTCTCTCTGCCCCTCCCCTGCTCACTTGTTTTTTTCTAACTCTCTCTCAAAAATAAATAAACATTAAAAAAAAAATAACCTGCCAAAGTGTCCAAATTTACATGATTAGTAAATGGTGGAACCATGCAAAACTTCACAACCAACTGCAGATCTGACACTCTAAAGTTGGATTAGACAACAGAGGAAAACTCCAAAAGAAAGATTTGGGTCTATGAGGAATCAAGAATTAAATAATCCTAATACCCTATCTATAGTTCTACCAGATCCGCTAAAATGGACTTCTGGTTAATTTCATTGATGCCACTTTTAGGTGAGCCAAATAAAAAATAACAATAAAAAATAAAAAGATCGCCAAGAAAAGGTAGTGGAGATAGGTAGGAAGGTAAAAAAAAAAAAGCTAGCCAGCTATACTCCCATGGCCATGAATACATTTGACCAAAAGAGATCAACACACAATGGGGGAAAAAAATGACTAAAAGTGTTGGCCCAAGACAGAGCATTGCAAACTTGCCTGATTGTGAAACTGCTCACTTTGAATAGGTGCCATTTTTGAGACACAGAGAGAACAGGAAATTCTAGGAAAACCAAGCTGCCTCAGTCTCCCTGGAGGGAAGGGTATGGGAATTCCTTGGTGCTGTTCACAAGTTGAAGAGTCTTGCCATTGTAATTGGAGCATTAAAGTGGAAATGCATATGAGGCTTTTAATTGTTTCCAGATTCCTGCTTCATTTAAGCCTTCTAGAGTAAGTAAACGCCAGTGCCATTTTCCAATCAAACTGGCAAACATTTTATCTTTCTGTTTGCTTACAGTCAACAGTTTGTCTTCAATATTTCAGCTGGATCAGTTTTCAGAAATGAGACCTTGGAGAATCAAGGCCTTTCACCTTGCATTAATTCCTCTGCCTGCCCAATAACAGAAATAGTAGTGCACTGCTCAGGAGCCCTACTGCAGATAAATTAGCTAATGTCTGTGGAGGGTAATGAAGATGAAAATGGTGCGTGTACGATTGTCATGAATAATGAACGCATTAGCTATACGTCGTTACTTCAAACACACGTATTACAGCTTATTGATTAGGAAACCTCTGACATTTACTAGGTGATGGCTCAATTTTAAAAGGAGACTCTTTTGAAAAATGATCTACTAACTTTAAATAAGATTTTAAAATAGTTTTAATATTTCAAACCATTAACTATTTATTTAAGGATCTCATTTTCTATGGTCACTCATTATCTGCCAGGTCATTTTGAACATTTCATAAAAGGATTTCCAATACAACCAGATATTTTTTTTTCAGTCAGGCTAATAAAAGCCCTTCTAGACAAAATTTTCAGAAAACTGGGGAACATAGTAAGAAAAAAATAAATAGATCTGATTTATGGACTCCTACCCACTCATTGAACCTCCTAAGTCTTCCTGCCACGGTCATTTCGCCTGACCACAGACATGACCCACCTGATGTGCTTCTTCCTGGCTATGACCACAGTCAGCTTACCTTCCCACCCCATGTAACTATCTGACCCCTCCCTCCCATACAAATATCTGGACCCATGATGAATCTTTAAGATTTTGTTTGTGGTTTATGTGACCAATCACTCAACCTATGATAATGGATTCTAGAGTAACCACACGTGAGAAATATTTTCACCTTTTTACCTGGAGTCTCCCCGTAACATGATGTCTGTACCTGAATGTCGTGTGCATCACAGAGATTGTCAGCACCATCACTGGTCACAGTCTTCTTGATGTCTACTGGCTCTGTGACCCGTCCATTCTCGTGATGGTACACATACTCTGTGTTCACCTCAAACCCTCCCTTTGGACTGCTTCACTTCTTTATTATTGTGCAAACTGTAAATCTGTTATGACATGTCCCTTGGCACTTTCACTGGATAAGCTTCTTTACTAGAAAAAAATTTTAAACTAATCTGCTCTCTGTGCTGCTAGTTGGGAATTTTATCATTCTTAGAGACAGAACCACAAAAGAGAAAGCCAGTGAGAAAGAGAAGCTCAAGTGATTCATGTCTGAACAAAATCCTAAAATAAGCAAGCTTCCCAAATGTGCATACAATTTCTACCGCATCTGTATGTCCAGCACGCGGCAGTGAGTTGCATGTTCTGCTTATCTCTGCAACCACAAGGCTTATTAAAAATGGCTCCAGATCTTGCTGCTATTCTCCACTAATATTGACGATACTGGTGCAGTGTGGCAAGATAGATGTCCTTGTGGAGAGGAAGATAGAGTGTCTACAGCAGACAAACTGAAGGATTTGCCTCTTAGACCCCACCATTGGCCATTGCCAAACACAGGGCTGAGTTTGGGCATCGGAGGTAAGGGTGAGGGAAACAAGGTGGAAATTATTTGTATGGGATTCATAGAGGAGCAAAAATGTTTTCTAAAGAAAGTCTTTAGCTGAAACGGAAAATTTGAAAAGGCTGTTTGTTTATCTTGGTGTTAAATTAACTTCTTAGGGCAGAGATTCTTAGTTTGGCTTCTATGGAACTCCTGATGGTTCTTGGGGGAATTCTGCAATTGGACACAGAATCACGTGCTGTGCACTGGGTAAGGAGAATATTTCACTGATAGGATTCTTGGGGCACCTCGGTGGTTTAATCAGTTGAGTGTACAACTCTTGATTTCAGCTCAGGTCATGATCTCACAGCTCATGAGATCAAGCCCCGAGTCGGACTGTGCACTGAGTATGGAGACTACTTGGGATTCTCTCTCTCCTTCTGTCCATTTCCCCCTACTCTCTCTTTCTCTCCATATATATATATGGTTCTTACATGTTCTCAGAGCCTCAAAGAATAGTTCATGACCTCAAAACATTTATAAAATTGATTAAAAATTATACATCTAGAGAGACTATAAATTACCATATGGAAATGCTCTACCTAGATATCATTTTATAGAGGTATGGTCAATGACAACCCAGGCAAATGAAAGACACTATTTACTTATTATTATCAATATTTATCCCTTTTTTATGCACCAGCCCAGTGGAAATGGGGTGCTTCATGGAAGACTGATAGGATTAGCAGGCCTCTGGCATCCTAGGGAGTCATGTAAACCTTTTAGCCTCTTTCTCAACTCTAAAATAAGGATCTCCTGATATTTCAACTGGCCTTTCAACTCTAAACTTCAATGTCACAGCCCTTTCCCATACTATGATTTAAATCATAGTTCTTGAGGCACCTGGAAGACTCAGTTGGTTGGGCATCTGATTTCGGTTTAGGTCATGATCTCACACTTCGTGACTTTGAGCCCCACATCAGGCTTGCGGCTGTCAGTGCAGAGACTGCTTCAGATCCTTTCTCCCCCTCTCTCTGCCCCTCCCCTGCTTGCACTCTCTCAAAAATAAAATAAAACATTAAAAATTATTAAATGTTCTCGGGGCGCCTGGGTGGCTTAGTCGGTTAAGCGTACAACTTTCGCTTAGGTCATGATCTCACGGTTCGTGGGTTCGAGCCCCGCGTCGGGCTCTGTGCTGACTGCCAGCTCGGAGTCTGGAGCCTGTTTCAGTCTGTGACTCCCTCTCTCTCTGACCCTCCCCTGCTCATGCTGTCTCTCTCTCTCTCTCCTAGAAATAATAAAAAAAAAAATTATTAAATGTTCTCAAATATGTATTAAATATAAAATTTTTAAACGGCAATAAAAATACAAGTTAAAAACCCCCAAACTTTTGCATTCTCCTAAAGCCTTTCCAAAAATTATGGCACTTCAATGTTAAAAGCCACTTTGCACAGAATTTGGCATAAAACACTATTTGCTTATGGTTTGGTGGCAGTCATTGTAAAGGGAATTATAGTTTTGCAGATGCCTAATCTGCACTAGAAGTGATTCTTAAACTTTAGCCTACATTAGGAGTACCTGAAAGGCTTGTTAAGGTACAGATTTTAGGACACCAAACCCAGAATTTCTAGTTCAGTACACTGTTGGTGTAGAGCCTGTTAACGTGAGTGTCTAACCTGTTCCTAGGTGATGCTGATGCCCTTGATCCAGGGACAACAGTCTATCTCTGCCTTACTCTACCTCTACCTTACACTAATCTCCACACTAGGAGGCTGTCTGGACCTAAGAAAAACCCATTTGACTGTCACAAAGGAGGCTTAGATCTGGTTGTTGTTGTTGTTGTTGTAGTAGTTGTTGTTTGTATCTCTGAGAGCAGAAATTCATAATTTTGTCATAACTTTCCTCCTCACAACCAGGTATAGATTTATTCTCCAATTTTTCAGTTTCATTGACTTATTCTGACCTCTGGGTGGCAGCAGCTCTAATCTCTCTCATATCCCCAAAGAGAAGGAAAGAGCTGTGTGTACATTATAAAAGAGACAGATCAACACCACTGAGTCTCAAGTCTTGACCAAACAAAAGCAAAAAGCCAACATTCAATGTCATGACCATGGAGGCATGAAATGAATAGTGTCTACTGAATATGGAGGACAAACAGCACGTTCTTAGTGTCACATATTTGCCACCTACTCATTACAACTCTCTCAAAATTAATTGGGCTTTTTGGGTTGTTGTCCTGAACTTGAACTTGATATTTGCTTAGTACATGTTATTTAATTCCACAGAAGATACTGCTGCTTCTCAGGAGGAACCAGAGGTGTTTGCAGATGAGCAGGCGAGACAAAAGACCGACTGGAAGTCCAGTTCTGCTATGTCCTTGCTATGACCTTTCTGAGCTCCCATTTGGTAAAGCTGGTAAAGTGGGAACTGTTTAGATTGTCACAAGTCCTTGAGGAAAATATGCAGTTTCTTTTCCTGTCAGTTCCCTGCAGATAGATCTTCATTCACCATGTGCTCTGTCACGCACTTCCATCATTCCCCTATATATCAGAGCTGCCTGGATGACACACTTAAATAAAATTTGTCAACTTTTACTGATCACATAAACTCCACTTTCTATGTCTGGTTAGAAAAAAAGCCATTGTATTTATATTCTTAGACACACTGCTGAAAGTCTTTGTAAATCTCCTTTTAAATTTTCAATCAATAGGGGCGCCTGGGTGGCTTAGTTGGTTAAGCATCCGACTTTCGCTTAGGTCATGATCTCACGGTTGGTGGGTTCAAGCCCCGCGTTGGGCTCTGTGCTGACTGCCAGCTCACAGCCTGGAGCCCGTTTCAGTCTGTGACTCCCTCTCTCTCTGACCCTCCCCTGCTCATGCTGTCTCTCTCTCTGTCTCTCTCCTAGAAATAAATAAAACACTAAAAAAATTTTTTTTCAATCAATAAGTAGGGCTGTATCACCTACCCAGTTATCCAGGAAGTATCTGGTGAGCCTGCTAGGTTTAAGGTATACTAGACAGGAGAGGGTAGAGATTCCCTGGGCAGCAGCAGAAGCAACAGTCCCTGGGAACTTATTAGAAACAGAGATTTTTGAGCCCCTCCTCAGAACCACTGAGTCAAAAACTCTGGGGTAGGGCCTAGCAGTCTGTGTTTTAACTAGCTCCCCCGTCACTCCGGTAATTCTGATGCTTACTAACGTTTGGGAACTACCGCATGTAGGAAATTCAAGAAAGTACTAAATAAGCTGATGCAGTGGAGCTCAGACAGAGCTCAACTAGCTCCTCGCAAGGCCCTATGTAGCAGCTGAGTGTGACAGAACTTGGAGTTACAGGGCGCTTCACGACAGAGTATTAATAGATTTGTAGAGAGGGTATAGTAAAACAATAAGGAGTAAAGATTCTTAAAGTGCAGAACAGTGGGGAAGGACAAAATAAGCTGCAGGAACAGCCTGAGCAAAGTTTTAGAGGGAGGTTAATGATTAATTCAAAGAAACCCTGGGTGTTGAACCAGGAGACGCAGAAAGGCATCACATCATGGAGAATTTGGAATGCTGTGCTGGAATTTATTTGCAAGACAGTGGGAAGCCATTGCAGGCTTTGGGGGGAAAGTTACTCTAGCTGATCTGTGGTTTAGAAAAATGACTCTAGAAGTAAAGGTGAGGGATTTGGCACACACGAGTTTAGAGGCAGATAATGACGTGTGATAGCTCTTCTAAGAGTGACTCCGGGTTTGAATTTAAGATAGCCAATGTTCCTTAAAAGCTGCACATTGAAATAAGGGTTACAGGTTTTGTTGACATGAGAAATGCTTCCAGTCACATTGAATTAAATCCTTTGATTAAATTAACAGATGTTTATTTCAATGCGTTAGTGTTATAAAATAAATGAAATTAAACAGGACAGCACTTCTCTCTCCAACTTTCCTGTTATGCAAAATGTGCTTTCCAGTCAGTAGTCTTGTGCTTATGTGTCATCTTAACTTCCTCTTTTCTGGGAAGATGACCTAACCTTCTCTGTCTATCAGTCCATCCTGGCATGTTTATCAGTTCCTTCTACCCTTCATGAGATAGTTTCCATTCAGACTCTCCTTACTGTTTACAGCATAAATGCCTCTCCAAGTAGTTCATTCCATATATCACTAGCAGGTCAACTGTGACCTCACCTCTTCTTTCCTAAATACTGACTCATCCCAACCCCCAAAAGTCATTCTTCACCTGGGAACTGTCTATGTATTATCAGTCAAGTCAGTGGGACTTGAAGAATGGGTAGGGACTTGGTAGACATAGAGGAGGGAACACAGGAGTTCGAAACATAATTTAAATTATAATTAGGTTTCTTCCTGACTTCTTGGAAGCAGTAATGTTCAGGGTTATAAGTGTTGATGACCCTGTTGGTAAATATCAGCCAAACTACTCATTGTGTCATCTTTGGTTTCTCATTTTCTCTTAGTTTTTCATATTCAAAATGGAGATAATCCTTGGACTTGTAACAAGACATGATGGTTAGCACAGGAACTATTATCATGTCTAGATTGTTGCAAACAAATTGAAGCCCATTCATCTTGGGGGGGAGGGGAGATTATCAATCTTGATCATTAAATTGTTAATAATGGAGAAGATATACATTAGCTATTATAATCAAGTGATGTGTGTTTTATTCTAAGTATTTGAAAGGAGAATAGGGTGCAGTTTGTTCAGCAAATGCAGGAGGAGAAACACTTTAACCTCAGTCATAGAGTTGAAGCAGAATTTTTTTTAATGTTTATTTATTTTTGAGAGAGACTGAGACAGAGCATGAGAGGGGAAGGGGCAGAGAGAGAGAGGGAGACACGGAATCCAAAGCAGGCTCCAGGACCTAAGCTGTCAGCACAGAGCCCCACACAGGGCTCAAACTCACAAACCGTGAGATCATGACCTGAGATGCAGTCAGACGCTTAACCAACTGAGCTACCCAGGCACCCTGCACAGAATTCTTATATAGTAATATACATTTACTTTAATTTTTATGACTATAGTACATCAAATTATACAGAAAGTAGATTTTAGGATTTATTCCTATACAATGAATGAGAGGCATAATTTGACTTTGCAAATAAAATTTTAAAATTGCTTGTCAAGCAAACTTTTAGCCTGGAGTCAGAGTAATTTAACCAACACGTTGGGCTACAGGGGCAACTATTGCACTTCCCACTGAAGTAAAGCATCAAAGAGAGAAAGAGGTTGCTTAATTTCACATATCACATCAGTAAACTTTGTACAAGAATTAAAACTGAGTCTCAGGGTTCAGGGGGAGAGATGAACAGAAAAAGCACAGAGGTCCTTTAGGGCAATGACATACTCTGATATTGTAACATTGGCTACATGTCATATGCTTGTCCCAACCCATAGAATGTACAACACCAAGAGTGAACACTAAAGTAAGCTATGGACTTTGAATGATAATGATGTGTCAATGGAGGTTCATCCTTCTTTAAAAATATACCAATTTAGTAAGTGATGTTAATAATGGAGGTGTCCTAAAACTGCTCTAAAAACAATTAAAAGAGAAACAAAACCAAACCGTGACTCTCTCTTTCCTTAGGAGGGAGCTGATGCTGATTGAACCATAGAGATGCATGACAATAAATAGGAACTTATAGGAAACTCAAGTCTGAGAAGGGAAGAGAACAGAGATTTCTGCAGGAAGTCAAAGCCCATTGAAATGACCAAGATAAGTTTTTAGATTCATGCACTGATAAGAATATGGATATTAATACTAATTAATAAGATCCAACCCTGGCAACCCTTGGCACATGGTCGAATAGGCAATAGATGAGCACCACCAAGAAGTACTCATTATGAACTTGAAAATGAGAAATATATGATCATTCTCTATTGTTTAAGCCACAAATCAATTTATAATAGATCTTAGCAGAGGTATAAAGGTCATCTAAAAGATCTTGAGTGAGTTCAAGTCCTCAAGACTAGACAGCAACATGATATGAACTCATATTAGACCTAAAAAATGGCTCATTAGAAACAACAGTGTCCTATCATGGAATTATAGAAAAGAGAGCCAACATTTAGATAAGACTGGGTTGGAGAATATAACATTTGAGTGGCACATGTACACTGTGCTGTGTAATGTTCACTAGAATCATCAGTTGTGAGAAGCAGGAACTGAGAAGACCTATAGTGACACGATTCATGGCTGCAATTTACCTGTGCGGATGAAATAGAAGGACAGGTGAGCAAGAACATTTGTAAACTGACCAAAATGATGCGCAATGAGGTCTAAGATGGCTGAGAAAGCAGTAAAGGTGGGAAGAGGCTGATGAACAGAAAGAAAGTCAGCGGAATGGTGGACTGAAGCTCTTGGTGGAGCTGAAGAACAAAAGCAGCAGATCTTTCAGGCTGAGAAGGCTGAAAGCAAGCATTGGACTCTGTGATCAGAGAAGGGTCTTGGTGAGGGTGGGATCATGAAAATGAGAAGCTGGAGTGGGGAAAGGTGAAGGTTATTGTACCTAAGAAGATAAAAAATTCAAGAGATCAGGGTGTTCCATGGGTGTTCTATGTTAACAGGAGAGTAACTCACGATGGAGAGGAAGCTTGGGGAGGAAAATGAGTGGCGTTGTGAGCCAGGTCTTCCAGATAATTAGTGACATGAGGAGAGATGGTGATTTTGTTGGATGTCCCTCTCAAAAGAGCAGGAATTTTTTTTAATGTTCAGTTATTTATTTTGAGAGAGGGAAAGAGACCATACAAGTAGGAGGAAGGGCAGAGACAGAGAATCCCAAGCAGGCTCTGTGCTGTTAGTGCAGAGCCTGACACAGAGATCTTGTGAGCCATGGGGTCATGTTCTAAGCCAAAATCAAGAGTCAGATGCTTAATCAACTGAGTCATCCAGGTTCCCTGAGCAAGAATTTTTACTGAGAAAGGAGGACTCATGACTTGGAAGGAGCTTTGAGAATGAGAAGTACATTGCTCAAGTCACCGGAGTTGTGGAACTGGACCACCTCCACTTGGGGGAAGCAACGTTATCAGGGCGAGTCAGCCATCAGGTCAGGCAAGAACATGGATGGAATGTTTGGTGAAGGGGCCTTGGGCATAGGGAGCTGTGGATATAGGATATGAAAGGGCACTGAAGAAAAGCCGAGGAGGGCCATGTGAAAGGAAAATGTGGATAATAGGAAGCAAAACACAGATGTGTTTGGGAATCAAAAGAAGGAAGAAGACAGAGGAAGAGGATCTTACACGCTGGACAGTCACAAAGTGACAGGGGCACAAGACATTTGTTACATCAGTTTCCAGTGAACAGGAGGGGATATTGTCAGGGAAGGATGGATAAAGCTCCTGTGGAAGACTTAATTGTGACCTGTGTTGATGGGACTTTCTAGGAAATTGGGGAGTTCAGGCCAGATTTGCCCTAAGCTAAAGACATGAAAGGTAGGGTGGCTGTTGGATGGGGGCAAGACACCCCCCCGGCCTTTTTTTTTTTTTTTTACTGTCTGTCTTTAACAAAAGCTGAAAGGCATGTTAGCTGAGTACCTTTAGGAAAGAAAACTTAATCCCCTCTCCATTCTTTCTTGGGGTTCACTCAGCTCAGAACATTTCCTCATATGAGTATTTGGAGCCACTTGGGTACAAACAATGGAGATCACAGAATATGCACATGCCAAAGGAAGATAGGCATCTTACAATATGTCTACAATATTGTAAATAGTTTAAAGTTTCTGCCAGGAAATTGAACCCAGGACCAAAAACTCTAGTGAGTTATAGTGCCACATTGCAACGCAGCCCTTCTTCATAAATTCTGCTTTAGCGTTCTTTCAAAAGGATACCAGTTCTCCTTGTATACACTGCAGTTCCTGCCCTCCCTCTGCTTAAAACAATATCTTACAAACAGCAGACTTTCTGAGAAGAGATAAGAGGATTTGGGATTGTCCAAATGCAGCCTGTGCAGACCGCGCTCTTATCTGTTCAGATTCTCTTGCCTTCATTAACTATTAAATGCTAACCTTTCTTATTTAACAAGAGGAGACTCTAATTTTCTACAGCCTGATGAGAGAGATGTGGAGGTCTATCAAGGCCATGTCTTTCACATTTCTGCCTCCTGGAAGATACCAAAAACAAAAAACAAACAAAAAACAAAACAAAAAAACCACACACACACACACACACACAAAACCTCATTAAACATTTCTAACCACAATCACAACTGTATATGCCCTTCTCTTAACCTAGAGCTGGTTAGCTGAATTCAATGTTCTCCGTGCCAATGATTGTGCCTACAGTGCTCGTGGAAAATAATGGAAACAGTCTTTGTAGCTACTTTGGCCCTGTGGGGTTAGCAAACCCACCCAGGCATAGTCCGTCTTTGCATTGCTGGTATCCGGTGGTGTTCCTGAGCTGTGGCTCAGTCCCTTTCCCTTGGCATTTCACTTCTTTCTGTTGTGCATTTTTCCCTCCTAAATCTTTGAACATCAGACAGTTAAGACAATTTGAATCAGATCACAGAACATTATAATTCCAGAAGCAAATATAGGCAAAAATCACCTAGTAAAGCGATAGTCAAGTGTTCTTTCATTTTCAAATAATGTGGATATAATTTTAATTTTCGCGAATGAACTCCTGAGACTCAGGACTGACCTATTAATTTGTTGCCCCTTTAAACTGATGGTTTAAAAATCTTTGTTCAACATGTTATATGTTCTGAACATATATATAGTGGGGCTGAAAAGGACGGATGCTCTTAGCTTAGCGGAACCATTCTGAGTAACTTAATTCTGATCCCAGATGCGCCTAGCACTCATTATGCAAAACTATTCTGTACCCTTACCCAAACCACTGTTCCGAGAATCAGGTTAGAGATTCTTTATTGTAACCTGGGCATGAGCCTTGGAAGCCTTTGCACTCTTCCCCAGAGTCTTAACAAAGTAAATCCACTGACTGCCTTTCCCTAGAGGAGTTCTAGTAAATATGATTTCTCTTGCTTTTTTATATCCTTATCGATACCTTTGACCTAGTAACAGTTAGCTCTCCTTATAGATGGATGCCCTGGGCTCTCTACCTTTTGACTCAGCTTGGCTAATAAATAAGGTCCCAAAATATACATTAATGTGCAGCTTTAATGCTATGGCAGCAATATAATAACCAGGGAATGCTGTACTACGTAACACAGCTATGGCCAAGATTGGAAACAAAACTAACAGAAATGTTGATAGCCGTTAAAGTGTATTGTTAATTTAACTTTTTAATGCTTAATTCCATTTTTTTAAGGAATTCTAAAACTTTACCAATTAACTGACAAAAATGGTTTTGAAAAATGTATTTCTATTTTAGCAAAACACTGGGCAAGTTTTCTGCTGTGCTGTGGCTAAGGTTAAATATAAGCAATAAGATAATTTGTGTGTGTTTAATTATCTATTTTACTTTTTGTTTTGGAAAATTTCAAGCATATGCAAAAATATATAGGAGGTAGAACAAGCCCCTGTTTACTAATCATTTAATTTCAACCATTTGAAGCACGTGGCCAATTTTGTTTTATCACTGCCGTCATCTTCCCCACCCCCACCAAGATTCAAAACCATCTCAAAAGGCTGAGAAGATATATTAATACAAACAAGATGAAATTTTCAGCATGCACAGAATATTCTACTTTTGAGGATTAAAATTTTTTTTAACGTTTATTTATTTTTGAGAGACAGAGTACCAGCGGGAGAGGGGCAGAGAGAGAGAGGGAGACACAGAATTGGAAGCAGGATTCAGGATCTGAGCTCTCAGCACAGAGCCTGATGCGGGACTCGAACCCACAAACCATGAGATCATAACCTGAGCTGAAGTTGGATGCTTATCCAACTGAGCCAGCCAGGTGCCCCTTCTTTTCGGGATTTTTAAATGTGTTACTTTTAATAAACTTGATTGATTTCAATTTTAAGGATAAAAAAGAACTGGCTTTAAAAGCGTTTTTGAGAAAAAGATCCGAATGAGTTAGCTCAATATAAACTAGTTTCATGCGGGAATTGCTCAAAAATGGCCACCGCTTAAACCAAAAGAAAAAGCAATTTTTCAGACAGAAGAAATCTTCATGGCCTCTTGTCTTGTGGACCCCTGGCTGAGATACTATCCTTAATTCTGAACACCACATTTTAAGGAGAATAATGTTCGGGTACTCCTGGGGGAGCCCCCAGAAAGGTCACAGAAAATTATACAGGGAGCAAATGAAGAAACTGGGCATGTCTCATTTGGATTAAAAATAATTAAAAAGTTGAGAAACAAGGAAAACGCCTTCAGAAACTGAATCATTGTCCATGGAAAAGAAACTTCTTTTGCCAAATTAAAAATATGGTGTGTTTTTTTTTGTGACCCTTTGCAAGTTTCTTTTGCAAATTAATTCTGGTGATAAATTTTAGACATTTTAATGTCCCTTATTTTAGTATAAATTAAATACCAGGCATACTAAAAACAATCTTTCAGATGCCTATTGTTTTCTAAAGGATAAACAGATCAAATGCGGATTTAAAAAATACAGCCAATATGGGGTATGGAAATGAACAATTTAAACATCCGTAGTAAGGACATCATGGGAACATCGGCTAAGGTGGGATGAGAATTACTTTTAATAATAAAAGAGAAGATCTGGGTCTTAGGGACATTGCCCTACAACTTGAAATTTCCAGAAAAGGAGGATAGGTTAATAAGGGAGAGATAGGGGAAGTGTGATTGATAGCAATCATGTTATCATTTCCAGAGGCTCACACAGAGTTTGGCAGATGAACGTGCTCCATAATGCTCATTGAACTGTCATGAACAAGGGCAGTATGCATATCAGGGACCCTTCTCAAGGGCAGACACTGAGGAGACCCCTAAAATCGAACACTGATTTACTCCCATCATCTCCAGGGCCTGCAAGTTTGGCTTTGGAATCCAATCCTTCTTCACCTTTTAAATGTGTTCTCTATGAAAATGCATTTGGTTCTAGGACAGGTTATCACCCAGGCATAAAGCAGTCACACAGCACAGAAAATAGACAGCCTCACAGTCTGTCCAATTTGGAGTTAATTTCCAGTTCCACCATTTGGTAGTTGCAGAAGTTGGACACATTTCTTCATCTCTCTGTATTTCTCTCTTTCCATGGTAAATGCAGAATTTTTATAAGGATTAAAATAGGAAGTGTTTAATTGTCACATACGCTCAAATAATAGTGGCTATCATTAGGACTATTTCTTATCTGAAAATCTGGAGAGAGGAAGAAAAGAAAAGCCTGAGGAGTGGAGGAGGAAGACGTTCCATCCAGAAGGGGAGGCAAAAGGAACTACTTCAGTTTGGGGCTAAGGCCACCAATCGCCTTTTTGGAGCTCTCATCTCTGAAGCTCACTTCTCCTTCCCTCCCTTGTTAATCTGTCATTTTTCCTGTAGGGTCAAGATTCTCCCCCCCTAACCTCTCTTCAAAACTCCTTGCCTTCAATCACCATCTCTCCACACAAACCATTTGGTTACCACTATGTTTATGGCAGAATCCTCCATGCCCAAATAATGAATGAGTCTTTAAATGATTACTGACTCTTTAAATATGAAATATTCTTCTGTAAGAGATAGAAGGAAGCCCAGGAGATGGAAAACTCCTCCCTTCCCCCACCAAAAAAAAAAAAAAAAAACCCCAGGAAGATCAGGATATATGTAATATCTATTACTTTTAAAAATGGAGATTGTAAACTGTGATTTCTAGACCTCACTGTGAGATGGAACCAGATTGTTTAGGACAACTTAATGGTTTTCAAGGAGCCAATATATTAACTTCAAAAATTCTACAGAGCGCCTGGGTGGCTCAGTTGGTTAAGCAGCCAACTTCAGCTCAGGTCATGATCTCAAAGTTCATGGGTTCAACCCTCGCATCAGGCTTTGTGCTGACAGCTCAGAGCCTGGAGCCTGCTTTAGGTTCTGTGTCTCCCTCTTTCTCTGACCCTCCCTCGTCATACTCTGTGTGTCTCCCTCTCAAAACTAAATAAACATTTAAAAAAATTCTAATTCTTTATTTTTGAAAATAGGAAGAGAAAAAAATTTAAAGCACAAGAGATGTAATTTAGGTTCCCAAAGTCTTTCTACTGATGTTTTAAAAATTGAAATAGGGCATCAACACAGTTATTAAATCTTTTCTGAAAGACTTCAGTGTACAACTGATTCTCACCGGTCGGCGTTTTAGTTGTAAGTTTGTCAGCAGGTGAATTCCCAGATACTCATGATGACCAGCCTGGTGACACATTCAGGAAATGAGAACATTACTCTGTGGTCGGAAAATCAATGATTGTAAGGTGCTTTTTAAAGACCCATGGGAAATACAGCGTGAAAGATGTTATGGTCCACGTTAAAGGAGTTCTGATTTATGTTGCTCCCATTCACCGTGGGAAAGCTGATCTCAGCCCCGCCCCCATCTGGAGCAACCAGAGCTGTGCAATATGCAGAATCTAGGAGGTAGCCTAAATCCCAGGTGAACAGTGCACCTCAACCACCAGCCTATTCAGATTGCCCCCTGTCTGGAGACAGA
Source organism: Proteles cristata cristata (assembly GCA_017311185.1). NCBI lineage: Eukaryota > Metazoa > Chordata > Mammalia > Carnivora > Hyaenidae > Proteles > Proteles cristata. Next base: position 572,929 of record JAESUZ010002323.1, read on the forward strand.
GCAGGCTGCAGTCAGTGCTTGGCGGTGGGTGTGTTACCTGTCCCCAAAGCCAAATGGCAGGTCATTTGAGCTATGTGTCAAGCTGTGTTTATGGTGCAAGTGAATGAAGTATGGAGACCAGGTAGTCCTCTGAGTATCTCTGCTCTGAGCATGTGCTGTTGTGCTATGTTGAACATAAATCTAAAACCCAAACACC